>CM076687.1:56707447-57172447 GCA_038501925.1 Xenopus petersii | reverse complement strand
AATTTTTCTTTATTGAACCAGTCCCATCAGCATTTTTCATGGTAACTTCCATTTTAATTGAATGGGTATAAGTAAAAAAATCTGTTTTCTTTTAAAGTTTTCATTCATAAGAAAATAAGTATTATATTTGATTTTTAGATTTGTATTTTTGTCACCTCAACATCCATGAGCCTGGCGCAATGTGGGAAGGGTTTAGCCTTACAGTGAGGACCAATCAGTGCCGAGTTTTTCTCTCCATAACCAATAAAAGGCTGGAAATGGCAGTCACTCCATGCTCTGATGCTGCTGTTATGCATGAATGTTAGATTGAGCTAATGTAAAAACAACAAAGGGCTTTGGCCTATCTGCCAAACATGGGGGCAGATAGAGCACGGGGTTGTGGAGATCTGCTGCAGGTAGCAAATACCAGAGTGGGATCTAACATGCACAGGGTGGTCTGTGCTACTTTAAAATGGCATTCCCCCCCCCCCCTTTCCTGTTAAAGGAACACAGGAGCATGCTCTACACAGTGAAATAATCTCCTGCTGACTGTGAAGGGGCCCATTTATAGACCCCATACTACACAGTGAGAATCTGTCTTATCCAAACAACCCCATAGGTTTTTGGTGGGTTTTTTTGCCGTAGGCGCTATGTCACTGTGTGGGAGTATAGTTATTGCACCTTGGTGTGCAAGGATACTCCTTTTACATGGCATTTTTGGGAGCAGGCTTACTTGGCTACGAGTTTAACACATTAACTTTAATTATATTGGCCTATTAAACATGTAGAATTTATATGTACTACTTTGCAGAGACTGCAAAAGTGTCTGGATGGTTTGGTGCCCAAATACATAAGTTGCTTTGCATTTATATGAGAACTTTGTTTTCCAGTTCTAAAGAGAAAAAACATCTTTTTAAACTCATGTTGAAAATTCACAAACCTCAGGGTCCTTTCCCCCGTGGGAATAGGAAGGAAAATCTCTTCCATCGACTTGGTACTTACAGTGCAGGAGTCAATCGTACGTATCAAATGGTGCCTCCTTTGTGGTGTCCCGGAGCTGCTGGTGTTGGTTGCTCTGCACTGCCCAGATGGAAGCGCAGGGGTTGGACACTTTAGGGCTACATATTGTTGGTTTCCTGTGGATGGTAAGTGGAAACGCACTATGGCTGAGCAGAGCTTACTCTGTGGGAAATTTTAGGAATTCTCTGTTCCAATGTTTGAGCTACGTTTTGTAAAGTGCTCGCCTTCCAGAAGCTTGAATCGGGTGGGGTGACTGAGTCCTACTGCCGCACACACTACAGGCAAAGAGCCGAGCAGTTGGTGGTGTGGCTTGTTCGTGTGTTCTATTACACTACCTTTTATATACATATATATCTATCCTTGCCTTTCCCCACTTTCATTTACAATATTTACAATGCAGAAGCTAAAATTGAATCAGATTGTTTAAAGTAATGCTACAAAACCCAGGAGGCACATATATTTTTTAATAAACGGAGTTACAACCAGTCCTGGCTTTTCTCCATGATGTGTTTTTTTAGTACCGCACATGCACTCAAATCTCACCTCTTCTCAACTACAGAAGTTTTTTTGTTCCTGGGGTAAAGAGAGAAGCTACAGGAAATGTAACATCTTTAATACAGGTTTAATATAGAGGTTTCATTGATGAAAATGATTGTAATATTCAGACAGTTGGCAAGTGGTTCTTTACTGATTTATCTTTTTTAAAAAGGGGAAATTATACTCTTTTACATCACAAACATTCAATTGGGCTTATGTGGAAAAAAATGGTATGTACACATACAAGATTTTCTGTGAACCTCGCAATTAGATGTGAGTACTTAAGAGCACAACTTGTGTTCTGGCCAAGCACACAGCTTACAGGGAACATCGCCATATAGGTAGGGAGAACAAAAATATACACTGAACTGCAAAGTTCATTGGATTCCTGCTGTGTGTGGGATGCTAAATGTCATTTTCATCGCAGTGAAATTCTTTTATTTTAAATGCTTGATAAATGAGCCACATAGTTAACAAAATTCCAGAATGTCAGGCAGAATGTAAATACATGGGCTAAAAATAGAAGGGTTTATAAAAATGCCAGAAATTCCAGTTTTACTTTTTTTGTTTTTACTGTTAATGGAACATTCAGTGTAAAAATAAAAACTGGGTAAATATATAGGCAAAGTAAAAAATGTTTCCAATATTTAGGCAAAAATGTAGGGGCAGATTTATCAATTGTCAACGTAAAAAAAAATTTTTAATTTTGAGCTATTTTTGTATACTTGCTTATTGAATAGGCAAAATTAGATTCGAATTTGAAAAAAATTTGACTGCCTCTTTAAAACTTTGACCATTCGCCATCTAAAACCTTTTAGCTTATGGGGGACCTCCTAAAACCAATTTGGAGTCATTTGGTGAACTTTGAAAAATCTACATTTTTTGGGGCAAATCCTTTGATTTGAATTCGCTCAAATGCACTAAAACTTCTATTCAAATGATTCGAATACAGCCTATTCACCCGAAGTTTAAAACAAAGATTTTTTTAAAAAATTTAGATTGGTCTTTTTTTAATTTTTTTTTTTTAAATTATGGGAGTTCAAAAAACTCCCATTACTTCGAAATGTGACCCTTGATAAATCTGCCCTGTAATATATAAAGGCTGGAGTGACTGGATTTCTTCCTGCTTTGCAGCTCTCTAACTCTTAGTTTGTCAGGGACTTGAAGGGGGGCCACATGGGACATAAATGTTCAGTGAGTTTGCAATTGATCCTCCCATGTGCCCCCCCCCTCAAGTTAGAGTCCTGCCGGAACCAATTTCTAAGACCCAAACCTGCGACCTAAACTGCAACCCGCATATTTGCCCACTTTGATCTGCTACCGTACCACACAACTGCCTTATCCGCAACCTGCCAACCACCATCAAACAGGAAGTGATGGTGCTGCAAACTGGTAGTGATGTCATCAAATGTGGGCTGGGACCCACTGCAGGAATTTACCTCAAGTCACTGATTGGTTACCAATCAGTGGAAACCAAGAGAGCTGCAAAGCAGGAAGGAGTGTTCTAGCTATTATGCCAGACTTTATACATTACATTTTTGGCTGATACAGTGCCACACAAAAGGTTACTGGTTAAATTAAGGAATGTTGGCCTGGAACATAGTATTTGTACCTGGATAGAGAACTGGCTAAAAGATAGACTACAAAGAGTGGTGGTAAATGGAACATTTTCTAATTGGACCAGTGTTGTTAGTGGAGTACCGCAGGGCTCTGTACTAGGTCCCTTGCTTTTCAACTTGTTTATTAATGACCTGGAGGTGGGCATTGAAAGTACTGTTTCTATTTTTGCAGATGATACTAAATTGTGCAGAACTATAGGTTCCATGCAGGATGCTGCCACTTTGCAAAGTGATCTGTCTAAACTGGAAAACTGGGCAGCAAACTGGAAAATGAGGTTCAACGTTGATAAATGCAAGGTTATGCACTTTGGCAAAAATAATATAAATGCAAGTTATACACTAAATGGCAGTGTGTTGGGAGTTTCCTTAAATGAAAAGGATCTAGGGGTCTTTGTAGATAACACGTTGTCTAATTCTGGGCAGTGTCATTCTGTGGCTACTAAAGCAAATAAAGTTCTGTCTTGCATAAAAAAGGGCATTAACTCAAGGGATGAAAACATAATTATGCCTCTTTATAGGTCCTTGGTGAGGCCTCATCTGGAGTATGCAGTTCAGTTTTGGACTCCAGTCCTTAAGAGGGATATAAATGAGCTGGAGAGAGTGCAGAGACGTGCAACTAAATTGGTTAGAGGGACGGAAGACTTAAATTATGAGGGTAGACTGTCAAGGTTGGGGTTGTTTTCTCTGGAAAAAAGGCGCTTGCGAGGGGACATGATTACACTTTACAAGTACATTAGAGGACATTATAGACAAATGGCAGGGGACCTTTTTACCCATAAAGTGGATCACCGTACCAGAGGCCACCCCTTTAAACTAGAAGAAAAGAACTTTCATTTGAAGCAACATAGAGGGTTCTTCACAGTCAGGACAGTGAGGTTGTGGAATGCACTGCCGGGTGATGTTGTGATGGCTGATTCAGTTAATGCCTTTAAGAATGGCTTGGATGATTTTTTGGACAGACATAATATCCAAGGCTATTGTGATACTAAACTCTATAGTTAGTATAGGTATGGGTATAAAGAATTTTAATTAAAAGTAGGGAGGGGTGTGTGTATGGATGATGGGTTTTCATTTGGAGGGGTTGAACTTGATGGACTTTGTCTTTTTTCAACCCAATTTAACTATGTAACTATGTAACTATGTAACGATATTGAAATTTTGCACAGCCTATTTACCCTTTTTTTTTATACTGAACAATTCCTTTAAGGGTAACCAACCATGATTAGTAGAGATGCACCAAATACACTATGAAGTCTTTCATGAAGTATTCAACGCCTAATTTGCATCTGAAAATTAGGGTAAGGAAGGCTTAAAAATCATCATCAATCATGCGTGCAGAAACAAAAACTTCTGAGTGTGCCAAAATGTTGTACTAAGGATTTGGTTTGACCAGGCTGAATCCAAATGCTGCTGAAAAAGGCCAAAATCTGGATTTTGTGTATTCCTAAACCTTAGTTTAACAGTAGAAGCTTGTTGCAACATTCTGCTATGGAAGGTGCAATATACACAGCTTGTTTCCATTAACAGCGAGGCAACATTGGAAAAAATGAATCACTGCATACTGTATGTTTTCCCACCAGGTATTTACTGCCATTGGGAAAGCATTTGCAGAAGATTAGTCACTCGCAGTAATGCGCCTAATCTCTTGTTATGCCATTGCCCTTATTTAGCCTGGGTTGTTCTTGCTAGACTGCCCTCTATGTTGCCCTCTACTGGTGCCATCCTTTAGTGCACTAAATGAAAAACTATTGGGAGCTTAGATAGAGTGTACAACTCAAGTGGGGTCATTGCTCCCCAGGCTGCCAGCTCATGCCTTCAGCCAGCTTCTTGCAATGAGATTAGAAGGGGGCTGCAGTAAAGTGGCAAGTGTAAAGTTTACATTCTGCTGCTACTATTTGTAATAAACATATCCCAAGGGGAAATAAAATAAGGGCCTTGAGTATAAAATAATTTTCCCAAAAGTCTAACAAATAGTTCTTATTTTCTTTTTCTGATGTCCTATTCCAAATGTTCTTTATTGGATTGTAAATTAGTGGGTTGCCTACCTTAGTGTGTGTACCTTTTTTATTAGCTGCAGCCTCTTTCCAATGTGTTATTGGAGTGATACGTAGGAAAGCTGCAAATACTAACTGCCAGCTGCATGACTACAATAAAATGTGTGACAGAGCAATATTCCATATTTACACAACAGCTAGAGTCTTGGAACAATAACTATACAAAGGGAGCTGGGCCAAGGAGCATTGGCACTCAAGGCAAGTGTGACAAACAATGCACCCACTACTATATCACTACTTGTTGTCATATACCACTGTCTTAGTGCCGACTCCCACAGGAAGATAGATTTGAAATTTGAAAACTCATAATTTTTGCCTCTTTATAGGTCTCAGGTAAGACTGCTGCTTAAATAGGCAGTGCAGTTATACATAGTAACATAGTAAGTAAAAAAAGACACGTCCATCAAGTTCAACTTTTTTTTTTTATTATTATAAACTACCTATCTGCCAGTTGATCCAGAGGAAGGCAAAAAAAAACCCATCTGAAGCCTCTCCAATTTGCCTTAGAGGGGGAAAAATTCCTTCCTGACTCCAAAATGGCAATCGGACTAGTCCCTGGATCAACTTGGACCATGAGCTATCTCCCATAACCCTGTATTCCCTTACTTGCTAAAAAGCTATCCAACCCCTTCTTAAAGCTATCTAATGTATCAGCCTGTACCACTGATTCAGGGAGAGAATTCCACATCTTCACAGCTCTCACTGTAAAAAAAACCCTTCCGAATATTTAGGCGGAACCTCTTTTCTTCTAATCGGAATGGGTGACCTCGTGTCAGATGGAAAGACCTACTGATAAATAAAGCATTAGAGAGATTATTATATGATCCCCTTATATATTTATACATAGTCATCATATCTTCCCTTAAGCGCCTCTTCTCCAGCGTGAACATCCCCAATTTGGCCAGTCTTTCCTCATAGCTAAGATTTTCAATACCTTTTACCAGCTTAGTTGCCCTTCTCTGTACCCTCTCTAATACAATAATGTCCTGTTTGAGTGATGGAGACCAAAACTATACGGCATATTCTAGATGGAGCCTTACAAGTGCTCTATACAGTGGAAGAATGACCCCCTCCTCCCTTGACTCTATGCCCCTTTTAATACAACTCAAGACCTTATTTGCCCTTGATGCTGCCGACTTGCTACAGCCAAGTTTATCATCTACAAGGACTCCCAAGGTCCTTTTCCATAATGGATTTGCCTAGTGCAGTCCCATTAAGGGTATAAGTGGCTTGGATATTTTTACATCCCAGGTGCATGACTTTACACTTATCAACATTGAATCTCATTTGCCACTTTTGCTGCCCAGATTGCCAGTTTGTCAAGATCATGTTGCAAGGATGCCACATCCTGGATGGAATTAATTGGGCTGGATAATTTTGTGTCATCTGCAAACACTGATACATTGCTTACAACACCCTCCCCTAAGTCATTAATGAACAAGTTAAATAAAAGTGGACCCAATACTGAGCCCTGGGGGGACCCCACTAAGAACCTTACTCCAAGTAGAGAATGTCCCATTAACAACCACCCTCTGTACCCGATCCTGTAGCCAGTTTCCTATCCACGTGCAAACGCCTTCATAAAGCCCAACAGACCTTAGTTTAGAAAGCAGTCGTTTGTGGGACACAGTATCAAACGCTTTGGCAAAATCCAAATAGATCACATCTACTGCCCCCCCTGTCCAGAATCTTACTTACATAAAATGCAATCAAATTCGTCTGACATGACCTATCCTTCATAAAGCCATGCTGATTGTTGCTCATAATGCCATTCACTAGGACAAAATTTTGAATGTGATCCCTTAACAAGCCTTCAAATAATTTGCCTACCACAGATGTCACACTTACTGGCCTATAATTGCCAGGCTGAGATCGTAATCCCTTTTTAAATATTGGAATAACATCAGCTTTTCTCCAATCCATAGGCACCATACCAGATGACAGTGAATCTGAGAAAATCAGAAATAAGGGCTGGTCTAAAACTGAACTAAGCTCTCTTAGAACGCGGGGGTGTAAGCCATCATGGCCCTGGAGCCTTGTTTACATTAATTTGTATTAAAGCTTTTTGAATCATATCCTGAGTCAGCCACTGACTAGATTGAGCTGAACCATTCGTGCAGTTATTAAGTGAGCCTGAGAACCCAGACTCCTCTATTGTGTACACTGAAGAAAAGAACTGATTTAACACATTTGCTTTATCTGTTTCTGTTACAACCATACTGGTACCATTATTTAATGGAGCAACACTCTCAACCTGCATCTTTTTACTATTAATATATTTAAAAAACTTCTTAGGGTTAGTGTTCACCTCCACCGCAATTAACTCCATTTCTTTTCTTAGCCTTCCGGATTGCTGATTTACAACATTTATTATAGTGTTTATATTCATTAAATGCAGCTTCTGTCACTACAGATTTGTAGTTTTTAAATGCCTTTCTCTTCTTTCCCATTAACTTCTTTACTTCTGTATTAAGCCACACAGGATGATTCTTAGAGCTTCTATGTTTAGTCCTTAAGGGAATAAATTGAGAACAGTAATGATTTAATATCATTTTTAAGGACAACCATTTCTGTTCTGTGTTTTAGCTGAAAACCTAATGCCCCAATCAATGCTCTGTAGGGCAGCCCTCAAGGCACTAAAATTAGCTTTTCCAAAATTCATGGTTTTTGTTGCCCCAGTATATTTTTGTTTTTTGCACCAGACATTTTATATAACATTATGGTCACTATTGCCCAGGGGTTCAATGACTTGCACATTTGCTATAAGTTCTGGGTCATTTGAGATCACTAAATCAAGAATAGCATTTTTTCTGGTAGGCTCCTCAACAACCTGTGCTAAAAAATTGTCATGCAATAAGTTTATAAACTTGTTCCCATTAACTGATCTACCAGTACCGTTGCTCCAGTCAATATCTGAGTAATTAAAATCCCCCATTATCATTACTTTACCTAAACTAGCAGCCTTTTCTATTTGCATTAGGAGCTTTGTCTCTTCCTCCTCGCTTACATTAGGGGGTCTATAGCATACTCCTACAATTAATTTGCTGGATTCTTTACAATTGGTGAATAACTCCACCCATACAACTTCTGCCCCCTCATTTTCTAACATAACCTCCTCCTTTATATGAGCTTTTAAATCCTGCCTAACATACAGACATACCCCTCCTCCTTTTCTATTGCCTCTATCCCTCCGAAACAAAGTATAGCCACTGATATTTACTGCCCAGTCATGCGACTCATTCAGCCATGTTTCGGCCACACCAATCACATCATATTTTCCTTCCAACACCAGCAGCTCCAGCTCTCCCATTTTACCAGTCAGACTTCTTGCATTTGTAAACATACATTTAATACTGGTACCATATTGAACATATAACATGTGGTACTCCCTATCCTTAACAGTATCCCCAGCCAAATCTCCTCCCCCATTTTCCCTTTCTTTGCCCACTATCTCATCTAACCTGTCTTCCACTGAATCTTTTACTGAACCCTCCCCCCCACACCTAGTTTAAAATCTCCTCCAACCCTCTAGCCATCTTCTCTCCCAAAACAGCTGCCCCATCATCATTGAGGTGCAGCCCATCCCTAGCAAAGAGCCTGTAGCCGACTGAAAAATCAGCCCAGTTCTCCAAAAACCCAAAACCCTCCTCCCTACACCAATCTTTCAGCCACGCATTAATCTCCCTACGCTCCCGCTGTCTCCTTAGTGTTGCTCAAGGCTCAGGTAATATCTCTGAGAAAATTATCTTGGAAGTCCTCGCCCTCAGCTTTGCACCTAGTTTTTTAAAATCATTTTTGAGGACTTCACCACCTCCTCTATCTTTGTCATTGGTACCTATGTGTACCAAGACCGCTGGGTCTTCCCCAGCCCCTCCCAATAATCTGTCCACTCGTTCCACCACATGCTGAACCCTAGCACCAGGCAAGCAGCAGACTGTTCGGCATGTAGGGGCCACAGATTACCCTATCCACCTTTCTAATAATTGAATCCCCTATAACTAGAACCTGCCTTTCCTTCCTTGCACTCCCCCCACCGCCCGTATTAGAGCCACTGCCTCCCGGGTGCTCTGAGAGTCAGCCTGCTCCATACACGCCAGTTCAGAGTTTTCCTTCCCAGCATCTTCAGCCAAAACAGTGAATTTGCTGTTTTGGACAAACTGTGGACCAGCCCCCCTACTCTTCTGTCCCCTACTTCCCCTCTTGACTGTCACAAACCTTCCTCCCTTATTAGCCTCCACTGCCCCTTCTCCTCCCCCCACTCCACTAGCCCCTGCCAGTGGTTGCTCTGCGAGCCTCCTGTCATTCCCCTCGTTTGCCGATGCTCTCAGTGCTGCAAGTTCACCCCTTGGAGTCTGCACCTCAGATTCCAAGATGAAAACCCACCGACATCTCTCACATGTAAATACTGCATGGAACTGCTTCTCCAACACCACATACATGTGACAAGACACACACTGAGTAATACCAGCAATATATTGACCTTAAAGGGGCGGTTCACCTTTCAGTTAAGCTTTAGTGTGTTATAGAATAGCAATTTCTAAGCAATTTTTTCGATTTACCTTAATATTTCTTTGCCTTCTTCTTTGGGCTTTTTCTACATTTTAAATAGGGGTCACTGACCCCCTCAACAAAGCAAATCCCATGTAATGTAATTAATATATTGTTATTTCTACTTTTTATCACTCATCTTTCTATTCATGCCCTCTCCAATTCATATTTCAGTCTATTATTCAAATCAGTGAATGGTTGCTATGGTAATTTGGACCCTAGCAACTAGATATTACAACTGGAGAGCTGACTGATAATTGGGGATATTTACCCATATAAAAGATCTGCACATGAGAGAGGGACTAATATCCAGAACTACAGTAGTTGCAAAGACTTTTATGGGGGGTCACATAGCGGGGCTGCACTTGGACAGTTGTCAACCCAAGGAAACTATGTAACTATATGATCTATACAAGTATATGCCCAATAATAACTTGTAATAGTTCCAATATGAGCCAACATGAGTTACTTTATTTTCCAGAAACAGACAGTTAGTCCTAGCAGATTATGGCAATGTTATGTGGGTGATACAGCAGGTATCTGGATTATTCTTCATTTGGTTGGACCCTTTTTGCTCTGTCTAATCGTGCTAGAATCTCGCTATACAGACCAGCCATCTAATAGGAAAAAAGGTATTGTGTGTTTATAGAGCCAAACTCTTGCAACATAAAATTGCACCTTCTTTCCCTTCTTGTCTGATGTTAGCTCTACACAATAACCTCCCAGTCGAATTGAGTATAAAAAAATTCACACGATTTCGAAATTCAACCTTTGATAAATGGGCCACTTACTGTTGAGCAGGAACCTACCACTGAGACACAATGTCAAATAACATTTTCTCTAGCAGAACTGAGCACCTATGACTGTGCTGATGTAGTGAATATTTCCCCTAGGTGTGATATTGACACATATTAAGATTTTGGATCTAATATACATAGTAACATAGTAAGTTAGGTTCAAAAAAGACACGTCCATCAAGTTCAAACTTTTAACTTTTTTTTTAACCTGCCTAACTGCCAGTTGATCCAGAGGAAGGCAAAGAACCTCATCTGAAGCCTCTCCAATTTGTCTCAGAGGGGTAAAAATTCCTTCCTGACTGCAAAATGGCCATCGGACTAGTCCCTGGATCAACTTTTACTATGAGCTATCATCCATAAAGATGAAATTTTACTTACCGTAATTTCTTTTTCCTTGAAGTCCATACAGCAGCACTTATGGGTTAATATCCTCTTACTTCTAATAGGACAGACAAGAGCCAATTAATCAATTAAATGCCTATAAGTTCACTCCCTCATCCCCCTTAGATTGTGTTGTAATAACAGTACCTAAAAACTTGTTCAGTATAATTTTATCAGGGTCTGAATCAGATGTGCTACTGTATGGCCTTCAAGGAAAAAGAAATTAAGGTAAGTAAAATTTCATCTTTCCTTGACATTCTAAACAGCAGCACATATGGGACATAGCAAGTAACAGGGCAGGATCACTGCTTCCTGAAACTCGATTGGAGAAGGTTACCAAAGGTCACCCCCTGGGAAGCCTCAATGCCCAATCTGTAATGCTTAGCAAATGTGTGAAGGCTAGATCAAGTGGCTACTTTGCAAATCTGATCAGGTGGAACCAACCAGGTCCGGACTGAGAATTAAAATAGGCCCTGGCATTTCAGGTACACAGAGGCCCAATCAGCCCACACAGAGGCCCAAACAGCTCCCACCAGTCCACTAAATACTGACTTTCTATGGGACTTTATAGCAGCCCCTCTGGCATTTGCCAGAACCCACAGATTGCCAGTCCGGGCCTGGAACCAACAATCATTCTGCCCAGGATGTCGCCATTGCACAGGTTGAATGAGCTTTTAGAAGAGGTGGAGGTATACGGTTAGCAGATATATAGCACGTCTGAATTGTGTCTCTTATCCACGAGCCAAGGTAAGTCTGGAAGCAGCTTTACCCTTATTTTTCCCAAAAAAGGTAAAAGAATGACTTTATCTGAAAAAAAACAGAAGTGGTTAACAGGGGGCTGTCAACTTTCAGACAATGAGTCTCAAACGCTCCAGGTCCAGGCAATGTCTCTGATTCTGAGAGATTAAGTCCCTGTTTTTTGGAAAGAATCCAGTAGTTTCCCAGGCTCATCTGCATTACTTGTGAGAACCATATTCTCCTCGGCCAGAAGGGGATAATCACTATAGCTGACGTTTGGTCCTGTCGCAATTTCTTGACAACTTTGCAAATCATAGGGATCGGGGGAAATATATATACTAAATTTAAATCTCATGTGATCGACATTACATAGTTACATAGTTAAATTGGGTTGAAAAAAGACAAAATCCATCAAGTTCAACCCCTCCAAATGAAAACCCAGCATCCATACATACACCCCTCTACTTTTAATTAAATTCTATATACCCATACTAACTATAGAGCTTAGTATCACAATAGCCTTTGATATTATGTCTGTCCAAAAAATCATCCAAGCCATTCTTAAAGGCATTAACTGAATCAGCCATCACAACATCACCCGGCAGTGCATTCCACAACCTCACTGTCCTGACTGTGAAGAACCCCCTACGTTGCTTCAAATGAAAGTTCTTTTCTTCTAGTCTAAACGGGTGGCCTCTGGTACGGTGATCCACTTTATGGGTAAAAAGGTCCCCTGCCATTTGTCTATAATGTCCTCTAATGTACTTGTAAAGTGTAATCATGTCCCCTCGCAAGCGCCTTTTTTCCAGAGAAAACAACCCCAACCTTGACAGTCTACCCTCATAATTTAAGTCTTCCGTCCCTCTAACCAATTTAGTTGCACGTCTCTGCACTCTCTCCAGCTCATTTATATCCCTCTTAAGGACTGGATTCCAAAACTGCGCTGCATACTCCAGATGAGGCCTTACCAGGGACCTATAAAGAGGCATAATTATGTTTTCATCCCTTGAGTTAATGCCCTTTTTTATGCAAGACAGAACTTTATTTGCTTTAGTAGCCACAGAATGACACTGCCCAGAATTAGACAACGTGTTATCTACAAAGACCCCTAGATCCTTCTCATTTAAGGAAACTCCCAATACACTGCCATTTAGTGTATAACTTGCATTTATATTATTTTTGCCAAAGTGCATAACCTTGCATTTATCAACATTGAACCTCATTTTCCAGTTTTCTGCCCAGTTTTCCAGTTTAGACAAATCACTCTGCAAAGTGGCAGCATCCTGCATGGAACCTATAGTTCTGCACAATTTAGTATCATCTGCAAAAATAGAAACAGTACTTTCAATGCCCACCTCCAGGTCATTAATAAACAAGTTGAAAAGCAAGGGACCTAGTACAGAGCCCTGCGGTACTCCACTAACAACATTGGTCCAATTAGAAAATGTTCCATTTACCACCACTCTTTGTAGTCTATCTTTTAGCCAGTTCTCTATCCAAGTACAAATACTATGTTCCAGGCCAACATTCCTTAATTTAACCAGTAACCTTTTGTGTGGCACTGTATCAAATGCTTTAGCAAAATCTAAGTAAATCACATCCACTGCCATCCCAGAATCGAGGTGTCTACTTACATTCTCATAAAAAGAAATTAAGTTAGTCTGGCAAGATCTATTACGCATAAAACCATGCTGGCACAAACTCATAGTATTATGATTTGCTATGAAGTCCAGTATCTTATCCTTTATTAACCCTTCGAAAAGCTTTCCTACCACTGACGTCAGACTAACTGGCCTATAGTTTTGAGGCTGAGAACGGGATCCTTTTTTGAATAGAGGCACCACATTAGCAATTCGCCAGTCTCTCGGCACTATGCCAGATCTCAATGAATCCTGAAAAATTAAGTAAAGAGGTTTGGCAATCACAGAGCTAAGCTCGCTAATTACCCTGGGATGAATACCATCTGGCCCTGGACCTTTGTTAATCTTAACATGTTCTAGTCTCTTTTGAATTTCATCATGTGTGAACCATGCATCATTAGTTGTATTACTAGAATTGGGACTGTTAAGAAGGAAACCTTCACTTACTGATTCCTCATTTGTGTAGACAGATGAAAAATATGAATTCAGAATCTGCGCTTTTAATTTGTTTTCATCAACCAGCTGACCCCCCTCTGATAGTAAGGGGGTGTTTGTTCCTGTGAAGAGAACAAAACCTAGGACTTTGGCATTGACCCTTGTCGCCATTAAATCTGTTTCTGGTATTCCCCATCTGTGAACTAGTTCCTGGGAGATAGATGTTTTCAGAGAACACTCCTTTGGGTCTATTATCGATCTGCTTAATTGATCCACTAGCACTATGATGTGGACTGCAAAAATAGCCAACAGATTTTTTCTCGCTCCAAGCTAGGATTTCCTGCATTTCCTTGAGAAGAAGACATGATCTTGTTCCCCCTCCACTAACCATTCAGATCAAAGTCTTACCATTTCGATCAAATAAAGTAGTAAAAGAACAATCAGTCAATGTTCTACCTCTGACAGCAATCGTACGATAGTTATGTCTGACAAAGCTAGTGACAGTCTCCCACTGAAAATTGTACGATTGTCAATACACGCAGAGTTATTATTGGCAGGTGACAGAAATTTTGTAACCTGTCCAATCGACCAAACGACCGAACTAAAAATGTTGGGGCTCTACACACACAGTCCGAAAATCGTACAAATCCACGATTTGTACGATCGGATTGTTGCATCTTAGGCCAGCTTAAGTCCTAAGACTCTCATCTTGTCTCAGGGTGACTGGCATCAAGCAAAATACCTGATCTTCATGAGCCTCAATTTCCACTCTAACAGCTTTAAAAGCTTTGGGATAGACTCAATCTAAAAAACTGAAGTATCAACAACTTCCTCATCTGATAAGGAAGATACTTCATCCAGGATTAAGTATTCTCCATCATCAGCAGAAGAGGGAGTATACCTGGATCAACAGAGAGGCCTTCCTTATGAAGAGAGTCCTTGAATTCTCTAAAAGCCTCCATTTAGAACATCTTTATATTTGAACATCTGCACTGATTAATCCATAGGATTAGAGTGGCTGGACTCTGCTTGGCCAAACACATTGACAGACCAGCCTAAGTACTGAAGTATCTCCAAGGTCCTTTGAATATGGTTCTGAAGGAGAGCTACTGACACAGCTTTCAGCAACCAGTCGTCCAGATACAGACCAGATCATAAAAGGGGAGGGGACAGGGCGACAAACGGCAGTGGGCCTAGGGGCGCCCACTATGAAAATTCGGCCCTGTGTTCCTGAATGAAGACAGCAATTCTTAGGTATCTTCTATGTGCTCCAAACACCGGTACATGCAGGTATGCACCTTTGACACGGTAGCTAGATAATCTCCTAGTTCCAAAAGATGAAGTACCGAATTGACAGTTTCCATCCGGATACATTTCTTCTGGATGAATTGATTTAAAAATCTTAAATCTGTTATAGTACAGAAGGTACCATCTGGTTTGTACCTTTCCTTTTTCTGATTCAGATTTTTCTTGCAAAATTAGCTTATTGCTTCTTGCAGAGATTCTTGTTTCCTCTGAGAAAAACTCTTTGGTGTAAAAGAAATCTTGGAGGGGGAAGGCTCTGAAATTTTATTTGATATCCTTCCTGTATCAATTGCAGAACCCACCTGAGATTAATTTTTGCAGTGGTTTAGAAAAAAAGTCTTCCTCCGATTGGCAGACTTCTGGTGTCAGAACTCCCTCCTACGTGCGGCAGGAGGAGCCCTAGATCTCTCCCACGTTGCTCTCTGGAATCTTACTCGAGTCCTATAGGACTGATCTCTTGCCTCTCTTTATCTCTATCTCCAAATATGGCTTGTGGAGTTGTAATTGGCGACCTCTTTTGCTTACGAAAAAAAAAGAACCTCTCCACCTAGGCCTCTGCCTATCTTGAGGCAGGTTTTTATTTGCCCTTCTCATTAGACATCTTTTCCATTAACATGTCTAATTTGGAACAAAAAAAATGGCCAGGTTCATAGGGCAAACTACATAAATTAGCCTTAGAGGTGGTGTCCGAAGACCAAGGTTTAAGCCAGATAGCTCTCATGGCTGCAGTTGACAGCGCCATATTTTTTAAGCTAATTTCAAAGATTGTATATATGAATCACACATAAATTCGGCCGCTAATTTTGGCATTAATATCCTCCTCCAATTGGGTTAGCCAACTACTTAAAGCTCTTAAATCTGCAGAGGCTGCCACTAATGGCTTACACTGGGCTGATGCTGTAGAATACACTCGTCTCAGTGAGTTCTCTGCCCATCAGATCTCTAAGGCCTGACCCATCCTCAACATGAACAGTTGTTCTATACGACAGACAAGCTACAGCTACATCAATCTCCAATTCTCTGCTCCTCATCTATAGGAAATAAGGAAGTAAGTGGGTGAGAAATGTGGTACTGTATGTGGTGTTGCGTTTGGTAGTTAAGCAGAGTGAGGGTAGGCTTCTCGAAAGAAGTGCGTTTTCAGAGATTTTTTGAAAGCAGAAAGGTTGGGAGAAAGTCGGACAGACCGTGGGAGAGCGTTCCAGAGGAGGGGTGCAGCCCTTGCAAAGTCTTGAATGCGAGCATGTGAGGAGGTAATGAGAGAAGAGTTGAGTAGGAGGTCAGTAGAGGAGCGTAGTAAGCGAGTGGGTGAGTATATAGAGATGAGTTCAGAGATGTAGGGTGGAGCAGAGTCGTGAAGTGCTTTGAAAGTCAGTGTCATTAATTTGAATTTGATTCTGAAAGGTAACGGAAGCCAGTGCAGGGATTGACAGAATGGCGAGGCAGAGGAGGAGCGGTTGCTGAGGTGTATGAGCCTCGCAGCAGTGTTCATTATGGACTGCAGAGGTGACAGTCTCTGGAGGGGGAGGCCAATTAAAAGCGAGTTACAGTAGTCTAGACGCGATATGATGAGAGAGTGAATAAGAATTTTGGCGGCGTCTTGGGTGATAAATGATCGTATTTTGGATATGTTCTTTAGGTGGAAGTGACATGATTTGATAAGTGACTGGATATGAGGAGTGAATGACAGGGCAGAATCTAGGATAACCCCAAGGCACCGGGCCTGGGGAGAGGGGGTGATAGTGGAATTGTTAACTATGATGGATACTTCGGGGATGCTACTGGTGTTATTTGGAGGAAACA
The DNA here is from genome assembly GCA_038501925.1 of Xenopus petersii. Classification (NCBI taxonomy): domain Eukaryota; kingdom Metazoa; phylum Chordata; class Amphibia; order Anura; family Pipidae; genus Xenopus; species Xenopus petersii. Next base: position 57,155,594 of record CM076687.1, on the reverse strand, counting down.
GAACCATTTCAGTTTTGGAGAGGTTTAATTTAAGGTAGCGTTGCGACATCCAGGTAGAGATAGCGGACAGGCAGGAGGAGACGCGAGTTAGGAGTTCTGGGTTGAGATCAGGAGATGAGAGATAGATCTGAGTATCGTCAGCATAGAGGTGGTAGTGGAAACCGTACGAATTTATTAATTTGCCAAGGGAGGAAGTGTAGAGGGAGAATAGTAATGGTCCTAGGACAGAGCCTTGAGGAACTCCAACAGAAAGAGGTAGGGGAGAAGATGATACTCCATTGTAGGATACACTGAAGGAACGATTGGTGATGTAAGAAGAGAACCAGGACAGGGCTGTGTCACGAAGGCCAAGCGACTGGAGGGACTGGAGGAGGAGAGGGTGATCTACAGTGTCAAATGCGGCTGAGAGATCAAGCAGTATTAGTAGTGAGAAATGATTGTTGGCTTTTGCGGTTAAAAGGTCATTAGTTAGTCGAGTCAGGGCAGTTTCCGTGGAGTGTTGTGGCTTAAAACCAGATTGTAGGGGGTCTAGCAGGTTATTGTCAGAGAGGAATGAGGTAAGTCGGTTGTAGACTAGGCGCTCAAGTAGTTTAGAGATGAAAGGTAGCAGAGAGATAGGTCGGAGGTTGTCAAGATTGGAGGGATCAAGAGAGGGTTTTTTCAGAATGGGGGTGACAAGAGCATGTTTTAGTTGAGAAGGAAACAGTCCAGTTGAGAGCGAAAGATTAAATAGGTGAGTTAAGGCTTTGATTAGACCAGGATTGGTATTGCGGAGAAGTTTTGAGGGAATTGGATCAAGCGGGCAGGTGGTAAGGTGAGAAGAGGCCAGAAGCTTTGAGACTTCCTCATCAGTGACAGGGGTGAAGGAGCACAGGAGAGATTGGGGAGTGTGGAGGGAGGGTGGTGGAAGTCTAGGGGGGTTGAGTAGTGTAATGTCCCTTCTGATAGTGTCAATTTTGTTTTTGAAGTGCTCAGCAATATCTTGAGCAGAGACAGATGTGCATGGAGGGGGTGGAGAAGGGGAAAGGAGAGTGTTAAAGGTGGAGAAAAGTTGTGCTGGTTTTTTAGAAAGGGCGTTAATGAGTGAAGTAAAGTATGTTTGTTTGGCTTGGAAGAGGCTGGTGTTAAAGGAGCGCAGGGCAGATTTGTAGCTCCAAAAGTCTGATTCTGAACGGGATTTGCGCCAGCGACGCTCAAGTGCACGTGAGTGTCTTTGGAGCGCTTTTGTATGAGCAGTATGCCAAGGTTGAAGTGGTTTGGGTCTAGAACGTTTCGTTTTTATAGGAGCAAGCTCATTTAGGGCAGTGGTGATAATAAATACTACTGGTGATAATAAATAAATACTGCAGTGTAATAAGCACCAGCAAGTAAAAACACGTGTCAGAGGATTAGACAGGCATACAATACCTTATTGGCTTCCACAGGCAGCTGCAGCCCTCTGAACGTGTATTACACACAAAAATGAGGGCAGCACAACTTATATTACACGATTTTTAAAACTTCCTGGGTTCAGTGACGCAATCAGCATCTCTCCCGTCGACATTTGCATGGACTTTCCAGCGCGATTACTCTGCTGTGCACTGTCAGCCTGAGGGTTTTTCGCTCCAGGGTAGCAACTATTTGAGTGACTCTCTGAGCGGCCATCGGAGGCTCTGTGCCCCAGAATCTTCAGGATGCCGGCTGCACCCAAAAAAGAAAAAAAGGATCTTGTCCTCCTACCAGGAAGTAGGACAGAAAAAAACACAATCTAAGGGGATGAGGGAGGGAATTTATAGTCTGTTTTATTAGAAGTAAGAGGATATTAACCCATATGTGCTGCTGTTTAAGATGTCAAGGAACCCTTTATTCCCTCACTTGCTAAAAAGCCATCCAACCCCTTTTTAAAGCTATCTAATGTATCACCCAGTACAACTGATTCAGGGAGAGAATTCCACATCTTCACAGCTCTCACTGTAAAAAAAACCCTTCAGAATATTTAGGGGAACCTCTTTTCTTAATCAGAATGGGTGACCTTGTGTCAGCTGAAAAGACCTACTGGTAAATAAAGCATTAGAGAGATTATTATATGATCCCCTTATATATTTATACATACTGTAGTTATATCACCACTTAAGCACCTCTTCTCCAGTGTGAACATCCCCAATTTGGACAGTCTTTCCTCATAGCTAAGATTTTCCATACACTTTACCACCTTAGTTGCCCTTCTCTGTACCCTCTCTAATACAATAATGTCCTGTTTGAGTGATGGAGACCAAAACTGTACAGCATATGCTAGATGGGGCCTTACCAGTGCTCTATAAATGACCAAATGACCGCTTCCTGCCGTGAATCAATGCCCTTTTTAATACAGCTCAATAACTTATTAGCCCGTGAAGCTGCTGACTGGCATTGCTTGCTACAGCCAAGTTTATCATCTACAATGACTCCAAGGTCCTTTTTAAAAATGGATTTGCCTAGTGCAGTCCCATTAAGGGTATACGTGGCTTGGATGTTTTTACATCCCAGGTGCAAATCTCATTTGCCACTTAGTTGCCCAGATTGCTCAGTTTGTCAATATCCTGTTGCAAGGATGCCACATCCTGGATGGAATTAATTGGGCTGGATAGTTTTGTGTCATCTGCAAAAACTGAAACATTACTTACAATACCCTCCCCTAAATCATTAATGAACAAGTTAAATAAAAGTGTACCCAATACCCTGAGGTACCCTACTAGGAACCTTACTCGAAGAAGAGAATGTACCATTAACAAACACCCTCTGTACCCGATCCTGCAGCCAGTTTCCTATCCCTGTGCAAACAACTTCATTAAGCCCATACATATGATGTCAATGGGCGTCAAAATTATTTTGAAGCACGTCAATTTCTATGCCCGCGACAATATTTATACATCCACCTATTTTGTCCAAATGCATCAAAGTCAATGGGCGTCCAAATATTTCTGACACGCCCACATTTTTTTTGACACAAAAATTTTTTTCACAGACAAATTTTCTTGACAGTTTTGTGAATTTATTCGCTGGTGGCGAAACGTAGATATTTGCCACAAATTTGCACTTGCTGAATTTATTCACCTATCACTGATCACCATGAAGTTGATTGGCTTCTTTGAAAATTAGGGGTTCCCAACTTTTTTCACCTGTGAGCCACAATCAGATGTAACCATGAAAATATTCCTGGGGCTGTTTTTTGGCAATGTTGTAGCCCCTGTGTTTTTATGCAACCCAAACTTACCTCCAAGCCAGGAACTCATGAGCCACTGGTTGGACAGTACTGCTGTGGGTGATCCACACTGCAACTTACCTTCATTTGTTCTGTTAGTGGGGAATGTCAATGTAATACTTCTGTTTTATGTTGCCTGTGTTCTCAGAAAAATGATACTGTGCTTTGCTGATAAACTTTTTATCAGTTTGAAACAAAAACAATTTTGCTCAGTTTGGTTTCACATCTATCTTACAGTGTTGGCAGGCACATCATGGGATGGATGCTTGCTTATGTAGCCAGGAAAGCCAGAGACAAAGTGAATACTTTATAACACATAATTCTAACTTCAAGAAAACTATTTTGTCATTGTCATTTACATTTGGGTCCTACAAAATGGCAAAAAAATTTAGTTCACGAAAATGTCTTCTGAGGTGACACCACAGTTTCCTTCCAGTCTTGTCTTTACAGCTACGGAGAAGGATGAAATTCTATATTGTACAAGTGAGAAAGAGACATGCTTCTCCTTATTCTAGTCAGTGAGTAATAAATTAATATATTCCATATGTATGTCAGCTATTTTTTGAGATTTTGAACAAAATAGTTTTTTGTATTTTTAGTATTATTCGTGGACTTTCTTTGGATGGACTCACAAATGAAAAAGACAAATGAAAAAGACAGTTATGGCCATTGTACAGCACAGTCTCACTATTACTGAGGAAGGGACATGTGGCCCCAAAACATTTGATCGTGGTTTAAGTGTCTGATAGCACCATGAAATAAAGTTGGGATCACCCCCGTTTGCAGCATCCAAAGGTATTGACATCCCTTTTATACCCTCCAGTCACTAGCCAATCGGAAAAAACATTTAAGAGAAGCCATTTCCTTTTAGTTGGCCAATATGCATTTGTACATTCAAGGGCATGCCATGGGGCCATGTTACAGTGTAAGGATAATGAACAGTGACATTCAAAAAGTGAATGGGCATGAATGTTAGTATAATTGGGAATGTATTGCTAGCTCAAAACTAGGTCACATTTCAGATATTGTTTACAGACTTCATTTATTTATGATTTGAGACATCATTCAGCACATGTTCCCACTGATTTAGTCAGTATAGACACCAAATACACCATCCTCTGAAAATGATTTGTTTTTGTGGTGAAAATAACATATGCATGATTTATAAAGTGCATTACTCCCACTGGACTCACAGTAGTGAGTTTATGCAGTGTTCAGAAACAATTTTAGGCAAAAAAACAACTATTTTACCATCAGCTTGCTTGGGCCTGTGTTGATATGCTCCTGCGCCCCCTGATGTGCGTCTTACCGATCCTTTGCCCTCCATTCCGGATGTCCCAGAAAGTAGCATAGTAGTGGCTGGGCAGCATGCTCCCCCCCCTAATAAATGTGCCACCCTAAGCCCGGGCCTATGTGGCCTTACCGCAAATTGAGGGCTGCTTCTTCATCTTCTTTTTTTTTTTTGAAGAGTAGACATACAACATGCACCTTGCTTGCTAGTGGGGCATTTATATATCATTCTCACCAAGAAGACTGAGAGCCAATAAGTAAACTGTATCCATTGCACTGCAAATGAATGGCAAGAGCCTTGAGACAAAAAAAATCACTGAAAATACTAATGTAATTTCCTAGTAAAAGAGGTCAGGTTCTATAGGCAAAACAACACCAAAGCATATAAACGTCATTAAGAGAATTCATGTGTTATATAAGTTAGATTTTATATGCTGATATGCTGATGACACTGCTTTTGTGCTGTTTATGAGCTGTGAGGACTGAAGCAATAAAAAGAATTTGCATGATTCACAAGTTAATCCAAGCTAAGCTTAAATACACTCTGTTACTCATGCTGCAGAACTTGTAATTCTACATGGCAATCCCTCTGATATGTGCTTTAATATGTTGATTTTTAATACATCATTCACATTTTGTAGTTGTTATAATTAGTCCATGGGCCTGATGACACATGTTTATCACTTGCAGTTCTGTAAACTCATATTAGTGAATATGAATATGACTTACAAGCGATGGTTTGTAAAGTCTTGATTTCAGGATTTGGCAACTGTCACACAGCTTCTAAAACAGGATCCAGCCCTGACATCAAATTCATAAAGTAGTAAGATAATCTCTGTTGGGTCATGAAAGTTTACCTGTACACAAGGGAGAACAAAATAGTAGTCCTGCTGGTGTGGCTATTTAGGAAAATATACTATATTATAAATTACAATGTATTGTACCAGTGGAATGAGTAGCTGTACCTGCAAGAAAGCAGAGTTCAATTAGAGGTTCTTTTGTTTAGGGGTACAGAAGGTCAGTCAGCACTCCCCAAATTTAGGCTTTTCGATGAGGTGTCCATTGTTTCTTTATCGTATTACAAAAACCATGTCTAGCTAATAAAGGCTAATTAATATATGAATTCCTTCAATGTTGTTGTATTTTGTATTGTGATATAAGAAGAGATAGTGACCTTCCTTGCCATGTCCAAGTCTACAGCAGCTGCCAAGAGAAGGTAAGATTTTTGTGCCACTAGGAGTGGCTTATCGCAGGCTCAAAAGAGGGAGATCTGTAAAAAAAGGCATATTAACTCCCATTGTTACAGTGTTATATTGCCACTTATAGGGGGTCAGACAGTTCCCTCATCTTCAGTACCTTGTAAGAGAGGATGAAGCAATCTCTCATTCTCTGTTGCAATTCCTGTTTTTTCACTGCAAGATTCCATGCTGATGGAGACAAAATGGAAGAGGGTGAATTTGTGAAATTGCTTTAACTTAGGCAAACTGCAAACATTTTCTGTATATTGAAACATAATGAGTCATGGATTGTTGTGGATGGACACTGACATTTTAATTTTATATAGAGTCAAGTGGAGCAAATGTGGAGCCATTAATCAAGGGACACATGGGTCAGGGACATATATGGCTAATTGATCCATATTCTTTTCCCATATTCCATTTCTGTGTTTTTGACCAACTCTTGCCTTATACCCTACGTATATATCCACCTTATATTTTCCTTCAGAAGATTGCAAGTCACCAAATACTATTAAAGTGGACCTGTCACCTATACATAAAAAGCTGCATAATGAAAGTCCTTTGCAAATTAAATATGGAACCCCAAAATTTATTTTCATTAAAACATCCATGCCTGTTATAAAGGTGTTTAAATATCTAAACTGTCAATCAAATATTACCTGCCCCACCTCTATGCCCGTGGCATAGAGGAGGGGCAGTCAATTACTTTCACTTTCCATTCAGCACTTCCTACATGTCACAGCTCTCCTCACATTCCCCCTTCCCTCCTCGGGCTCTATAATTGTGTAGGGCACTGCACATGGACATTAGGTCTCCCATTCTGGTGCATACACGAGATTTTTGGGTGATACACAATTTCCCTTAATAACCGTGTACACAAAATGGCAGCCGCCTGCTTGCTGTGATTGTATAATTCCAAGGCAGAAGGAAACAAAATTTAAATAATAAATACAGTGTAAGTAAAGTTTATTTTGCTCAACTAACATGATAGAAAAGAATTTGAAATTATTTCTTAGTGTGACAGGTCCCCTTTAATTCCCCTAACCACTCCATTAAACACAGTCATATTTTATATATATATATATATATATATATATATATATATATATATATATATATATATATATATATATATATATATATAATGTGTGACATACCAAATGAATTATTTATGAAGATAAGGCCTCTATTCATAGAAAAATTGAAATCTGTATAATTTATACAAAAATACTCTTCAAAGAAGAAGAGAGGAGAAAAGAAAAAAGAAAAGAGAAGAAAAGTACTATTGAGTACTATTTTCTTCTTCTCTTTTTTTTTTCTTTTCTCCTCTCTTCTTCTTTGAAGAGTATTTTTGTATAAATTATACAGATTTCAATTTTTCTATGAATAGAGGCCTTATCTTCATAAATAATTCATTTGGTATGTCACACATTCGGTATGTTATATAACTTACCATATATGTATTTACGACGGGCATATCTGGAATACTTATCATTTTGTAAATTTAAGTATTTTATTTTTTTGCTTTAAAGTTTGTTTTTTCTTTTCCTTTTTTGGATTATTTTGTATGCAATTGTTTTTTGAGGTGTCCCTCCCCTTTTTTCCCCCCTCCTTTTTCCCCCCCCCTCCTTTTTTCCCCTTTTTTTGCTAAATTATATATGTATATATGTGCTCCCACCACTAGGTGGAACTTCACTAATTGTGTATAATGGCAATATGTGTTTGCACTTTGGTGATTGGTCACAGCCCCTATATAACAGGTCCATAGGGGTGTGTCATTTAGCCTATGAGTAAGTGCCCAAACAGGCACGAAACGTGTTAGGTCTCCATGTCCTAATAAAGACTTTTTACTTTTTACACCTGACTTTTCATTTTTTGGAAACCCTCACATCTCCGTGATGCAGTGTTTTTAACAGGTAACAGGTCCTGCATTTAGTATGTTTCCTCCGTACCTGCATTGGAGGCGACACAGGGCAAAGGCAATTTGGCTGTCAGCCCCCACCACGGAGGTAGGTGAGGGGGATACTTCCTGACCTTATTAGAAGGTCGTAGGGAGATCCTTTGATTGTTTTTATTTATTTCACTCACAGGGTATGTTTTTCCCTGTCACAACAATCACGTAATTTGATACTGGGTGTTTAATTAGCATTGGGAGTCACTGGAGTATTCACCTATACGTGATAGGTGCACTCCTATGATACTACCACTGATATAATGCACACGATTGGCTCAGCTCCATGACACTATCACTGATGCACTCAGTACTATAGCCACACTCACTTTTTGTGATGTCACTGGCATGGTTTTGGCGCCATTTTTGAATCCTGTGTGTGTATATAACTTCATGTTCACCTTAGGCTCTGCCCTTCCTGATGACGGCTTGAGTTTGTAAGTCGAAACGTTGAAATAAATCTACCAGCTTTTTTTCACTTATCAAGACCTATGTGTGCGGAAGTTTTTTTTTTGTTGTTTTTGTTTTATATATATATATATATATAGGACTGGCCAGACATGGGATGACTTTAACGTAGTTGGCCAGCTTAAATATATTGCAATATATGGACAAACAATCCCTATTTCGTTTAAAGCGTAAGGCATTTTTCAGTAGCAGTATGCACAAAATGTCTCTGTCTTAAATATATTGACAATGGGTTGAGTGCAGAGGACTCTTGTATTTGTCTATATATATATATATATATATATATATATATATATATATATATATATATATATATATATATATATATATATATATATACATATATATATATATATATATATATATATATATATATATATTTATTTTTCAAATTTGGAATGAATCAGCACCAGCACTTCCCTTTGTGAAATCATCAACTTTTATTTAGATACACATATTAGTGTCCCATCATTTCAGTCGTTATTAGGACCTTTATCAATGTGCAAAACAAGATTTAAATAGTGTAAGCAATACAAAAAACTTCCTAAGTGACATCATAGTGCTAGTGAATATTGGTCAATAAAATTATCTCTCATTTGCATGTGATATATCAATCATTCAATTAACCTGTGCACATTACTTAAACAGTCTCCTTAAAACCATGTTTTAAAAGTTTAATATACCCTGTCACCAATAGGTGTCCCAATCATGCCATTAAAAAATCTATTCTTAACAGTCCATGTATGATTCATCCTGTAAAATATGAAGTACGGTACAAAAAATATACAATGTCACAATAAGATATGATACATATTAACAAATAAACAACTTGTATCCAGTTATACATTTTCTTCATTGTATTTGTAACTTATTCTCAATTCACTTTCTCTATTGGATGAATACTTTCTAAAAAAGACAATTTCCTTAATTATTACAGTTCATGTTAAGAAACAATTGTATCCAATCTGTCCATTTAGACCCTTGGGTGCTACACAGTCTAATGTGTGGATCCAGAAGGCCTCTTTTTTTAACAGCTCATTGTCAATATCACCACCCCTACATCGGAGCTTGATTAAATCGATGGGCATGCATCTAAATGCTGATGCATCATGTTTGAAGTCAGACCAGTTTTTAGCGACTGGTTGTTGTACTATGTCTTGTTTCTTTTTACTTCCATCATTTACAATTACTCTTTCTGGATCGAACTTTCATTTGAAGCAACGTAGGGGGTTCTTCACAGTCAGAACAGTGAGGTTGTGGAATGCACTGCCGTTTGATGTTGTGATGGCTGATTCAGTTAATGCCTTTAAGAATGGCTTGGATGTTTTTTTTGGACAGACATAATATCAAAGGCTATTGTGATACTAAGCTCTATAGTTAGTATATGTATATAGAATTTATGTGAAAGTAGGGAGGGGTGTGTGTATGGATGCTGGGTTTTCATTTGGAGGGGTTGAACGTGATGGACTTTTTTCAACCCAATTTAACTATGTAACTATGAGGGCCACTCGGATACTCACCCTATGCATTCCTATCCTCTCTTTCAACTGTATGATTGTTTTACAATATATTAGCCCACACGGGCCATCATCCACACCACCATCATCGCCTCGCATGCCTAATCCTGTATTTCTTCCCAGTGTAAGGGTATGTGAAATGATTGCCTAGCTATTACACATTACACATCCCTTACATCTGTATACCGGGGTCGTGGACTTAAAAAATGTTCCTGTTTCCCTTTCATATATTTGTTTACTGGGTCTGAAGTGCTTCATTGCTCTTTCAGATTTCTTGCCCTTGAATAATACAATTTTGGTTGTTTTGGGACTTTTCCTGCCAATTGTTCACCTGTGCTCACTATATTCCAGTGTTTGAGAACAATTTGTTTTATGCTTTCTCTGTTTGGATTGTATTGACTAACATAAGACACCTCTTGGTTATTTTTATGTATATTCTCTTCTTTCTTCCTCACTTTCTCAGTTCGATCTATTTGCTCTGCCCATTTAATGGTATCAGGAATCAATTTCTGGGGAAAACCTCTTTCTAGATATTTTTTACCCATTAATTGTAGATCTTGAAACCTTTTTTCAGTGTCGCTATCTATACGAATCACAGTTGCGTAACTAGAGGGGGACGGGCCCAAGTGCATAACGCGCAGCCGGGCCCTGCCCCCCTCCGTACCGCCCGCTCGAACCCCCTGCTCCCCCGGTAGTTCCGCCACTGACGAATCACTTGTAACATTTGAGATTTTGGCTATGAAATAAGCAAATGTTTCGGATGATGACTTTTATAGTGCAATAGTGTGTTCCTATCTGTAGGTTTAGAGAAAATACATGTCTGTAGCCCCTTTGTGTTCTTATATATAGTGACATCAAGAAAATTAATTTCTTGTTCACTATAAGTCACTGTCAATTTTACAGAAGTTTGGATGCTGTTCAACTCTCCAACAAATCCATTTAATTCCTCCTTAAAGCCCAACCAAACAAAGAAAATGTCATTGATAAAGCACCTGTAAAATGCGGCAAATCGTTTAAAGAGTTGATGTCCCAATATGTGGCATTTTTCGTATTCCTACATATAGGCGTTTGCATATGTTGGCGCCACCTTTGAGCCCATAGCTGTCCCTTTGCATTGGATATAGAAAGAGTTCTCAATTTTAAAATAATTTTTGTGCAATATAAGCTCCAACAATGACAGCATGAATTCAATTGGGGGCCCAACATAATTAGCATTGTTAATCACCAATTTCTGTACCGCCAACAAACCCTCCTGATGAGGAATACAGGTATATAGACTTTGCACATCCATAGTGACCAGTGTTATTTTGTCCAAAGATACATCTATACTTGCTACCATTTTTAAAAAATCATCAGTATCTTTTATATAACTGCCGATCTTCTTTACACAAGGTTGTAATAAATAATCGACATATTGCACAATGTTTTAATTTAGGGAGCCCCTTGAAGAGATAATGGGCCTTCCTGGTGGTTTTGCAAGATTCTTGTGTATCTTTGGTAACGTGTATATGACTGGCAATATTGGATGCGTTGGGAATATTTAAGCAAACATGTCAAGTGTAACATAGTAACATAGTAAGTTAGGTTAAAAAAAAAGACACGTCCAAAACTGCCTAACTGCCACTTGATCCAGAGGAAGGCGAAAACCCCATCTGAAGCCTCTCCAATTTGCCTCAGAGGGGAAAGAATTCATTCCAAAATGGCAATCGGACTAGTCCCTGGATCAACTTGCACTATAAGCTATATTCCATAACCCTGTATTCCCTCACTTGCCATCCAACCCCTTCTTAAAGCTATCTAATGTATCAGCCTGTACCACTGATTCAGGGAGAAAATTCCACATCTTCACAGCTCTCTCTGTAAAAAGCCCCTGCCGAATATTTAGGAGGAAAATCTTTTCTTCTAATCGGAATGGGTGACCTTGTATCAGCTGGAAAGACCTACTGGTCTTATTATATGAACCCTTATATATTTAGTTATCATATCACCCCTTAAACGCCTCTTCTCCAGCATGAACATCCCCAATTTGCTCAGTCTTTCTTCATAGCTAAGAATTTCCATAACTTTTACCAGCTTAGTTGCCCTTCTCTGGACCTTTTCTAATACAATGATGTCCTGTTTGAGAGATGGAGACCAAAACTGTATAGCGTATTCTAGATGGGGCCTTAAAAGTGCTCTATAAAGTGGAAGAATGACCGCTTCCTGCCATGAATCAATGCCCCTTTTAATACAGCTCAATACCTTATTTGAAGCTGCTGATTACTTCATTAAGCCCAACAGACCTTAGTTTAGAAAGCAGTCGTTTGTGGGGCATGGTATAAAACACTTTGGCAAAATCCAAATAGATCACATCTACTGACCCCCCCACTGTCCAGCATCTTACTTACCTCATCACAAAAAGCAATCAAATTAGTCTGACATGACCTCTCCTTCATAAAGCCATGCTGATTGCTGCCCATAATGTCATTCACTAGGACATCATTTTGAATGTGATCCCTTAACAAGCCTTCAAATAATTTGCTCACCACAGATGTCAAACTTACAGGCCTATAACTGCCAGGCTGAGATCGTAATCCCTTTTTAAATATTCGAATGACATCAGGTTTTCTTTAATCCATAGGTACCATACCAGATGATAGGGGCTGATCTAAAACTGAACTAAGCTCTCTTAGAACACGGGATGTATGCCATCACGCCCTGGAGCCTTGTTTACATTAATTTTTATTAAGTTTTATGGATCATATCCTAAGTCAGCCACTGACTAGATTGAGCTGAGCCATCAATGCAGCTATTACGTGATACTTAAGTAATTCTCCAAGGCATGCTTGCAAGTTAAAAAATAGAGTTTATCATGAACTCCAGGACAAAATAGAGGATATGGAAAATCAATCTCGGAAAGGAAATGTTAGGATTCGAGGTCTACCTGAGACTTACAAAAACCTTGAAGAAGAAATGACTGAATTTTTGGGTAGTTTGGTCCCTCAGCTTACCCCAGACAAATTAGAATTCGACAGGATTCACAGTGCTTTGGGTAGACCCCCTCAAGATGGCATCTCTAGAGATATAATAATCAAACTACACTACTATACAACAAAGGATGCCATAATGCATGCAGCACGTCAATCTCCCTGCAGATGGAACATGATGCAATTTGTTGCAAAGTTTGGAAACACTCACAAACGTAGCTTAACTGCAATTAGGCTTTTATTCCATTACCACACAACATGTTTCGGGCACCTGGCCCTTTCTCAAGTGTGAACATCAGACAGTGTAAAAAGGCATTTTATAACACCACAGTTGTTAACCCGCCCACCAATTACCAAATGTGTAAATTATTAACCCTTCAGTCCTTGTTCTTGGCTTAAATGGTTGTTAGATAAAAACGTGCCGTTATTTTGTGACCATTGTGTGAATTATCTCAGTCCATATTTTCTTTTTTACTTTTTCAACCATAGCCAAAAATCCCAGCACAATTTCTACAAACTGTAAAAAATCAATAAAATTCATAAAATTCAGTAAAATACATACATTATTAATAATACGAACCATGGTACTGCTTCACTACTGAGCCTACCACAAATTCACTTAGAGAGTTACATGTATATTATTTCTTATAATAACTTTTACTTATCTTACCATTAGCTGGTCTCTAGTAAATTGCTATTCTATACTGGACATCCTTTCAGTATCTGTGGAGGAAATTACAAAAATTTTTTTGTTATCACACCAAAAATGGTGTAATATTACACCAAAAATGGTGTAATACTCCAGTGGTCATTCATTCCTATTGGAGCCATTGTATTCATCTTTTTAATCCAATAGGCTTCCTTTTGGGTCAAGATTTTTTTAATATCTCCACCCCTGCTGGGCATTTTTATTTGCTCCAGAGTCATCCATTTTAGTTGACTAACATTATGTCCCTTGATATGAAAGTGTCTAGACACACATGTATCAGTTGCAGTTCCCGTTTTAAAGTTTCTAATGTTTCCCCTGTGTTCTTTTATTCTTTCCTTAACTGCTCGAGAGGTTTGGCCTATGTACGATAGTCCACAAGGACATTTAAGCATATATACAACGTATTTCAAGTCGCAGGTAGTAAAATCTTTCAGTTTAATTTTTGTGCCTTTAGTCGGATGATTCACTGTATTGCCTTTTATAATTGAGGCACAACAGATGCAATTTAAGCAAGGCAATGAGCCTTTCTTTTGTTTTCCTAGAAACCTGCTATTCTTTGTTTCCTGGCTATCTGAAGGGCATAGGGTATCCCTTAATATGCGACCTCGTGTGTAACAAAACATAGGAGGTGCATGGAAAAGTTGCCCATATTTGGCATCTTGTTGAAGAATTGGCCAGTAATTTTTGATAATTTTCTCTATAGCTCTGCTCTGTTTCCCATATTTGGATACAAAGGGGATTCTAACTCGTTCTTTTTTAATTTTATTTTCTGATCTCAGTAATTCCTGTCTATCTAGTTGTGTCACTTCTCTAGTAATAGATGTAAGCTTATTTTTCTTATACCCCTTATTGAGAAATTTCTTAGTCAATATATTTGCAGCGTTTTGGAATGTGTCTGTTTCTGAGGATATTCTTCGTGCTCTTATATATTGGCTTTTGGGTATTGCTTGTATTATATTTGGATTATGAAAGCTGTCCGAATTTAACAACTTATTACGGTCTGTGGGTTTGGAGTACATGGAAGTTATTAATTGTTTGTCGCTCACTTTAATATTCACATCTAAAAAATTGATTGCTGTGGCCGAATATAGAAAGTACTTTATTCAGTATTGGAGATTTTGTGGACGGCATCTTGGTAATATGGGGTGGAAAAGAGACATGATAAACTTAGCCAACCAGAAACATAAAACCATCAGATATACTTGTGAGAGTTCAGCAATCAATTTTTTAGATGTGAATATTAAAGTGATCGACAAACAATTAATAACTTCCATGTACTCCAAACCCACAGACCATAATAAGTTGTTAAATTCGGACAGCTTTCATAATCCAAATATAATACAAGCAATACCCAAAAGCCAATATATAAGGGCACGAAGAATATCCTCAGACACAGACACATTCCAAAACGCTGCAAATATATTGACTAAGAAATTTCTCAATAAGGGGTATAAGAAAAGTAAGCTTACATCTATTACTAGAGAAGTGACACAACTAGATAGACAGGAATTACTGAGATCAGAAAATAAAATAAAAAAAAAACGAGTTAGAATCCCCTTTGTATCCAAATATGGGAAACAGAGCAGAGCTATAGAGAAAATTATCAAAAATTACTGGCCAATTCTTCAACAAGATGCCAAATATGGGCACCTTTTCCATGCACCTCCTATGTTTTGTTACACACGAGGTCGCACATTAAGGGATACCCTATGCCCTTCAGATAGCCAGGAAACAAAGAATAGCAGGTTTCTAGGAAAACAAAAGAAAGGCTCATTTCCTTGCTTAAATTGCATCTGTTGTGCCTCAATTATAAAAGGCAATACAATGAATCATCCGACTAAAGGCACAAAAATTAAACTGAAAGATTTTACTACCTGCGACTCAAAATACGTTGTATATATGCTTAAATGTCCTTGTGGACTAGCGTACATAGGCCAAACCTCTCGAGCAGTTAAGGAAAGAATAAAAGAACACAGAGGAAACATTAGAAACTTTAAAACGGGAACTGCAACTGATACATGTGTGTCTAGACACTTTCATATCAAGGGACATAATGTTAGTCAACTAAAATGGATGACTCTGGAGCAAATAAAAATGCCCAGCAGGGGTGGAGATATTAAAAAAATCTTGACCCAAAAGGAAGCCTATTGGATTAAAAAGATGAATACGATGGCTCCAATAGGAATGAATGACCACTGGAGTATTACACCATTTTTGGAATAACAAAAATTTTTTGTAATTTCCTCCACAGATACTGAAAGGATGTCCAGTATAGAATAGCAATTTACTAGAGACCAGCTAATGGTAAGATAAGTAAAAGTTATTATAAGAAATAATATACATGTAACTCTCTAAGTGAATTTGTGGTAGGCTTAGTAGTGAAGCAGTACCATGTGTTCGTATTATTAATAATGTATGAATTTTACTGAATTTTATGAATTTTATTGATTTTTTACAGTTTGTATAAATTGTGCTGGGATTTTTGGCTATGGTTGAAAAAGAAAAAAGAAAATATGGACTGAGATAATTCACACAATGGACACAAAATAACGGCAAGTTTTTATCTAACAACCATTTAAGCCAAGAACAAGGACTGAAGGGTTAATAATTTACACATTTGGTAATTGGTGGGCGGGTTAACAACTGTGGTGTTATAAAATGTCTTTTTACACTGTCTGATGTTCACACTTGAGAAAGGGCCAGGTGCCCGAATCATGTTGTGTGGTAATGGAATAAAAGCCTAATTGCAGTTAAGCTGCGTTTGTGAGTGTTTCCAAGCTTTGCAACAAATTGAATCTATAAGGGATGCCAGAGGCGGAGCATCCAAGGAACCACCACAAGAAACATTTGAATTAACGCTAATCAGTGAAAAAAGCCTTTTTGGAAATGGAACATGATGGACATTCTCTTCAACTTTTTGCAGATATTGCGCTCACTACCTTTGCAAAACGACGATCGTTTAAACCAATTACAGCAACTTTGTTACAATACAATATAAAATACAGATGGGCTTTTCCATTTCGTTTGTGCTTTGTTCATCGAGGAAAGCAATATTCTGTGACAGCTTTGGATGAAGCTAAAGAACTTTTGCAACAACTTCAGCTGACTCAACGACCATCTACATCTTCATCTGCTCCGGTTGCGGATTGACTGGAATTTGTTCTGAGTATAAGCTTTATTCCCTTTACCATGATACTTATTATTATTAGCACTGACTAATGGTCTTTTTTTCTGAAGGAAGGTTGTTTAGATACTACTACTATTTGATAGATGATATCATTGTGTTAAATGTTATTAAACGTTATGAGTTATTTAGGCTCTGGAGGGTCCATATGCCTCCCCACTCTTAGCGGGAAAGTAAATTGATGCATCACGTTATTGTGATGACAATGACCCAAATTACTATACCATTACTATTATGGATATATAGTTGTTTCATTGTTTTTTTTTTTTGTTCGAGTTATTAGCTTATTACCAGTTTCTCTCCGTCTGCCAGAAAATATGACTCTTCGGAGTTTGATTGAGATTGTCAGGGTCTCTTAATTACTCTTATTAGTCTTATATGTACGAAGCAATATAATCTATTGATAGAAATCCAACCTTTACTAAAATGGCCAATTTAAAAATTACCACTCATAACTTACAGGGCTTCAATTCTCCCCTAAAGCGATCTAAAGCTTTTAAGTGTTACCGTTCTTGCCATATTGATGTTTTATTCTTACAAGAAACTCACTTCTCTACAGACTCAACTCAAATATTATTTGGCCTCCGGTCCTACCGAAAAAAATGGGGTAGCAATATGTTTTCGTAGAGGCATGCAATTTAAACTCCAGACTATAAAGAGAGACCCTCAGGGTCGCTATCTGTTACTGGTGGATGAAATTCAGGATACAATAATTACTTTTTTGAATTATTACGCACCAAATTCAGACCAAGAACTGTTTTTTGACCAGCTTGAGAAAATTTTGCTGACACATTCCATAGGTCCTCTGATACTAGGTGGTAACTCCAATATTTGTCTAAATGCTTCCTTACACAAAAAATACAAGGATACATCTTCTTTGACTACGGAATCAAACAAAATTAAACAGATATTGGAAATATTCCACTCCTTATCGCTCATTGATGCTTGGAGGGAAAAATGGCCTACTACCAAGGATTATACATATTTTTCTAATCCTCATAAAATATGTTCTCGTATTGATCACATCTTTATAACTCAAACACTGTTATCCAACCTAGTATCTGCTAAGATAACACCAACCACCTGGTCGGATCATTCTATGGTAGGGATAGAATTAAGTTCCTTGTTACTTAAGCCTTTACAATCCAGATGGCGATTAAATGAGTCCTTGTTAGCTACTCCCCAACTGCGTTCCCAAATAGAGGAAAAGATACAACAGTATTTTTCGCTTAATCGAGGTTCGGTTTCCTCTCCTATAACTTTGTGGGAAGCGAATAAAACAGTGATTCAAGGGGAACTAATTAATATTATGGCGGCCGCCGAAAACATAAGAGACAGAAAATACTAGAACTGCAGAATAAACTTACAGAACTAGAACGGCAAAATAAAATTAAATATTCCTCTAAAATTTATTCGGCTATAATAGATACCAAAAGGGAATTAGATATATGTTATACTTTAGATGCAGAAGGGTCACAGACATGGCAAGTTAACAGACGGTGTAAAAAATTGCCATCTTGATTTAGTTATTTCATATGAAAGCTGTTGTTCAGGGAACTTACATGAAGCCATGATTATCATAACAAAGGTTTTCCTGTGATTACTAAGGCCTATGTCTGCTGTGGGGACCATAAAACTGATTGTGTATGTGAGAAAACTTGCTCAACAGGGTGTAGGCAAGTTGGGGGTTTATCACAGAATCTTGGCAGTTGGGAGGGTTTCTGTGGGGGCAGGTGAGAACCCAGGATAAAAGAACACTAGACAACATGTGAAGGGGCTGGGCAGTGGAGAGGCGAGCTGGGCAGCTGAGAGGAGGCAGCTAGAGAGCTGGAGAAGCCAGAGGAGCCTGGGACAAGACAACATGTGAGGAATGAAGACCAGAGGGGAAGGCAGAGATGAAGCTGAACTCTATTCCCCTACTTTATGGTAACAACAATGTAGACTTGGGTAACTGTAAATACAGGGGCGCGCCGCCAATGAGGCGAGCTGAGACGCTCGCCTCAGGCGGCAACGCCGGAGAGGTTTCCAGGGGCGACAAAAAGCCGCTCCTGGTACCTTTAAGAGCCGAATTTCCGTTTTTTAAACCGGAAATTCGGCTTTACTAATGTGAGAGAGCGCAATGGCGCTCTCTCGCATTAGTGTTCCTGCCTCCCCTCCCGACAGGTAAGTCGGCGAGGGGGGGGGGCGGCATTGCAGGAGCCGCCTCAGGCGGCCCTTAGGCAAGAATCGGCGCTGTGTAAATATTGTAATTATTGTTTTGTCTAAGTATAATCATTATTGATTTATTTTACAATACATCACTTTAATATACGCTCATTGGTGTGGATTCATTGTCTGCTTGCTCAAAGAACCAGAAACCCTAGTAAGTGGGTTGAGGTATATTATTAATATTGATATAATATTATTAATATTGATATATACTATATAGAAACTTATAAATGGCGATCCAGTGTAGGAGTTCAATGCATGACATTTAATCCATATTTATGAGTGTGTAATATTGTGAAGTAAATTAATTGATTGTTTTGTGTTGTTTTAATTGTTGTTAAAATAATCATGGATGTTTTAGCTAAAAAGATGGCCATGGTCAAATGCTCAGGACAGATTGTTAAATGTATGCAAGGATCTCCAGATCCATGGGTTAAGGCTCAAGATTATGTGGCCAGGGCAATTCATGACAAATCTCTGTCGAAGTCAAAGGGCAAAAGTGCACTGGTTTATGCTGCCTGTTGGATAGCAGAGCAGTATAAAATTTTATCTGTGCAAAAAGGGAATCTTGAAGAAAAGGTTCATTGTTTAAATGTATTAGTAGATTCTCTAAAATTTTCTGTAGAAAATGCTGCTGCTATTAATGTTAGCAACCAGCAAACAACTGCAGAGTACAAGCATAGAGAATGAGCAGCTCAAACAAAGGCTGAGGGATGCAGAAAGTTTGGTTGCAACCTTCAGAAAAGCAGGGGCTGATCATTAAAATTGCAAATCTGAGCTTAAACAGTTAAAGGCTCAGTTGGGAGCAAGAGATTGTGCAGTTTCTGCAGTTAAAGTAGAGAACACTGCTAAAAATGATAGAAATGTAACTGATGTGAAATGCATAAAA
The DNA here is from genome assembly GCA_038501925.1 of Xenopus petersii. Taxonomy (NCBI): domain Eukaryota; kingdom Metazoa; phylum Chordata; class Amphibia; order Anura; family Pipidae; genus Xenopus; species Xenopus petersii. Next base: position 57,135,954 of record CM076687.1, on the reverse strand, counting down.
GACAGCAATACGAATTGTGAATTAGCAGTCAAAAGTAAAATGCTAAATGGGGATTGTTGTAGACAGGCCAAGCCTCCTATAGTGACATTGACATGTACAGAAAATAGGACTGTGGGACAAAAGCAGGATGTTCCTAAAGTACAGTTTTACAAACCTGTTCAACCCAGGAAGCAGCCTGGCAGTGATAGGGTGTTTGCCATAAAGGCTACTCACCCTGAGAAACAAAGTGTGTTTCTCTTGTGTACACAGATAAAAAGTGTACACAAAAGAAAGTGTTTAGATGCTATGCGTGTTCCAAAGTTGGGCACATAGCAAGAAATTGTACCATGAATTTTAACAACACGTACAATCATAAGAATATGTACAATGGAAATGGAAGTTGGAAGTCCTCTAGGTGGGGATTCCAAAATAAAAGCAAGAGCTGGAATACATGGATTCCCTACCATGTTCTTAAAACTCAGAATGAAAGGCTGAGTAAAGAAAACTTTACACTGAAAAATGCATGGGGAAAATTTAAAACTGAGATTGAAAGTCTCAAATCTGAGTTTTATACATTAAAGAGATCAAATTTCAGTCAAACCAGAAGTTTAGTGGGAGGTAATTGTTCCCAACATTTAAATCGGTGCTAATGTGTCACAATCGCCGCCCGGAGCAGTTCCAGGAGCTCCGGGCGGCGCGTCCTACCCTGCCGGCGTCTCTCCCAAAATGGCGCCGTCCATGGCTGCCACGTGGGTAGCGGCGCTGGCGCGATGACGTCAGCACGCCGACTTTTGGCGTAAGGACGCCAATGACGTCACAATGGCGCCAAATTCAAAATAAAAACGCTACCTAGACGCCAGAATGGTGCCCAAGTATAGGAAAACTTTCCCTGAGTGTTTCCTGGGTTCCCTGTGAGCTAATATTGCTAATCTTGTTCCTGATTATTATCCTTGACCCTTGCCTGGACTTTGGACTTTGCTGTTATCTGCCTGCCCCTGAACTCTTGCCTGGATTCTGACTACTCTTTAGATTAACCCTTTGGACACCGCGACTTTGCTCCCTTGAGAGGGCTTCCTCCTCGATCCTGACTGCCTCCCGGGAGGGAGCTCCCGGCTCCCTGACATAATGTCTTCTATGAGTTTGTTTTCCAGGTAACAGGATGGCAGATCACAAAAAGTAGAATTTCCAAACAATTCCCTTCCCCCTTTTATCCCATGAAAACAAAAAAAAAAGAGTTATAGAGGACCTTATCTATTTGGTTTTTTTTTTACTTTGTACTGAAGGAAAAGCCTCTAAATTGATATGGTACAGTCAGGTTTAATGAAATTATCTATTACCGCACACCTCCTTCCACTTATTCTGCGTAGTGGTGCTGGTCCTCCGTTGACCTTGCCAGGTCACCTTATTGCCTTGTAAATTCGAAAAACGGTCCGCACACACCAATATTGCAGTCGGGGATTGTACCCCTTTTATTAATGCCACCAACAATCAAAATTCTACGTTTCGGGGGGACGCAGCCTCCCTTCTTCAGGATAAATTCACAAAGTGCACAGTGCTATATTTTTATACCCTTAACTCCTCCCTTCTCATCCATGTAACACCTCATTAGTACCATTTGTGTGATTAACTCTTTCAGTTCATTCAGGTCCAATATATCTGTGTAAGCCATGTTTTAAACAATGTTACAATTAAACATATATTTCTTCCATAAATGGAAAGCATTTTATTCAGTCAATAAAAAACATTATTTTACTCACTGTCCCTGGTTGCGTTTTACTTTATCTTTAATATTGGAAAATCTTAACACCTCTCGTGTATAATTGGACTATCATGATACTTCATCTGTGAAGGAAAAGTATATAAATATCTAAAAACCTACAAAACACCATTTGTTACAAAAAACATGTCAAATTAAAATCTTCATTGAGGCCCTTGGGCGAAAGTGTTTTCAAACGCCAAATCCAATAGGCTTCTCTCCTCAATAATGATTTTTTAAAATCAACACCTGCATTTTTATAAATAACTTCTAAAACTTGCCATCTTATTTGAGAGACATTATGTTTCACATTATAAAAGTGTCTGGCCAATAGGGTTTCTCTTTTATACTTCTCTTTACTTTTTTTATCTTTAGGATCGATTCCCTCATCTGGTTTATAATTTCTTATCACGCTTTTATGCTCGTTTAGACGTGTTTTCACCGCTCTTGAAGTTTGGCCCACATACCCAAGACCACATGGGCATTTTAACAAGTAGACAACCCCTTCCGTGTTACATGTTGCCATGTGTTTTAATTGAATTCCATATCCTTGACTCGGATGGGTACATTTGTCACCTTTGATTATGCCACTACAGTGGCCACAATCGTGACACGGAAGGGTGCCCTTTTTGTTAAAAGTCCCACCTTTAACTTTCTTTGGTTTGAAATCCGATCTAATTATTCCATCTGCCACACTCCTACCTCTTTTAAAACTAAAGAGTGGTTTTTTAGTAAATAATTTACCATAAATTTGGTCTTTTTGTAAGATATGCCAGTGTTGCAATATACTTTTCTTTATCAAATTGGAATGTGGGCCAAATGTAGTTATACAAACACACTCCTGTTCCTTCTTTTTCAAGTTTCCCTTAGGTGTTAACAGATTTTCTCTTTCAATCTCCATTACTTCATTTTTAACCTGATTTAGTTCACCCCTATTATAACCTCTTTCACAAAATTGCTTTACTATCACTTGTGCCTGTCTTTCATACAAATCATTTGTTGAGGTAATTCTTTTAGCCCTTATAAACTGGCTTTTAGGTAGTCCTTTACTGACCCCTGCTGGATGAAAACTGTCTTTCCTTAATAAATTGTTTCTATCTGTTGGCTTTCTATATAAATCTGTAACAAAATTACCATCCTTTATTGTTATTTGTACATCCAGGAAATTGACGGTTTGTGGACCCCTGCTCATTGTAAATTTTATTGTATCATGAACACTATTAATATACATGAAAAAATTTTTTAATTGTTCTTCAGTGCCAGTCCAAATTATGAACATATCGTCCACAAACCATCGCCACACACCTATATACTTATTGTATTCCGGATGTTGTAGGATGTATTCATGTTCAAACCAATGCATATATATGTTCGCAAGTTTTAGAAGTTATTTATAAAAATGCAGGTGTTGATTTTAAAAAATCATTATTGAGGAGAGAAGCCTATTGGATTTGGCGTTTGAAAACACTTTCGCCCAAGGGCCTCAATGAAGATTTTAATTTGACATGTTTTTTGTAACAAATGGTGTTTTGTAGGTTTTTAGATATTTATATACTAATTAATATTTTATATAATCACCTTTTCCTTCACAGATGAAGTATCATGATAGTCCAATTATACACGAGAGGTGTTAAGATTTTCCAATATTAAAGATAAAGTAAAACGCAACCAGGGACAGTGAGTAAAATAATGTTTTTTATTGATTGAATAAAATGCTTTCCATTTATGGAAGAAATATATGTTTAATTGTAACATTGTTTAAAACATGGCTTACACAGATATATTGGACCTGAATGAACTGAAAGAGTTAATCACACAAATGGTACTAATGAGGTGTTACATGGATGAGAAGGGAGGAGTTAAGGGTATAAAAATATAGCACTGTGCACTTTGTGAATTTATCCTGAAGAAGGGAGGCTGCGTCCCCCCGAAACGTAGAATTTTGATTGTTGGTGGCATTAATAAAAGGGGTACAATCCCCGACTGCAATATTGGTGTGTGCGGACCGTTTTTCGAATTTACAAGGCAATAAGGTGACCTGGCAAGGTCAACGGAGGACCAGCACCACTACGCAGAATAAGTGGAAGGAGGTGTGCGGTAATAGATAATTTCATTGAACCAGATTCAGCCAAGAAAGTTAACCAGCACCCTACCCATTATGTCGTTTGTGGACATAAGCCAAACCACCACAAAGTGTGCAGCACCATTCGGTTACACGGAGGAAGAAAGGAAGAAAATCCTAAGCACTGTCCAAAATGTACCAGTGTTAACCCCCAAAGAACCGGAGAAAAATCTGCTAAAAAACTACACATATGTGAGTAATAAGGAAGTCTTACCCTGCATTTAAGTACAATGGCTGAATATGTGAAAGTGTCCAGGATCCCGAGGGGACTACGTATCCATTTGGAGCCTATACTCTGCAAAGAGAACAAAGATTTCCAAGAAAAATGGCACCAAATATTGGATAGATGTAGTTTGGATCTCATGACCCTGATGATAGAGGCACTACAGGTGGAGATTCAAGAAACCACACAGGAGGTGTACAAGGCAGCGACTGAGTTAAAAAATATACTCACTAAAGAGAAAGCTAATGAAGCGTTTGAAGAAACGAGACGAGAGCTTGATAAACTCCACGAAATCATCCTCCAGAAGAAATTGAAGAAATTCAAGCGAGACACGCTAGATTATGAGCGGAGCCAGGTATACACGTGGGCGCAGCAAAGAAGGGAAGAACGCCGAGGCCCAGTAAGCAGACGCTTCCGCACACGTGACCGGCGCACAAGGATGACGTCAGCAGAGGAACACGAAGGGCAGCGCAGAGGGAGCGCGTCAACCACCGGATCGCAGGAATCTTCGTTTGAAATGCCGGCAAGAGAGGTCAGCGCATCCCCATCTACTTCTTCTCCTTTTTTGTCGGCTACAGGCGAACGAGGAGAGGACTCAGGAGAGGCAGGCACTACAACAACAGGACTGCACAGTTGAGAGGGGAAGGGGCACAGGGAATGCAGCAAGGAAACAAGATGAATCCACGCAAAGGGAGGAGGTAAAAGATCTTGTCATAAACCTTTCGTCCAGGACTGTAACCCCAGATGAATTATCTGTTTTGAATAAAGGGTTAGGTTTTGTGCCCGCAGCTAGGAGCGATCCTTTCACTGTACAGGTAGAACTTTTTAAGTTTATAAGAACCCTCAAACTAAAAATGATATTTATGGATAAAACCAGGGGAATTTTGCCCCATAATAAAATTGAGGTTCTATATAATAAACTTAAAAATCGTAGTACCTATAATCCGAATGTTGTTAATTCCTCCATAGAAACGTTTACAAATGTGGTTTATAAAGATGTGGAAAATAATTTGAATGCATGTATAACTCCTAAGAGGGATAATTTAACGTTAAAGGAAAGGAAAGCATTAGAAACCCTACAGAATGACACAAATATAATTATAAAAAAAGCAGATAAGGGAGGAAGTATAGTGCTAATGGATACAGAGAAATATGTAAATGAGGTGAATCGACAATTGGAAAATGAGAATCATTACTGTAAATTACAAAGTGATCCGACTAACAGATTAAAGACAGATATAGGGGTATTCCTTAATGATGCATGCATGATGGGGAGTATCACACCTGAGATTGAAGGCCTGTTAAAAAAGGAAAATCCGAGAATACCAGTTTTTTATATATTACCAAAGGTGCATAAAACGTTGATTAATCCTCCTGGAAGACCGATAGTCTCAGGTGTGGACTCCCTATTACAACCGTTGGCAATTTATGTTGACACATATTTACAAGAAATTTTGCCTAAGCTTGATACCTGCCTTAAAGACACAACACATTTCCTGAATACAATAAAAGACTTAAAGATCGATTGCCAGTCACCCATACTCTGTACAATTGATGTAAAAGATCTTTATACCTCGATCAAACATGAGGAAGGCATTGAATGCTGTAGAGAGTATTTGGTAAAAGAAAAGTTACCCATGCATGAGGTTAATTTTTTATGCAGTTGCTTGGAATTTGTGTTGAAGCGAAATTATTTTCGCTTCAACACAGATTTCTATTTACAACTGCAAGGTACGAGTATGGGTGCTAATATGGCTCCTGCATATGCGAACATATATATGCATTGGTTTGAACATGAATACATCCTACAACATCCGGAATACAATAAGTAAATAGGTGTGTGGCGACGGTTTGTGGACGATATGTTCATAATTTGGACTGGCACTGAAGAACAATTAAAAATTTTTTTCATGTATATTAATAGTGTTCATGATACAATAGAATTTACAATGAGCAGGGGTCCACAAACCGTCAATTTCCTGGATGTACAAATAACAATAAAGGATGGTAATTTTGTTACAGATTTATATAGAAAGCCAACAGATAGAAACAATTTATTAAGGAAAGACAGTTTTCATCCAGCAGGGGTCAGTAAAGGACTACCTAAAAGCCAGTTTATAAGGGCTAAAAGAATTACCTCAACAAATGATTTGTATGAAAGACAGGCACAAGTGATAGTAAAGCAATTTTGTGAAAGAGGTTATAATAGGGGTGAACTAAATCAGGTTAAAAATGAAGTAATGGAGATTGAAAGAGAAGATCTGTTAACACCTAAGGGAAACTTGAAAAAGAAGGAACAGGAGTGTGTTTGTATAACTACATTTGGCCCACATTCCAATTTGATAAAGAAAAGTATATTGCAACACTGGCATATCTTACAAAAAGACCAAATTTATGGTAAATTATTTACTAAAAAAACACTCTTTAGTTTTAAAAGAGGTAGGAGTGTGGCAGATGGAATAATTAGATCGGATTTCAAACCAAAGAAAGTTAAAGGTGGGACTTTTAACAAAAAGGGCACCCTTCCGTGTCACGATTGTGGCCACTGTAGTGGCATAATCAAAGGTGACAAATGTACCCATCCGAGTCAAGGATATGGAATTCAATTAAAACACATGGCAACATGTAACACGGAAGGGGTTGTCTACTTGTTAAAATGCCCATGTGGTCTTGGGTATGTGGGCCAAACTTCAAGAGCGGTGAAAACACGTCTAAACGAGCATAAAAGCGTGATAAGAAATTATAAACCAGATGAGGGAATCGATCCTAAAGATAAAAAAAGTAAAGAGAAGTATAAAAGAGAAACCCTATTGGCCAGACACTTTTATAATGTGAAACATAATGTCTCTCAAATAAGATGGCAAGTTTTAGAAGTTATTTATAAAAATGCAGGTGTTGATTTTAAAAAATCATTATTGAGGAGAGAAGCCTATTGGATTTGGCGTTTGAAAACACTTTCGCCCAAGGGCCTCAATGAAGATTTTAATTTGACATGTTTTTTGTAACAAATGGTGTTTTGTAGGTTTTTAGATATTTATATACTAATTAATATTTTATATAATCACCTTTTCCTTCACAGATGAAGTATCATGATAGTCCAATTATACACGAGAGGTGTTAAGATTTTCCAATATTAAAGATAAAGTAAAACGCAACCAGGGACAGTGAGTAAAATAATGTTTTTTATTGATTGAATAAAATGCTTTCCATTTATGGAAGAAATATATGTTTAATTGTAACATTGTTTAAAACATGGCTTACACAGATATATTGGACCTGAATGAACTGAAAGAGTTAATCACACAAATGGTACTAATGAGGTGTTACATGGATGAGAAGGGAGGAGTTAAGGGTATAAAAATATAGCACTGTGCACTTTGTGAATTTATCCTGAAGAAGGGAGGCTGCGTCCCCCCGAAACGTAGAATTTTGATTGTTGGTGGCATTAATAAAAGGGGTACAATCCCCGACTGCAATATTGGTGTGTGCGGACCGTTTTTCGAATTTACAAGACAGTCAGGTTTAACAAATTCTAAAATATTTTTGTTTTTAATAGTTAGAATTGCCTGCACTGTGGAGTTTTGAAAATGGTTGCTGCTTTAGTCTACAGAAGAGTAAATAGCACTGAGGCATATTTTGAATTTTATTTTTGGTGTATTTTTGCCTGAGTGACATTTTTGTTTTACTTTTGTTTCAGCAGCAACAGTTTATAACATTTATACATAGACTGCATGCTGCTTGATAAAATCAGTATGTGTTTCCCAATCAAAGCAGTATTTACTCTATATTTTTTTTTTGACTTTTTTCCCAAAGTTTGTCTGTCGTTGTTTGTATTTATAGTTTGTAATTATTTGCAGTTCTCAAGGTGGGGTGTTTAAAAAAAAAACAAACAAAAAAAAAAAAAACACTCCAATATACAGTCTACTTGTTAAAAGTTACCAGAGCCTTCAGCTAAAGAAAATGAACAAGTGTCTTACTTTGATATGCATGGGGTTATTTACATAACAGATCTGAGAGAGACAGCAGTTTACTTCTTGTGTTGTTCTTTTGTTGTTAAATAACTCTTGTGTAGGGTCTGTCCCAAATGCTCTCTCTTCTGATAATAATGCTAATTTCTGTTTTGTTGGGTTGTGATAATCAGGCATTAAACTGATATGGAAATACTGAGACAAAGGCGAGAAACATCTCACTAGTGATTTGGCCAAGATAATGCTGCACACTTTAGTGTAGTGTATCTTCTGAATTTCCTGAGGCCAGTATTGGTATTACATTCACACCTATTGCTGAATTGAGGTGCTCTTTCCAGCTATGCTGATTAATAAAATGTGCCACAGACATTTACACCCTACCCTAAAATAATAAAATGTTTTCCCTGTGTGGTCTCTTTTATATGAAAACTGTGGTAAGCAGAAATGTGTTGGGTGTTGCAAACACCAAAGTGCAAAGACCATGGTTTGTTAAAAGTAGAGGCCTAAGATGGGATCCAGCCCAGACCTGGGTGGAGCAGGGTCAGGTGGCAAGTGGGGCACAGACAAAGCAGCGCAATAAGCTGGATACTAAACCTCTAAAAGTTGCAATGTGGGCTCATAACTGGCTGAAGGGTTATAGATTATGAATATGAACAACTGTGAGTGTTTATGTAATTAGGTTTTAAAATTCAACTCACAGTACCCCAAATTTAAAATATTTGTGAGTGTTACATCATTTGGGTCTCAATAATCCTATCACTTTCAGCTCCAATACATACAGTAACAGTGTATTAGTTGGTGTCCCTGCATTGGCAATGTTATGCTTATTGTTAATTTTGAGGGCTCTTTCCTTGTGAAGTCCTTCGCCCTCTAGGTGGGGATTGTAAGAAATTGCCATCTTGATTTAGTTATAAATACGAAAAGCTGTTGTTCAGGGAACTTACATGAAGCCCTGATTATCATAACAAAGGTTTTCCTGTGATTACTAAGGCCTATGTCTGCTGTGGGGACCATAAAACTAATTGTGTATGTGAGAAAACTTGCTCAACAGGATGTAGGCAAGTTGGGGGTTTATCACAGAATCTTGGCAGTTGGGAGGGTTTCTGTAGGGGCAGGTGAGAACCCAGGATAAAGGAACACTAGACAACATGTGAAGGGGCTGGGCAGTGGAGAGGCGAGCTGGGCAGCTGAGAGGAGGCAGCTAGAGAGCTGGAGAAGCCAGAGGAGCCTGGGACAAGACAACATGTGAGGAATGAAGACCAGAGGGGAAGGCAGAGATGAAGCTGAACTCTATTCCCCTACTTTTTGGTAACAACAATGTAGACTTGGGTAACTGTAAATATTGTAATTATTGTTTCATCTAAGTATAATCATTTATGTAGAACAATCAATTGATTTATTTTACAATACTTACAATACAATACTGCTTCCAGTAATGTTACTTTACATAGGGGGACTAGACAGGGGTGCCCCCTCTCGCCCCTGCTGTTTATATTAGCAATTGAACCCCTAGCGTCATTAGTACGGCAGGACTCTAATATTACGGGAATTTCCATTGGGTCACAAGACCATAAATAGATGTTGTTCGCGGATGATATGCTGGCAATTGTAACTAAACCGTTGTCTTCCTTACCCCACCTGTTTAATATACTTGACAACTTTGGTGACCTTTCCGGTTTAAGAGTGAACCCGACAAAAACTGAAGTCCTATCATTAGGAATCTCCCAACACCATAAAAAATTAATGCAACTTAATTTTGACTTGCAATGGAATGATAAGTATCTACACTACTTAGGGGTGAACATAACAACCACACTAGCAGGGTTATACCGAGTGAATTATCCCCAGCTTTGGAAAGAAATTGACTCCACACTTACCAAATCATTGTTCGGCAGAATAAATGCTGTTAAAATGGATCTTCTCCCCAAAATGTTATATTATTTTTGTGTGTTACCAATAGAGATTCCAACTCAACATTTAATTATGGTGCAACAGAAACTTATGAAATTTATATGGGGCAATAAGAAGGCTAGGCTGGCCCATAAGACGGTTTCAAATGTCAAAGGGAAAGGAGGCCTTAGTGTTCCTAATATAACATTTTATTATCAAGCAGCCCAGATTATGCCTATAATCCATTTCTACCGCCCCATACTTCCATTATGGGTGCAAATTGAAGCAGAATGTATTAAACCATTGACTCCTGCTGCCTTACTAAGCAAGAAAGGCCTCTATATACTACCCCAATAATGAAAATGGCATTAGTAGTGTGGGACCAGGTTCGGAAGAAAATAGTTTTAAATTCCTCTTATTTTCCTGCAATGCCAATATGTGGTAACCCTGCCTTCCCCCCGGGCTTACAAAGATGTGATTTTGAATGGTGGCAAGATCATAACATGAGATTTATATACCAATTTATAGGACTTCATGGTATTAAAAAATGGGACTCACTTAAGGAACAAAGTAACATTCCGGAAAATGAATATTTTCGGTATATGCAAATTTACCATTATCTTATGGAAGTGCTTCGAAACTCTACCAAAATAGGAACGTTAACCCCTTGGGAATATGTTTGTTTGAAGTTTCCATGTAGTAATGGAGTGATCTCACTGTTATATAAGGAGATAGTAAAAAAGTCTAATTCTTCTCCTCCTTCCTATACCAAACAATGGGAAAAAGACTTAAATACCACTATAGATGAGGATACATGGCAGCAAATCTGGGTAAACACAGCTAAGAGTTCTATTAACATTTTGGCACAGGAAACTTTATATAAATTAGTGAGTAGATGGTATTTGGTCCCTACCAAATTGCATACATACTATCCAAACTGTAGCCCTCTCTGTTTCAGGAACTGTGGGAATAGAGGGACAATGTTACATACATGGTGGGAATGTAGGGAAGCTATGAGACTTTGGTCCAGAATTTTTACTTTAATAGACTCAATTACAGGGATTAGACTTCGGAAAGATCCCATCCAGGTACTTCTTAATAAAACAATTCCAGTACCTGATAAATATCTGCGTAAATTGATTCAATTTATTTTCATTGCAGCGAAACAAACCATAGCTTCTTCCTGGAAAAAACGTTCACTCCCCATATCCATGTTTCGTACCAAAATGAACTAGAATAAGGTTGGAACCCTGGGACGATATGACTAAATGTAAGGAGGCCTTTATTATTACATGACAAAATGCACACGGAGATGAATACAAAGTGATAAATGACATTACATGTTGTTAAACAAGTTTATTTATTTTTTGATATGCAAATTACATTATGTTTCTTTACAAGTCAATGTGGCAATGTAACTTTATGTAATATGTTTTCATGCAATCTAATAATTCTCCTCTGTGTAGGAGAACACATACATTTTATAAAGGAAAATTAAAATGGTTTGTCAATATTGATGGATAATAAGAAAAGTTTTGAAAAAAAAATAGAGTTTATTACATCAAAGTATTAAAACACATTAGAAAAATAACCCCCTTATAGCACCTAACACGTTTCATGCTTACCTAGCACTTAGTCATAGGCAAAATTTCGCTTATGACTAAGCGCTAGGTAAGCATGAAATGCGTTAGGCGCTATAAGGGGTTATTTTTCTAATGGGTTTTAATACTTTGATGTAATAAACTCTATTTTTTAACTTGCAAGCATGCCTTGGAGAATTATTTAAGTAAACAGTTGTACCTCTGTTTGGTCACTAGAGGACTCTGGCATGCTCAATATTAATGTTTACTTGCTTCTACTTCCAATTTGATTAAAACAGCTATGAAGTGAGCCTGGGAACTCAGACTCCTCTATTGTATACACTGAAGAAAAGAACCGATTTAGCACATTTGCCTTTTCTGTATCTGTTGCAACCATAATGGTACCATTATTTAATGGAGCAGCACTCTCGACCTGCGTCTTTTTACTATTAATATGTTTAAAAAACTTTTTGGGGTTAGTCTTAGCCTCCACCGCAATGCACTTCCTCATTTCCTTTTGTTGCCTTCTGGATTGCTTATTTACAACATTTATTATAGTATTTAATGACTTGCACAGTTGCTACAAGTTCTGGGTCATTAGAGATCAATAAATCCAGAATAGCATTTTTTCTTGTTGGCTCCTCAACAACTTGTGCCATAAAATTGTCATGCAACAAATTTATAAACTTTTTCCCTTTAACTGATCTGGCAGTACTGTTGCTCCAGTCAATATCTGGGTAATTAAAATCCCCCATTATCATTACTTTACCCAAACTAGCAGCCTTTTCTATTTGCATCAGGAGCTTTCCAGCTCTTCCAGTTAACCAGTCAGACTTCTTGCATTTGCAAACATACATTTATTACTGGTACCATATTGAACAAATGACATGTCTTTAACCTTTTCACTGCCAGCCAATTTGGCCAAGTTGATACTTTTATTGGCAGGCCATTTTTGAACATTTTGTGCTCTTTCACTTTAGGGGCCTTTCCTGGGGGGATCTTTTAGTTTATCCAGGAAAACTCAATATTGTTTATTTTTTCAGGACAACCTAAACTTTCAGAATATGAATTTTGTTGTAATTCCACTCCTGTAAAAAGATATGGGCTTCTAAGTGTATATAAAAACAAAAAAAAAAAAACAGGTTCGCATGATACAAACGCAAATATCAGAAACATAATTTATTTTATGTACGAGATTTGGAAAGTTCTGTGTCTCCCGAACGTGCCAATACCAAATATAAAGTTTTATGGAGATTTCTCACTTCTATAGATCAAAACCTAGAAGCAGCAAACTACCAAATTTCCACAGCACTGCTCCACAAAACTGCATACATCTGATTTCAAGGCCAAACATTCCACTAACAGTAGGTTTACCCTAAAAAACTGCACATTATTGGAAAGAACAGATTCTAACGAGTTCAAAATGGGTAAATATATATTTGTACTCAAAACTACTAAGTTGCAATTCTTTCCTAAAAGTAGCAGTTTTTATAAAAAGGTGTTACATTTTTGAAAAATGACCTCAAAGTGTCCAGTCTACGGCATCGTATCTCCAACATATCAATAGATACCAAGATAAAATCCCCTAAACATGAAAGCCCGGGTCCGCTGAACATTTTGATGCCCAATATGCATAGGTACACCTAAGTATGTGGCGTATAGGGGCCCCTGAACAAAGACACCCCATATGAGTTATCAGTTCTGTAATTCCAAATACTGCAAAATCAGCACATTTACAGCATTTTTAAAGGGGCAAAAGTACAAAAATGCATGTTCACCCCAGAAAATCATATCTTTTTGGAAAGTACACATTCTGACGAATCTAAAATGGATATGCATGCCTTTTTACTCCAAATTACCAACCTGCAAATTTTTATGACATTTCCAAAAATCCCCTCAATACTCCAACTCTGAAGCATCATACATGTATCTCCTACATATCAATACATACCAAGATAAAGCACTCTAAACCTGAAAGCCCGAGGGCCGCTGAACAGTTTGATGCCCAATATGCATAGGTACACCTAAGTATGTGGTGTATAGGGGCCCCTGAACGAAGACACCCCATACAAGTAATCAGTTCTGTAATTCCAAAACCTGGAAAATCAACACATTTACAGCATTTTCAAGGGGCAAAAGTACAAAAATGTTTGTTCACCCCAGAAAACCATACATTTTTGGAAAATGCACATTCTGATGAATCTAAAATGGGTATGCACGTCTTTCTACACCAAAGTACCAAGCCACAAAGCTTTCCTACATTTGGCAATTTTTTTGACATTTCCCGAAAATCACCTCAATACTCCAACTCTGTAGCATCGTATCTCCCACATATCATCACATACCAAGATAAAAACCCTAAATATGAAAGCCTGGGATCCGCGGAATAGCTTGATGCCCAGCATGCATAGGTACACCTAAGTATGTGGCGTATAGGGATCCCAGAACGAAGACACCCCAAACGAGTTCTGTTCTGTAATGCCAAATACTGGAAAATCAACACATTTACAGCATTTTTTCAAGGGGCAAAAGTAAAAAAAATGTATGTTCACCCCAGAAAAACATATATTTTTGGAAAGTACACATTCCCGTGAATCTAAAATGGGTATGCATGTCTTTCTACTCCAAAGTACCAAGCCGCAAATTTGGCATTTTTTTTGACATTTCTGAAAATCACCTCAATACTCCAAATCTGAAGCATCGTATCGCACACATAACATTACATACCAAGATAAAACACACTAAGGGGCCGATTCACTAAGCCTCGACTGTTTTTTTACTTCGACTTCGACCTTCGATTCGAACGATCGAGCGATCCTCCGATCAGATGAATAGTCAAATTCGATAATCGAAGTGGACAAGTACGATTATCGAAGGATTATTCGACTATTCGACTCGACTCGAAGGATACCTTATTTATGAAATCTTCACCCGAAGTTTTATTTGTACCCCATCTTTGACCTACCGAAGTTGATTTTGGACTTCGACATTCAAATATGATATGATTCGAATCGAATGGTTGAGGTAAAAACCTATTCGACTATTCGATTTTCTTCGATTTTCTTTGCTGGTGCTCTCCACTGTTGTGGGTGTATAGTGACACCTAGGGATCACTTTATAAACAGTTTTTTAGTTCTGGCTGCACTAGAGGTTTGGGGAATTACATTAAAATAAATACTGACACCAGAAACATGTTTGTTTTTGCATCTATCAGAATATAAGCTAAGATTTTCAAGTATCAATGGCTTAAAACATAATTTTTGATTTCTATTTTTTTTCAACATCAATTCAAATATTAATTGGCCCTATCTATCCTTACGCTTCAATAAATGGTTAAATGTTTCCAAGCTGCATGGAATGCTGGGAAACACTGGCTTACTTATAAAACCCCCCCCACCAGATGCCATTTGACTAAGAATTTGTTAAAAATTGAATTTTTGGCAGCTGCCATTTTGGAGGCACAAGAGCAGGCTGAGGAGCAGGAACACCTTGTCCCTGCTAGGATCAGGCAGCCTTGTCACTTCAGGAGACCTATACTTTGTTTGGACAAGTTGTCTGATGATGAGCTTGTGAGGATGTTCCGCCTGAGTCGTGCCGCCATAGTGCAGGTTTATGGTCTCATCGGTGAGGCCATTGAACCTGTGACGGCACGGTCTCAGGCACTGCCTGGGATGTGCAAGCTGCTTGCAGTTTTGCATTTCCTGGGCACTGGCAGTTTCCAGCAGGTTTCTTCACGCCTCATTGGCATGAGCCAGCCCACCTTTAGCAGGATGTTAGCACAAGTGCTCAGGGCACTACTGCAGCACTCGCGAAGGCTCATTTCCTTCCCCTCAACTCAGGCAGAGTGGATAAGATTAAAACAGGAATTTTTCCTAATTGGCCAATTTCCAAATTGCCTAGGAGCCATTGATTGCACTCATGTTGCGCTCACACCACCTCGCCATCAGCAGGAGCGCTACCGAAATCGTAAGCGCTCCCATTCCATCAATGTGCAGGTGGTGTGTGATTCCAACATGCGCATCATGAGTGTGAGATCTGGCTTTCCTGGAAGTGTCCATGATGCCACTATCCTGCGTCAGTCAGCTCTCCATGGCCTCTTCACCCGAGGAGAAATGCCAGACGGCTGGCTTGTGGGTAAGTTATATTTGCAATTTCATACAAAGACACTTCAAATATTATGTTAAAGGTGATATGTATGTATTTTCAAGAAATGTTGCCCTATTTTCAGTCTGGCTACAATAGATGCACTATGCATCTTGGGACCTGTAGTTTAGTTCAATCAGCTAACTTTGTTAGGGCTTTTAATTCTTGGCACCTGATTCAGTTTACAGGTGAGATGTGTTAAGGGGAGGATTTCTTAATGGATCTGCACACACACAATTTTTGACATTTGTGGGGAGGGGAATTCCCTCTTTTATTGTGCCAGCAATGTTATTTGGCTAACAAAAGGGGTAAAGTAAGTACCCCAACAGCAAAGAATTTGTGTGTAGATCTGTTTGTAAAGATTTTACTACTACACAATGGACATAACTACACCATTGGAATAGTCAACACAACAGACAACTGGAATCAATTACTATAATATATTTTGGTTTACATTTTTAGGAGACGCAGGATATGGACTTCTGCCTTGGTTGATGACCCCTGTGAGGTTTGCCCAAACACCTGCCCAACGTAGGTACAATCACCTCTTTTGGGGTGCTCAAATCTCGCTTCCGATGCCTCTCAGTCACTGGGGGAGCTCTGCTTTATTCCCCCCAGAAGGTTTCACAAATCATCACTGTCTGTGCCATGCTGCATAATGTGACAAGGGAGCATGGATTACCTGCAGACATTGATGATGACCTGGAACCTGAGATTGAGGGGTATGTTGGCAGACAGAGGGACAACCAACCAGAGGGAAGAAGAGTGCGTGAAAGGCTCATCCGTGCCCACTTTTAGTTGTAAGTTGAACAAACCACACAAATAGTTAATTTGTACTAGTTAAGACTTCTCAAGGGCCAAATAGTGGTACATATTTTTTTGGGCCCTATTCCTAAGTGCATTTTTTGTGATTGTTTGCAATCTTGTCAGTTACCTTTCAAACCATGTTTTTCCACTGTAAATCTGGTCATTTGCTTAACCTCAATCTCAATTATTAGGCCTTATATGATTGATGTGAAATGAAATTGTTTGGAATGGATATCTGGAAAGTAAACAATTTTTTATACTTTTCTTCCAAATGAACAGCCTGCTGATGGTGATGTGCTGACGTGCCCCTAGCAGTGAATGCTTTCCTGTAACATCTTATGCTGTAAGCAGAAAAATGATGAGATGACAAACAAATTTACATATGTATACACATATTCAAGAGAAACCATTATCTGTACTTGTCATTTCAGCTTTCTGGCCTCCTACTGTGTTATGGTTGTGGTTCATGTGTGTCATACTCTACTTTATTATCTTGGTACTTGCCCACAGAGGATACAGACATGGAGACTGACTGATTGGCCACGCCTCAAACTCCGTTATTCAGGTATTTAGGAATTACTCAGGGAATTGTAAAAGATATTGCTAACAACTTACCATATTATTGATGTGACTTTGCAGCCTCTCCATGTGCAAACTTTTCCTGAAGCACTAAATTGGACTCAACACAAGCGACAGATGTGATGAACTGACAGCTGTTTGGCTCATTTGAACCTGGGTGGAGTCACCTTTCAAAAACATATCAGTAAGTGGCAGTGTTTGTTTAGCAATGACAGGCTTTTGTGTGGCTACTTAAATTTGTTTGGATTTGTGTTAATGCATTTTTCTTGTTTGATCCACATGTATGGCTTCTTCTGTTTTCTTGTTTGAAATGACATTACCCATGTTACTATTTTGGACTAGCACCTTGTCAAAAAAGAAAAACAAACACACCCAGTAATGTTTTAGTACCTTTACTGACACAATCTTTGTCAAAATCCAAAACAGTTGAACAACAATAAAAAGACAATATATTTATCGCTAGCCTTGAGCTTATACAACAGCACAAACAAGGAAGGCCTGTGTACTCCAGGTGGACAACAACTACAGCAACTTGTGCTCTAGTCAATAACCAGACACAATAGCGGGACATCTTTTGGTGGGAAAAACTACTCGCTTTATCCCTTGGCTTTACTGCGACCACCTATCCCATCCTACTGGACTAACAGTTGTGCGTTTTGAGGTGACAACCTATGCGGCTGTATCTCCCTTAAATACCATATCCTGATCGTGCCAGGAATATTTCCTCAGCAACATCTGCCCTGATACCGTCACGATTGTGGTCTACCTGTATTGGATGACCGCAAACCACATTCCTGGATCTTAGCAGTGACACTTATATGACGGGTATTTCCCAGCCTTAGTGACTTTGGAGGGGTCCCCGACATATCTCTTCCTTTCCTAGTCAAGGAGCTCTACCACTTTGCCGGAGCTATCTGCTTTACACCCCTCTCATGCCTTAATGTGACCCTCACCATCACAACTTCTCCAATGCCACCAGCATAGAGTCAACAACTCAGATTTCTCAAAGAACGGGGTTTTTTTTCTTTTTCTTTTCCCCTCTACGAACCTCCTGTATCACACCTCTGGCAATACTAAAGTAAGCCAAGCGCCAATTACAACAAGGATCACTCTGCCGACTCTCCCTTCGCCATGGATAAATATGTCGGACGCTCTACGTCGAAACCGCAGAAACAACTGAAACAAAAACCTAAAGACAAAAAGGACACACAGGACTATGACCCAATGGAATCGGAATCGGAACTTTCTCACTCACCTAAATCACCACAAATACACCTGCAAGACCTAGCGCAAATGCTGGGTCCCTTGCTAGATCAAAAACTAGCGGGAATCAAGGACTCTATAACAGAAGTTTTGCAACAGCTAACCACCCAAACTCAACGATTAACTGATGCAGAGCAAAGAATCAGCACCCTTGAAGACAAATTGGACAAAACGCAATGGACTGTCGATACACAGCAAAGAGAAATCACTATACTAGCTGACAAGGTAGATGATTTGGAAAATCGCAGCCGTCGTAACAATCTTTGCATGGTCGGCATTCCGGAATCGGTGAAGGGTATCGCATTGGAGCAACTCTTAACCAAAAAGTTACCGATTATATTGAAAATGACCGAATCTCAATCCAACATCATTATAGAACGCTTCCACAGAATTGGTCCTCCTCCTTCCACAGATTCTATGCGACCGCGGCAAATTATTTTTAAATTGCTCAACTATACCGATAAAGTCAATATTTTGACGGCCTACAGGAGACTGAAAACAGTACAGTATGAGGAACATCGCTTTCTTCTCTTCCAGGACTTTTCGGCCTCTGTTACTTCAAAAAGGAAGGAGTTTTCCTCGATTTGCACCACCCTTTTCAATTCGGGGTACAGATTTTCCTTGCTATTCCCTGCGAAATTGAAAATTGTCGAAAAAGATACTGGCAGATCCTTGTTCTTTGAACTAGCCATGGAATACCACAAAGAAAAATCTAACCAACCTTGAATATACTAACTTTGCATTCTTAAAGTGGATTCCGCTTTACCTATTGACTCTCTTATCCTGCAATATTGATCTGGACTTGAAAGAAAGGGCTGATGGAGAAGTGACTTTTAACTTTCTATTTTTCCTTTTTTCGTTTTCCTTTTTTTCCTTCTTTCCCCTTACTAAAGTACTTACCTTTCTCACTTACTTAACATTTGGAATATGACTATGTTTAACATGTTTTTATTAATGTTCTTCCTATAAATGTTTGCATTAGCTCAGACTTCGTATATGGGATATTTTTGTAGCTTACTGATCTCCGATTTTCCCTATGTAGTTCCACATCGGGAAAGCTGGCCTGCTCGCTGGGACACGCCAGCCCCTGTAGTTTCCCTGATCTTAGTTACTCTTCATCAAAAACAGGGGGTGGGTTAATCCACAACAATGTCAAACACAGACAGCATCGTAGATTCGAATGTTAGGTCCACTACGCATTTCCGGATACTCTCATGGAATGTGGGAGGACTTAACACCCCAATAAAAAGACGCAAGGTGCTAGACCGTTTGCAGCGGGAACAGGCCCAAATAGTCCTTTTGCAAGAAACTCATTGGCGGAGGAAAGATAACCAAACGTTGAAAAGTAAATGGCTACAATTTGTCTTAGATTCCTCTTATCAATCTAAATCACGGGGTGTAGCGATTTTAGTTAGTAAAGATCTCCAATGCTCCGTTTTGCGTACTCATAAAGATAGAAATGGACGATTATTGATCGTTGATCTGGATTTGCAAGGCACCGTTTATACAATAGTAAATGTTTATGCGCCTAATGACGATAACAAACCTTTTTTCATGAATGTTTTGCAGACGTTGAGCTCCTGGGGGACGGACAATGTTATTTTGGGAGGTGATGTCAATGTGGTCTGGGACGATTCCTTGGATAAATCAGGTAAATCCACGATTCACTCACGGAACAGAGCACGACCTTTACATACATTATGTGACACGCTACAATTATATGACACTTACAGATACAAATACCCTATCACAAAAGATTACACGTTTTACTCCAATGTTCACAAGACACATTCCCGATTAGATTAT
The DNA here is from genome assembly GCA_038501925.1 of Xenopus petersii. Taxonomy (NCBI): domain Eukaryota; kingdom Metazoa; phylum Chordata; class Amphibia; order Anura; family Pipidae; genus Xenopus; species Xenopus petersii. Next base: position 57,115,838 of record CM076687.1, on the reverse strand, counting down.
TTTTTTACTTCCCAATCGGTGTTACCGGCACTGACTGCAGCCACAATTGGGAATATTGATATTTCTGATCATGCCCCGATCTCGATAACTCTGAAGATGAAAGCGCCTCAATTGAAATCTTTTAATTGGAGGTTCCCAGCCTATCTGAGCACCAATGAGGATTTCCGATTATTTCTTAAAACTAGCTGGGCTAACTACGTAGATGACAACATTGACCATTGGGATAATCCGCAACTTCTATGGGCGGCAGCCAAACCAGTACTGAGAGGGCAGATAATCTCATATTTGATTAAACAAAAAAAATCGTACCAGGACAAATATACTCTTTTGCATAAACAGTTGACAAAACACTATACAGCAGGGGTAGGGAACCTGCGGCTCTAGAGCCGCATGCGGCTCTTCATCCTGCTTGCTGCGGCTCAGTCTTGCGGCTTTGACAGGTAAGACTGAGCCACAGCAAGATGATTCATCATGGTCCTTACCGCGGTCACACACTCAAGACAGAGACGATAAGAATGGAGCTTCAGAAACAGAAGTCACATTAAACAGATGAGAACACTAGCATTTAATAGGGCTATTCAGTGTTTAATTTATTTCAAAGTAGCCCTGCATATACACAATACACTTCTGTTTGTTGTATTCTGTTGTTGTAACAGTTAAAATTAAAAAAAGATTAAAAAAGTTTATAAGCTGTGTTATGTTTTGCGGCTCAAGACTATTTTTCTTTAGTGGGAGAGGGGCAAAATGGCTCTTTTGATAGTAAAGGTTGCTGACCCCTGCTATACAGCGTTTAAAACTACAAATACTGAGGAAGACAAAAATAAATACAAGGAGACAAAAACGCTTTTTGACACTTTATTGACTGGAAAGGCCTACAGCACGTTAAGCCATACAGCGAATCAATTTTATAGATATGGAAACAGGTCAGGGAAACTCCTAGCATACATAGCAAAGAAACAGAACAAAAACACGTATATACAAAAACTTAAGTCAGCTAACGGTTCGACACATGACCCTACCGAAATTCGACATATCATGACTGAACATTTTAAAGACCTTTACAAAGCCCCGGTTGATGATCCAACCGATGGTCTCAAATTCTTGCAGGAAGCTAATTTTACAAAATTGTCGGTTCATGATCGTGAAATCTTAGATGTGCCTATAACAGAAAAAGAAATATCAGATACGATTCGACACCTGAAAAATGGGAAAACCCCGGGACCAGATGGTTTCACCGCGGAGTTTTATAAACTTCTGTTACCAGATATTATACCCCTTCTCAATACATTGTACTCGGATGCTCTGCAGGGTGGCCCGTTATGGCACGAGGCTAATGTTGCCAGGATTATATTGATTCCTAAGGAAGGCAGAGACCTGACAGATCCAAAATCTTATAGACCAATCTCGCTTTTAAACCAAGACTTAAAAAATCTAAATAAAATCATGGCTGATAGACTCCAACGAGTCTTACCCTCTATACTCACCGAAAATCAGGTAGGCTTTCTTAAACATAGATATCCTGTCCGAGCCCTTCGACAAATCCTTACGGCAATCTACATTAGTAACCTGGAAAAACGACAACACGGAATGTTAGTTAATTTAGATGCAGACAAGGCTTTTGATAGAATAACTCATGTTTACTTACGTCGATTGCTCAAATTCCAGCACTTTGGCTTGCATATGCTCAATCTTTTTAAAAATTTGTATTTGACACCTACTACATTTTTCACAGTAAACAACACCAATTCGGACAGATTTCAAATTCATAGGGGCACACGCTATTAACGTAGCGATTGATCCATTGCTAAAACATTTAATACAGCATCCTAGCTTACAAGGTATTCTAATCGGCCAATCTCGGCTAAAGGTCACGGCGTTTGCAGACGACATTTTAATGTTCCTTGGGCAGCCTAAAACGGATATTCCTATAATCCTACACTTAATCAATAGGTTTGGCAACATTGCGGGATTTCAGATTAACTTGGATAAAACCGAAGCGCTGCAGTTACATCACTCAGACCCGACTGATTGGCTTCCCCATTTCCCTTTTAAGAAAACCACACACTGTATTAAATAGCTAGGCCTTAGTCTGCCATCACATCACCGAGACACCTATTCCTTAAATATACGAAAGATCATAGATAATATTCTACGGGAGATACATCAATGGAAATACACAAACCTAACATTTCTGGGCAAGATACATTTTATCAAGATGATCCTTTTTCCCAAATTGTTATATCCGCTCCAGATGTTACCATTTTATAAATTAAAAAACCGACCTTAGAAAATTAAACCAAGCATTTAGATTGTTCATTTGGAACAAAAAACGCTCGAGGATAAGTCTCTTTAAATTACAGCAACCTAAACACTTAGGTGGAACCAACCTCCCGAATATCAAGGAATATAACGAAGCAGCTCTCCTTCGTTATGCCGGGGACTGGGTTCTAAACAGAGATCTCTACACAACAACATCTCTTGACTCCTATTTAGCGCTGAATCACTCCCTTAATTATGTTTTACACTCGCCACTTCATAAAATCCCACTTTCATTACGCGACAATCCTTTATTCATTGATACTTATAAAGCTTGGCATACGGTCAGGAAAAAACAAAGGTTATCTTCAACTGTTTCTCCGTACTTGTCATGGTTAGACAATGAAAACTTCCCTATAGGCGTCCGAAATCCTATACTATTGCACTGGAGAGATAATGGGCTACAGAATCTACATGACATAATGACTATTGGTAACACTGTCTTCTCCCAGGCTCAACTGCTGGACAAATTTCCATTCACGACACACCATATCTTTCTAACTTTGCAACTTCTTCACTTCGCTACGAATGTGGTCAAACAAATGACAGATATTGATAAAACAAACCCACTCAGCACACTTTGGAAAAACAGTCGGGTAAAACAATCGACATCACAACTGTATCAAATGATTAGAACACTGATAGATTTAGACAACTTACAAAGATCAGGTTTTACTTGGACCCTGGATATTCCAAACTCTACAACTTCCACTATTCTCCAACAACATACGAAAATAATGAAGTTGCTTCCAGTCAGTAGGTATCAAGAAATGTCTCTACAAATCCTGCATAATTCCTACTTAACTCCCATTAAAAGATACAAAATGGGACATCTGCCCTCTGATGCTTGTTTTAGATGTCAATCCCCCAAAGCAGATCTAGTGCATAATCTGTGGTCTTGCCCCTCTTTGTAGGTCTTCTGGGAGGAGGTTGCTAACTATGGTGCTCAGATGACTGGTAAACCTGTTCAAGCTCAATTAGAATGGGCGCTGTTTAGTGATGTTACATCCTTGACATGCCTATCGAAATCAGACAAAAATTTCATGGGGAAACTGGCTGCAGCAGCCCGGAAAACAATTCTGCAACAATGGCTCAATAATGACTCACCTACCTTGGTAGTAGTGAAACAAAAATTACACTTCATTTTTCATATGGATTGGTTGGAAACCACGATAAAAAAGGAACAGAACACCGAAAAGTTTTTTTATGACATGGTCGACATATATAGCATCTTTACCAACATTACTTAGACATCTCACAATACACACATTCCGTTATATGACATGGTATGATACAGCGCTACTTACGGAACTTCCGATGGTTCTGGAATCGTCCCAGTATCTCAGTGACCAGCGGCTTGATCACCGATGTTCAGGTCAAACACCCCCCGGGAGCCATCTCACTAACAGGTTATTAAGCTTTTATTCACGGAACCCTATATAGGGACCTCTCTTGATTATCCTAGTCCTTTGTCTGAGCTATTAGTTTAATTGTTACTGTTCTTGATATAATATGTCTAATGCATGCACATGATGTTACCAGCCTAACGTGAATTTTTTTTTATTCCATCATGACTATGTAACTATTATGTGTTGATCCTTCAATAAATACAAGTTTGAAAAAAAAAAGACAATATATATCTGTAGAAAGTTTGTTTGTTTGTTTTTGGAACATACAATAGTTATTTTAAAACATTAAAATATGTACCTTAGCTGGAAGGCACAGGAGGAATTTGGTCTCAACATATATTTCATATATATCCAAAAATTTGGCCCTGATAAGCTTGTGTCCAAAACAATAATATAACAATCAATATGATGTACAAATGACACTTATCAATATATGACAATTTGGCCAGTTGAAAAGCATCAACAATATGAGATTAGTGCTGGCCAGGTAGAGTGTTGGACAACCAACAATGCTTGATAGTGCAAAGAAACAACCAAGGCTTTGTGCCTATAAGGCATATCATACACCTAGGACTTGCTATTGAATGAGCACAGGTGGAGGAGGAGGAGGTAGTAGACGTTAGCACCTATTAGGAGTGCTGGGTAGCCAAAGTAGGCCAGAGGTAGGCCACATAACTTCTTGTGCAAAGTAACAACCATTTGTGCCTATAAGGCATATCATACACCTAGGACTTGCTATTGAATGAGCACAGGTGGAGGAGGAGGAGGAGGTAGTAGGCATTAGCACCTATTAGGAGTGCTGGGTAGCCAAAGTAGGCCAGAGGTAGGCCACATAACTTCTTGTGCAAAGTAACAACCATTTGTGCCTATAAGGCATATCATACACCTAGGACTTGCTATTGAATGAGCACAGGTGGAGGAGGAGGAAGTAGTAGGCGTTAGCACCTATTAGGAGTGCTGGGTAGCCAAAGTAGGCCAGAGGTAGGCCACATAACTTCTTGTGCAAAGTAACAACCATTTGTGCCTATAAGGCATATCATACACCTAGGACTTGCTATTGAATGAGCACAGGTGGAGGAGGAGGAGGTAGTAGGCGTTACCACCTATTAGGAGTGCTGGGTAGCCAAAGTAGGCCAGAGGTAGCATATGTTAACATATGTTATGTTTGAAGTAATTAGTGAAAAATACACAAGCAAAAGAGTAGTATTTCAATTCTTTGAGCCTTACATGTAACATTTTTGTCCCAAGTGAATGTTTTGGGAAACACTGCAGCATTACTATAGAAATATGTTAGAGCAAATGCACTTTGATGTTTGTAAGTGCTTTTCCAGATGTTATTGGAAAAGGGTGCCAATGGATGGTAGATATGGCACACCTTGGTGCTGATAACACCAGAAATACACAAATATGTTAGAGCAAATGCACTTTGATGTTTTAAGTGCTTTTCCAGGTGTTATTGGAAAGGGTGCCAATAGATCTTAAAATGGCACCCCTCAGTGAAGAGAATGCACAATGGGATGTGTTGTTTGGATGTCAGTCCCATTGCTGGGTAACGGACAAAGTCACACCTGAAGCGTGAATTGGGCGAAGTTCTTTGCCAGGATAAAATGGGCAAAGAGGCCAGTGTCAGTTTGAGAAGTGACACAGACTGGAGCTAGGGACGTTTGCGCTTATCCCCTCGGACAGGACCTTGTCCCCTTCCACGCCCCCTTCCTCTGCGCTGCTGAGGAGATGCAGGGGCTGGAGGGGGAGCAGCAGCAGGACCAGGGACTGGACCCTCAGCAGAACCCCGTGGTTGGTGAGGCTGTTCTCTAATAGCTGCCACCAGGTCCTGGATGTTTCTTTCGATGGTTTGCTCCATGCTCTGCATACCGTCACGGAAGGTGGCATGCATGAGAGCAAACCATCTTCGCATCCAGAGACCCTGGCGGCGTTGCTGTTGAGCCAGCGTTGTCATAAGCCCCACAAAGTCCCGACGTCTCTCACCCAGTCGCTGTGGTTGCTCCTGTGGTGGTCCCCCAATTGGTGCAGCGGCGGCAGGAGCTGCAGCACCCGCTTCGGCAGCAGGAGCAGCAGCACCTACAACAAAAATCAAATATAAAGATCGATAAATTTATTGGAAATGTGCATAACCCATAACAAAAAAACAAAGGTGGGAAAGGAAGCTCACAAAGATAATCTTAGAAGATAAATTGGTGTTGGGTGTTTCCATGTTTGGGTGTGGGGGGGGCTAAATCATTCCAATACTGGATTTGAAATGGAACATTAATGTGTATATAGTCAAAATATATGTGTTTTTTGTTTGCCTTGTTTGTCATCAGCTGCAAATTAAGGAGATAGTATGAGACACACAATGAGAGTGGTGATTGAACCTGGGAGAGGGGAGTGAAACTTGACAGAGGGGTGGTATAGGAGGTGGAAGCAAGAACAGAGAGGGAACCTGCAAGTGGAAAGGGAGACCGGAGAGACAGCATGGAGGGAGAAAACTACTATGAGGCATGAGGAGCCAGAGTAAAACTTGAGACGGTGGGTGGCTTGGAGTGAGGGGGAGCAAGATGGACCATGTAAAAGGAAAAAGAAAAGTGTTGAGTCAACAGGTGAGAATGTACGCTGAGCAGAGCCAACAGTCAAGGGCAGTCACAAAGCCATCAGTAGGATTTTAAAGTGGGGCTGAGAGAGAGTGAAATAGTAGTAGCGCTGTATGGTGATTTCAGGCTGACAGTCAGAACGGAAGAGGCACAGGAAGAGGAAGGGAGAGATGCAGAGCCAGAGCAGCAGAAGAATCTGATATAATTGACACTTTGGTCGCATAAGGAAATGCCCAAAATGTATATTCTATCCAAAATCTGTCTTTAACAACCTACTGCTTTTCATTAACACTGAAGAGGCACATAAAGTAGGCTGCATAAGGGACTCAGTAAATGTGCTTTGCATGTTTGTGACACACACACAGACAAATAAAGGAAGGGCTCTTACGTCTGGGGGGCACCACAGGTAGCACGGCTGGCGACTGGGCGCGCTGGGGAGCTCGATGTTCTGTAATGTGAAATTGGACATTAGTAATGTTGCAAACAATTTGAGGAAGCAACTACATTGGCCACAAGCACAAACATGTCTGTACCTTGAGCTTGTGGGGCTCTAGGGCTATCTGCAGCCTCACCCTCTTCCTGGGGCTGCTGAGGATCAAGGTCCTGGTCCTGGTCACTGTTCGTGGGTTGTGGCGCTGTCCGCGGTGGTGCTGCAATTGTTAAGAAATGTGCAAAATAAATTTGTCAGTCATAAGCTACTACAATTGTACTTGTTTATTAGGCTGATGGACAAACCTACAACATGTTTCTGAAATATTTAAGTTAGCCTTTAAAATAATAACTCAAATGTAATGGGCGAGGAAACGATATGTTAAAGTCCATGTGGAGTCTATCAGGGCACTGCAAGGGAGATGCTAAGGTTGAAAAGTTAAATACATGACACAAAGGCACTGTTTGCAATGATGTGAGAAGCACAGAATGTAATGGGTGACAATACAGGTGCTGTAGGCTCTACATATGTTGCTTCACACTTTTACACACTGAAGTTAAAGGGTTTGTTAACCTTAAAGTAATGTTTTCCTATATTCTGTTTTTTTTTTATCAGCTCTACAGTAGACTATTTCGAAAATGTGGTTGCTAGGATGTAAATTACCATAGCAACCATACATTCCTAGAAATCGGAGACTGGAATATGACAACATAACATACTTAAAATGATAACATAACATACTTCAAAAGTTAACTTCAAGCTCAACAACCCTTTTAATCCACTTTATAAACATTTCTGTACTAGTAGGGAAATGGTTAATAAACGTTTGCCTTTTTGGCAATGTTACAGCTGCACGTAAGTAACTACTACAAAAACAAACAACAATCCTGGAAACATAAAATCCTCTAATGGCAAACAGGAGCAATATTTAAGGAAAGAAGCTAAATGATAAAGGGGAAATGAGTTATTTAGGCAAATGATAAGAATGTGGATAAAAGCAGTACGAATGTTGTGTATTAAAATGTACTTACTTCTCCAGTCTGTGTCATGTAATGATCCTTCCAAACCTTCACAGACCTCTCTGCCCATAATGTCCAGAAGCCGGCGTTCATAAGGCTGGAGCCTCAAAGATGGTAAAGTGCCCCCGCCGGTCTTCTGGGCCTTTGCTCTCCTGGCAGCAAACTTCGCCCGTATACAACGCTTCAGGTCACTGAAGCGCTTGTACACAGTGTTGCGATCTCTGTGTACAGCGCCTACAGCGTTGACTTTGTCCGTTACTAGCTGCCAGATTTTTTTTCGTCTGGCAGCATTGATGCGATGGGATTGACATCCAAACAACACATCCCATTGCACGATGACTTCATCAACCAGTGCTGCATTCTCTTCACTGGCAAATCTTCTGCCCATTTGCCCACTGGGGCCCTCATCTCCGTCGTCCTCCTCATTATCCTCCTCCTCTGTGAGGCCGGTGTCGGTTCCTCCTCCTCTTGCCTCCTCCTGGCGGTCATCACTGTACTTCCAGCCCTGGCTGAGGTGCCGGACCTGCCACGTGTCCCAGATGTTGGGGGGGACACGTGGCGTGCCCTGGGGGAGGCCCTACTTCCCCTGGCTGGGGTGCGGGACCTGCCACATGTCCCCGATGTTGGGGGGGACATGTGGCGTGCCCTGGGGGAGGCCCTACTTCCCCTGCCTGGGGTGCGGGAACTGCCACGTGTCCCGGATGTTGAGGGGGACACGTGGCGTGCCCTGGGGGAGGCCCTACTTCCCCTGCCTGGGGTGCGGGAACTGCTACGTGTCCCCGATGTTGGGGGGGACACGTGGCGTGAGCTGGGGGAGCTCATTGTCCTGCCACTCCCAGACCTCTCCTCTCCCCCTCTATGGGACCCTCCACCTGACAGGCTCTCCTCCACTTCAGCCCAGGAACCCCTCCCTCTGACACTCCAGCCCCTGCCCCCCTCTCTCCCCCTCCTGTGGTGACTTACATCCCATGTAGTGTGGGATGTAGCCACCCTGGGCACCTCATCAGGGCTGGAAGCACATTCTCCTTCCTCCTCCTCACTCCTTCTTTGCATTTTCTCTGCAGCTGTTTGGCAACCTCCTCCACCTAGCTCATCCAAATAGCAAGTGCGCATTAAGGGCGCAAATGCACCTAAAATGGCCTCCAGAGGACTTCCTGGTTGGAAAAAATGGCAGAAAGGAAGTGGGGCATGAAAAATTCTAATCGATTGATTCAAATAGAAGTGGGGCAAAGGCTACCTTCGATCATCTTCGACTATTCGCTACTTGCAAACCTTCGCATCGTAGCATGGAATCGATCGATCGAACAATGTTTTCCTTCGATCGAAAATGGCCGTATTCGTTCGAAGACAGCCTTCGATTATCGTAGCATACCAATTCGATGCTCGAATATCGAAGTATTTTAAATTTGATATTCGACCCTTGATAAATCTGCCCCTAAATCTGAAAGACCGGGGTCCACTGAACAGTTTTATGCCCAATATGCATAGGTACACCTAAGTATGTGGCGTATAGGGGCCCCAGAACGGAGACACCCCATCTCAGTTCTGTAATTCCAGATACTGCAAAATCAGCACATTTATAGCATTTTTCAAGGGGTAAAAGTACAGAAATGTATGTTCACCCCAGAAAACCATATATTTTTGGAAAGTACACATTCTGACAAATCCAAAATAGGTAATTGTGTCTTTCTACTCAAAACTACCATACTGCAAAGCAACGCTAAAGGCAGCGGTTTTTATGACATTTCTTAAAATTGTCTAAAAATATTGCAATTGGCCACATTTACCTCACCTAATTTCGTACATACAATTGTAAAACACCCTAAATATTGACGCCAAGGGTCTACTGAACAGTTTGATGCCCAATATGCATAGATATGCAAAAGCATCTGGCATGTGCGGGCCCCAAAACAAATGAGTATATTTGAATTTTCTCTGCTGTCTTTTCGCCTTCTGTGAAAATAGTCCAGTGACTGTGTATTGCGCCACAAGACCCCCTAACAGCACAAATACCCCCCCAAAACCATATATTTTTGGAAAGTACACATTCTGCCGAATCCAAAATAGGTAATTATGTCTTTCTACGCTAAACTACCATACTGCAAAGCAACACTAAAGGCAGCAATTTTTGACATTTCTGAAAATTGTCTAAAGATATGGCAATTGGCCGCATTTATCTCACCTAATTTCCTACATACAACGCTAAAACACCTTAAATATTGACGCCAAGGGTCTACTGAACAGTTTGATGCCCAATATGCATAGATATACCAAAGCATCTGGCATGTGCGGACCCCAAAACAAATGAGTATATTTGAATTTTCTCTGCTGTCTTTTCTCCTTCTGTGAAAATAGACCCCCTAACAGCACAAATACCCCCCAAAACCATATATTTTTGCAAAGTACACATTCTGCCGAATCCAAAATAGGTAATTATGTCTTTCTACGCCAAACTACCATACTGCAAAGCAACGCTAAATGCATCAATTTTTTACATTTCTGAAAATTGTCTAAAAATATTGCAATTGGCCGCATTTATCTCACCCAATTTCTTACATACAATTGTAAAACACCCTAAATATTGACGCCAAGAGTCTACAGAACAGTTTGATGCCCAATATGCATAGATATACCAAAGCATCTGGCATGTGCAGACCCCAAATAAAAATAGTGCATATGAATTTTCTCCGCTGCCGATTCACCTTCTGTGAAAATAGACCCTGAACTGAATATTATGTGCCCAAGACCCTCTAACAGCAGAAAGACCCCCCAAAACCATATATTTTTGTAAAGAACACATTGTGGCGAAACCAAAATTGCTAAAAATTTGTTTGTACTCCAATTGATCAAAGTACAAACGACACTAGAAAACAACAATGCAAATAACAATGCAAGCATAAAATCATACAAAATCAAAAACAATTAGGCAAATCAATGACACAACAAAATAACTGATCCGACAGCGTGGCTAGCGGTCAGAATGCTTGATCCAATAGTCATGCTGTGAAATAAATAGTTTTTAGCGAAATAACAAGTGGAAAACTGATAAAATTAAGAACTTAAAAAAATATATATACATATTTTAAAAAATATATATGTGTGTGCTTGTGTGTGTACAGCTCTAAAGTGTGTAAATGTGTCTATGTGTATGTAAGTGTGTAAATATGTGCAAAAGTATGTAAGAGTACAAAAGACAAAAAAAATCATGAAAAGCAAAAAAAAAAAACCTACCTTTAGTTACATGTGTAGTGTGTGTGTGTGTGTGTGTGAAAATCAGTTAAGAAATGCCACTTACCATTTCTGTGGCTGGGGGGAGTCCTTGGCAGCATTGGAGGGCCCAGGATCGCTCACAGGAAGTGAGTGGGCGGCGCTGGATCGTGTCCCACGAGGTCTGCGACTTGCCTGTGACTCTGCATTTAGGTAAGCACTTGAAGTCGGGCCCTGTGACGATCGCATTGCAGGACCGATGTGGGAACCCCCTTAGCTCGTTGCCTAAGGGGTTGGGGACGCCGCAGGGTCCCTGCCGCCAGTGCAGCGAGGGACCCTGAACTGCGCAGCACGTAGGTACTACGTGCTTGGCAGTCAGAGCATTTTCCTGCCAGAACGTAGTACCTACGTGCTTGGCATGAAAAGGGTTAACAGTACCCCCCGACCAAATCTCCTCCCCCATTTTGCCTTCCTTTGTCCACTATCTCATCTCACCTGTCTTCCAATGAATCTTTTACTGAACCCTCCTTCCCCACGCCAAGTTTAAAATCTCCTCCAACAGTCTAGCCGTCTTCTCCCCCAAAACAGCTCGCCATCATCATTGAGGTGCAGCCTTAGAGATGTCGCGAACTGTTCGCCGGCGAACTTGTTCGCGCGAACATCGGGTGTTCGCGCTCGCCGGAAGTTCGCGAACGTCGCGCGACGTTCGCCATTTTGGGTTCGCCATTGTTGGCGCTTTTTTTTGCCCTCTCACCCCAGACCAGCAGGTACATGGCAGCCAATCAGGAAGCTCTCCCTTGGACCACTCCCCTTCCCTATAAAAACCGAAGCCCTGCAGCTTTTTTTCACTCTGCCTGTGTGTGCTGAAGAGATAGTGTAGGGAGAGAGCTGCTGCCTGTTAGTGATTTCAGGGACAGTTGAAAGTTTGCTGGCTAGTAATCGTTTTGATACTGCTCTGTTATTGGAGGGACAGAAGTCTGCAGGGGTTTGAGGGACATTTAAGCTTAGGTAGCTTTGCTGGCTAGTAATCTACCTTCTACTGCAGTGCTCTGTATGTAGCTGCAGTGGGCAGCTGTCCTGCTTCTGATCTCATCTGCTGACTGCTGCAATAGCAATAGTCCTTGTAAGGACTGCTTTTATTTATTTTTTTGTTGTTTTACTACTACTACTACTACTACTACTACTACTACTACTACTATAAGAGCCCAGTGCTATTAGTCTAGCAGTGTTGGGGAGTGGGACTGGTGTGCTAATCTGCTGCTCCTAGTAGTTCAGCAGCACCAACTTTAATTTTTTTTTTTTAATATTCATTCTTTTTTTATTTAACTTTTTTTTTATTTTACTACCGCTGTAGTAGTGTATAAGTTGACCTTTTAGGCATTATTTGCCCTGTAGGCATTTTTTGCCCAGTGTGTTATTCAACCAACTGCTATCTAGCTGTGTGCCCGTGTTCACATTCTGTCTAAATATCCATAATATTACCGTCTCCAGAAAAAACACCGGAGTGACTTTTTTCAAGCAGCCATAATAAATTTTACGTAATCCGTATCCATCGCTGTAGTAGTGTATAAGTTGACCTTTTAGGCATTATTTGCCCTGTAGGCATTTTTTGCCCAGTGTGTTATTCAACCAACTGCTATCTAGCTGTGTGCCCGTGTTCACATTCTGTCTAAATATCCATAATATTACCGTCTCCAGAAAAAACACCGGAGTGACTTTTTTCAAGCAGCCATAATAAATTTTACGTAATCCGTATCCATCGCTGTAGTAGTGTATAAGTTGACCTTTTAGGCATTATTTGCCCTGTAGGCATTTTTTGCCCAGTGTGTTATTCAACCAACTGCTATCTAGCTGTGTGCCCGTGTTCACATTCTGTCTAAATATCCATAATATTACCGTCTCCAGAAAAAACACCGGAGTGACTTTTTTCAAGCAGCCATAATAAATTTTACGTAATCCGTATCCCTCGCTGTAGTAGTGTATAAGTTGACCTTGTAGGCATTATTTGCCCTGTAGGCATTTTTTGCCCAGTGTGTTATTCAACCAACTGCTATCTAGCTGTGTGCCCGTGTTCACATTCTGTCTAAATATCCATAATATTACCGTCTCCAGAAAAAACACCGGAGTGACTTTTTTCAAGCAGCCATAATAAATTTTACGTAATCCGTATCCATCGCTGTAGTAGTGTATAAGTTGACCTTTTAGGCATTATTTGCCCTGTAGGCATTTTTTGCCCAGTGTGTTGACCTTGTAGACATTGTTTGCCCAGTTTTTTTGGACGCAGCCACTGAAGCACAGTTGCCAGAAAAAATATGCCATATAAATGCTGAAAATATAAATTTTTTTGGTTGCAGCCACTGAAGCACAGAGGCCAGAAAAATTATGCCATATAAATGCTGAAAATAGTCATTTTTCGCCATACGTTGACCTTGTAGACATTGTTTGCCCAGTTTTTTTGGACGCAGCCACTGAAGCACAGTTGCCAGAAAAAATATGCCATATAAATGCTGAAAAAATAAATTTTTTTGGTTGCAGCCACTGAAGCACAGAGGCCAGAAAAATTATGCCATATAAATGCTGAAAATATAAATTTTTTTGGTTGCAGCCACTGAAGCACAGAGGCCAGAAAAATTATGCCATATAAATGCAGAAAATATGCATTTTTTTGGTTGCAGCCACTGAAGCACAGAGGCCAGAAAAATTATGCCATATAAATGCAGAAAATATGCATTTTTTTGGTTGCAGCCACTGAAGCACAGAGGCCAGAAAAATTATGCCATATAAATGCAGAAAATATGCATTTTTTTGGTTGCAGCCACTGAAGCACAGAGGCCAGAAAAATTATGCCATATAAATGCAGAAAATATGCATTTTTTTGGTTGCAGCCACTGAAGCACAGAGGCCAGAAAAATTATGCCATATAAATGCAGAAAATATGCATTTTTTTGGTTGCAGCCACTGAAGCACAGAGGCCAGAAAAAGTATGCCATATAAATGCAGAAAATATGCATTTTTTTGGTTGCAGCCACTGAAGCACAGAGGCCAGAAAAATTATGCCATATAAATGCAGAAAATATGCATTTTTTTGGACGCAGCCACTGAAGCACAGTTGCCAGAAAAAATATGCCATATAAATGCTGAAAATAGTCATTTTTCGCCATACGTTGACCTTGTAGACATTGTTTGCCCAGTTTTTTTGGTTGCAGCCACTGAAGCACAGAGGCCAGAAAAAATTAAACCAGTAGGGTTTGCACCCTAGTTTGTAACGGTGGCGGAGGGAGGAGGACGCTAAAGGACAGCTGTGTGTGGAGTCATGAGGCTTGAAGAGAAGGACAGCTGCATAGAAGTCAGAACAAGTCTTCCGGCGTGCAGTAACCCTCCGAGATCCACCCCTCATTCATTTTAATAAAGGTCAGGTAATCGACACTTTTGTGACCTAGGCGAGTTCTCTTCTCAGTTACAATCCCTCCTGCTGCACTGAAGGTCCTTTCTGAGAGCACACTTGAGGCTGGGCAAGACAAGAGGTTCATGGCAAATTGTGACAGCTCTGGCCACAGATCAAGCCTGCGCACCCAGTAGTCCAGGGGTTCATCGCTCCTCAGAGTGTCGATATCTGCAGTTAATGCCAGGTAGTCCGCTACCTGCCGGTCGAGGCGTTCTTTGAGGGTGGATCCAGAAGGGTTGTGGCGCTGCCTTGGACAGAAAAACATTTGCATGTCTGACGTTACAGACCGGCCAAAAGGCTTTGTCCTTGCAGGTGTGCTCGTGGCAGGATTACTGGCACCTCTGCCCCTGGAATGTTGATGAGTTCCTGAAGTGACATCACCCTTAAAAGCATTGTACAACATGTTTTGCAGGCTGGTTTGTAAATGCCGCATCTTTTCGGACTTGTGGTATGTTGGTAACATTTCTGACACTTTATGCTTGTACCGAGGGTCTAGTAGCGTTGCGACCCAGTACAGGTCCTTCTCCTTAAGCCTCTTGATACGGGGGTCCTTCAACAGGCATGCCAGCATGAAAGACCCCATTCTCACAAGGTTGGATGCAGAGCTATCCATCTCCGCTTCCTCATTATCAAGGACTGCATCATCCACGGTCTCCTCCCCCCAGCCACGTACAAGACCAGGGGTCCCCAAAAGGTCACCACTAGCCCCCTGGGAAGCCTGCTCCTGTTGGTCCTCCTCCTCCTCCTCCACAAAGCCACCTTCCTCCTCTGACTCCACTTCTGGCACCTCTCCCTGCGTTGCAGCAGGTGCCTGGGTTCGTTCTGGTGATTGCGACCATAAATCGTGCGCTTCCAGCTCCTCGTCACGCTGGTCTACAGCCTCATCTGTCACTCGTCGCACGGCACGCTCCAGGAAGAAAGCGAAGGGTATTAGGTCGCTGATGGTGCCTTCGGTGCGACTGACCATATTTGTCACCTCTTCAAAAGGTCGCATGAGCCTGCAGGCATCGCGCATAAGCACCCAGTAACGGGGGAAAAAAATCCCCAGCTCTGCAGATCCAGTCCTACCACCCAGTTCAAAAAGGTACTCGTTGACGGCCCTTTGTTGTTGCAGCAGACGTTCCAACATAAGGAGCGTTGAATTCCAGCGAGTCTGGCTGTCAGAAATCAAACGCCTGACTGGCATGTTGTAGCGCTGCTGAATGTCAGCAAGGCGTGCCATGGCTGTGTAGGAACGTCTGAAATGGGCCGACACCTTTCTGGACTGGGTGAGAACGTCCTGGAATCCTGGGTACTTGGAGACAAAACGTTGGACTATTAAATTTAACACATGTGCCATGCAGGGCACATGTGTTAAATTTCCCAGTCTCAACGCTGCCAACAGATTGCTTCCATTGTCACACACCACTTTTCCGATCTGCAGTTGGTGTGGGGTCAGCCACCGATCGGCCTGTGACTGCAGAGATGACAGGAGTACAGATCCGGTATGGTTTTTGCTTTCCAGGCACGTCATCCCCAAGACAGCGTGACAACGGCGTACCTGGCACGTCGAATAGCCTAGGGGGAGCTGGGGGTGCACAGGTGTGGAGGAGGAGAAGGAGGACCCAGCAGCAGAGTAAGAAGAAGAAGAGGAAGAAGACGAGGTAGAGAGCGATGGAGGAGTAGAGGTGGTGGCAGAACCGCGTGCAATCCGTGGCGGTGACACCAACTCCACTGTTGTTGTTGTTGTTGAGCTACCCATTCCCTGCTTCCCATTCCCAGCCATTACCAAGTTCACCCAGTGGGCAGTGTAGGTGACATACCTGCCCTGACCATGCTTGGAGGACCATGCGTCAGTAGTCATATGGACCTTTGGCCCAACACTAAGTGACAGAGATGCGGTAACTTGGCTCTGCACATGTTGGTACAGGTGTGGTATTCCCTTTTTAGAAAAAAAATTGCGGCTGGGTACCTTCCACTGCGGTGTCCCAATTGCTACAAATTTGCGGAAGGCCTCAGAGTCCACCAGCTGGTATGGTAAAAGCTGGCGGGCTAAGAGTGCAGACAAGCCAGCTGTCAGACGCCGGGCAAGGGGGTGACAGTCAGACATTGGCTTCTTACGCTCAAACATGGCCTTCACAGAAACTTGGCTGGTGGCAGATGACTGGGAATGGGAACAGGTGGTCAAGGTGGAAGGCGGAGTGGAGGGTGGTTCAGATGGGTCAAGGAGAGCAGAGGTAGAGCAGTAAGATGCTGGACCAGAAGGAGTGTGACTTTTAGTTTGCCTGTTGCCTTTGAGGTGTTGCTCCCAAAGTGCTTTGTGCTTGCCGCTCATGTGCCTTCGCATAGAAGTTGTACCTATGTGGCTGTTGGGCTTACCAAGGCTCAGTTTCTGACTGCACTCATTGCAAATTACAATGCTTTTGTCAGAGGCACACACATTAAAAAAATGCCACACTGCTGACTTTTTGGAAGTCTGCGATCTGGCGGTAACAGTAGAAGTTGGCGGCATTGGCGGCAATGGCGGGTGCGTTGGCCGGCTGAACACAGGTGCCGATACATGTTGTTGCCCTACTGATCCCTGCGGGCTGGCCTCCCTGCTTCTTCTAAGTCTTATTCTCCTACTGCCTCTCTGACTCTCCGTCTCTCCATCTGAACTACCCTCCTCTTGTTCTCTTCTACTAGGCACCCACAAAACATCAATCTCCTCATCATCATTCTCCTCAGATGCATCAATTTCTTCTGACACATCACAGAAGGAAGCAGCAGCGGGGACCTCCTCCTCCTCCTCATCACTCATCATTATGTCCATCTCTGTCGTGTTCTCTGCCAGAATTAAATCTGGTGTAACGTCCTCATCTCCTTCATCTTCTTCTGCCAATAATGGTTGCGCATTACTCAGTTCAAGAAACTCATGGGAAAATAACTCCTCTGACTCCAGTGAAGATGGGGCACCGGTGGTGGAGGAAGTGTTACGTGGGGTGGCCATAGCAGTGGAGGATGAGGAGGATGTTGTGGTAAAGTTAGAAACGGTAGAGGATGGGGTGTGCTGTGTAAGCCAGTCAACTACCTCTTCAGCATTTTGGGAGTTCAGGGTCATTGGCTTTTTAAAACTGGGCAATTTGCTAGGGCCACAGGATTGCATAGCAGCACGGCCCCTAGCACGGCCTCTGCGTGGCGGCCTGCCTTTGCCTGGCATTATTTTTAAAAAAACAACAACAACAAAAACTCAGTTGGTTTTTCTGGAAACGATAATACACACAGCTAGATGGCAGTTTGAAGAAAACAGTGTGCAAATAATGCCTACAAGATCAACGTATACACTACTACAGCGGTGGATACGGATTACGTAAAATATATGAATGCTGCTTGAAAAAAAGTAACTCAAGTGGTTTTTCTAGAGACGATAATATTATCAATATTTAGACAAAATGTGAACAAGCTCACACAGCTAGATGGCGGTTTGAAGAAAACACTGTGCAAATAATGCCTACAAGGTCAACGTATACACAGCGGTGGATACGGATTACGTAAAATATAAGAATGCTGCTTGAAAAAAAGTCACTCCGGTGTTTTTTCTGGAGACGGTAATATTATGGATATTTAGACAGAATGTGAACACGGTCACACAGCTAGATAGCAGTTGGTTGAATAACACACTGGGCAAAAAATGCCTACAGGGCAAATAATGCCTACAAGGTCAACGTATACACAGCGGTGGATACGGATTACGTAAAATATAAGAATGCTGCTTGAAAAAAAGTCACTCCGGTGTTTTTTCTGGAGACGGTAATATTATGGATATTTAGACAGAATGTGAACACGGGCACACAGCTAGATAGCAGTTGGTTGAATAACGTATGGCGAAAAATGACTATTTTCAGCATTTATATGGCATATTTTTTCTGGCAACTGTGCTTCAGTGGCTGCGTCCAAAAAAACTGGGCAAACAATGCCTACAAGGTCAACGTATGGCAGTTGTTTAAAGAGAACAGTAGATTACTAGCCAGCAAAGCTACCTAAGCTAAAATGTCCCTCAAATCCCTGCAGACTTCTGTCCCTCCAATACAGAGCAGTATCACGCAGATTACTAGCCAGCAAACTTACTATCATCTGTCCCTGAAATCACTAACAGCTCTCCCCCTACACTATCTCTTCCAAGCACACACAGGCAGATTTTTCAGATACATTTTTGCCCTTGATCCCCCTCTGGCATGCCACTGTCCAGGTCGTTGCACCCTTTAAACAACTTTAAAATCATTTTTCTGGCCAGAAATGTCTTTTGTAGATGTTAAAGTTCGCCTTCCCATTGAAGTCTATGGGGTTCGCGAACCGTTCGCGAACCGCTCGCAATTTTGCGCAAGTTCGCGAATATGTTCGCGAACTTTTTTTCCGACGTTCGCTACATCCCTACAGCCCATCCCTAGAAAAGAGCCTGTAGCTGACTGAGAAATCATCCCAGTTCTCCAAAAACCAAAAACCCTCCTTCCTACACCAATCTCTCAGCCACGCATCAATCTCCCTAAGCTCCCACTGTCTTCTTAACTTTGCTAGTGGCACAGGTAATATCTGTACCTTGGAAGTCCTCCCCCTCAACTTTGCACCTAGTTTTTTAAAATTGTTCTTGAGGACTTCACCGCCTCCTCTAACATTGGTACCTATGTGTACCAAGACTGCTGGGTCTTCCCCAGCCCCTCTCAATAATCTGTCCACTCGTTCCTCCACATGCCAAACCCTAGCACCAGGCAAGCAGCAGACTGTATGGCATGAAGGGTCTTTACGGCAGATTACCCTATCCACCTTTCTAATAATTGAATCCCCTATAACTAAAATCTGCCTTTCCTTCCTTGCACTCCCCCCACCACCCGTATTAGAGCCACTGCCTCCCAGGGTGCTCTGAGAGTAAGTCTGCTCCATACAAGCCAGTTCAGAGCTTTCCTCACCAGCCATATGGTGAATTTGATGTTTTGGACAAGCTGTGGACCAGCCCACCTACCCTTTGTCCCCTACTTCCCCTCCTGACTTTCACAAACCTTCCTCCCTCATTAGCCTCCACTGCCCCTTCTCCTCCCCCCACTCCACTAGCCCCTGCAAGTGGTTGCTCTGCGAGCCTCCTTCCCTCCCCCTAGTTTGCCGCTACCCTCAGTGCTGTAAGTTCTCCCCTTAGAGTCTGCAGTTCAGATTCCAAGATGAAAACCCACCGACATCTCTCACATATAAATACTGCATGGAACTGCTGCTCCAACACCACATACATGTGACAAGACACACACTGAGTAATACCAGCAAACCCACTTGCACTCATATTTACACTTAGTCTCCCAAATGCAATTCCTCACAAACGCCTTTTTTGGTTTTAAACGCCTTAAGGTTTTTAACGCTGCTTAACGCTTAATTCACATGCAACACTTAGATCACATGCAACACTCGCTTATCAGCTCCCAAACTCGCTTTGAATTCACAAAGGGATACTGTCATGGGGAAATTTTTTTTTTCCAAAACGCATCAGTTAATAGTGCTGCTCCAGCAGAATTCTGCACTGGAATCCATTTCTCAAAAGAGCAAACAGATTTTTTTATATTCAATTTTGAAATCTGACATGGGGCTAGACATTTTGTCAATTTCCCAGCTGCCCCTGGTCATGTGACTTGTGCCTACACTTTAGGAGAGAAATGCTTTCTGGCAGGCTGCTGTTTTTCCTTCTCAATGTAACTGAATGTGTCTCAGTGGGACATGTGTTTTTACTATTGAGTGTTGTTCTTAGATCTACCAGGCAGCAGTTATCTTGTGTTAGGGAGTTGTTATCTGGTTACCTTCCCATTGTTCTTTTGTTTGGCTGCTGGGGGGAAAAGGGAGGGGTGATATCACTCCAACTTGCAGTACAGCAGTAAAGAGTGATTGAAGTTTATCAGAGCACAAGTCACATGACTTGGGGCAGCTGAGAAATTGACAATACGTCTAGCCCCATGTCAGATTTCAAGATTGAATATAAAAAAATCTGTTTGCTCTTTTGAGAAATAGATTTCAGTGCAAAATTCTGCTGGAGCAGCACTATTAATCGATTCATTTTGAAAAAAATGTTTATTTTCCCATGACAGTATCCCTTTTAACTTAATATTCTTTATAGACAACCATACACAGTCTCCTACCTGATATTTGGGTGCCTCTCTACGAGACCCATAAGCTGCTTTTTTCTGAGCGGCTGTAGCTGCAGAAAGAGAGTCATGCACCCCAGACCAAATGTTTGCAAACTGTTTGACAGAAGAATTAACAGAGGGTACAGGGGACAAAGAACCAGAAAAAGAAAATGCTTTGGGATGTAAACCATTAACAAGAAATAATGGAGATTCACCAGTTGAAGAATGAGTTGCATTATTGTAAGCAAATTCTGCCCAAGGTAATAGTTCAGCCCATGAGGACTGGTTCAGACACATAACACCTTAAAAAATTTTCATTGGTGATATGCGGTGGAAAATGACAACTCAATCCCCACCAAAAGAAGAATGCTCGCCAAAATTTCAAAACAAACTGTACCCCTCTATCGGAAACAATATTAATCAGAAAACCGTGTAACTTAAAAATATTAGAAATTAATAACTAATAATTAAAACCCAAGGTTTTGGCAGAAGGGAGGTGTGGGAGGGAGTTTCTACAGGAGCAGAAGACTGAGCTGAAGATAATAGTATGGCAAGGTCTGATCCCAGAGCTACCACAATTAATTCACAAGGAATGATGAGGATGCACTCAGTAGGTTCGGACTAATTGGATTCAAAACTATGGGAGAGTGCATCAGCCTTAGTGTTCTTGGAACCAGGCCGGTAGGTAAGGGAAAAATTAAACCAGTTGAAAAATAAAGCCCATCTGGCCTGCATAGGATTCAATCACTTGGCAGACTCGATGTATAACAAATTTTTATGGTCAGTAAAGACCGTTATCAAATGTTTAGCCCCCTCCAACAAATGTCGCCATTCCTCAAAAGCCCACTTAACAGCCAACAATTCTCGATTCCTGATATAATAAATTCGCCACAGCAAGCAAAAAATTTTTAGAGAAAAAGGCACAAGTGTGTACCTTGTTGGTTTTTGGATGCCTTTGAGAAAGGACTGCCCCCACCCCAACCTCTGAGGCATCAACCTCAACAATGAATGGTGTAAATGATGAAAGTGTGATGTCAGGGTGATGAAGAATGGGGGGCAGACACAAACTCCTCTTTGAGCATTTTGAAGGCTTGAATAGCATTGGGGTACCACATACTCGGATCCGCACCTTTCTTTGTTAAATCAGTGATAGGGGCCACTATCAAGGAAAAGTTTTTAAAAAGTTGGCGGTAATAGTTGGCAAACACTAAGAATCTTTGGGTTGTCTGCAAAGAAAGAGGCTGGGCCCAGTCTAGTACCGCTTTAACTTTCCCAGGATCCATTTCAAGACTCTTACTAGAGATGTTAAACCCCAAAAATTGGACAGACGGAACCTCAAAGGTGCACTTCTCTACTTTGGCGTAGAGGTTATTTTCCTTCAACCTGAGTAACACCTCCTGCACGTGTTTACGGTGATCACTCAGGTTGGAAGAAAAGATCAGGATATCGTCTAGATAAACCACTACGAATAACCCCAGCAGGTCCCGGAAGATGTCCTTGACAAATTCCTGAAACACTGTAACACTGTTACAAAGACCAAACGGCATTACTAAATAGGCCGTTTTCCACTCATCCCCCTCCCTGATACGGATGAGCTTATATGCACCGCTAAGATCAAGCTTGGAAAAAATACTGGCATTTCTAACCTGATCAAATAATTCTGAAATTAGAGGAAGGTGGTAACGGTTCTTTATGGTGATCTTATTTAGACCCCTGTAGTCAATACAGGGATGAAGACCATCTTTTTTACCAACAAAAATTAACCCACACCAGCAGGGGAACTAGAGGGTCTGATGAAACCTCTTTCAAGGTATTCCTGAATATACTCTCTGGGCTTCAGGCAAGGAGAGAGGGTAAGTTTTGCCTCGAGGGAGAGTAGACCCAGGAATGAGGTCGATTACAGTCTTACTGCCTATGTGGGGGTAAGGTCTCTGCGGCTTTCTTAGAAAAGACATCTGCAAAATCTGTGTAAGCTGCAGGTAACCCCTCAAGAGATGTAGTTGCTACCACCGGAGGGATGCAAGACCCCTGACATTTTAAACCCCATCAAAGAACCTCCTCAGTTACCCAGTCAATATGTGGGTTGTGTGCTTATAACCAAGGTAACCCCAAGATTATATGAGAAGAAGCACCCTCAATAATATAAAAGGCTAACTCCTCACAGTGCAAGTTATAAGAACACAAAGATAAAACCTCAGTCTTTTTAGTCACCAGACCTGACCCTAAGGGTTTTTTATCGACCGCTAATATCCTCATAGGAGGATTAAAAGGAATACAAAATCTTGCCATGAAGGCAGCATCCAAAAAACTCCCCTCCGCCCCTGAATCCACAAAAGAGGACAACTTGACAGAGCCTATAGGCCAGGTTAATTTAACCAGTATCAAAATCCTAGAGGAAGAATGGGGAGAGGAAACTTCTTTATCCAAACGGAGCACCCCTTCTCCATTTAGGCTTGGAAGATTCCCGGCCTCTTACGACCTTTTCCCCACAATAAATGCATAATCCCAGCGACCTCCTGCGAGCCTTTTCCTCAGGAGAAAGATGAGAAATGCCCAATTGCATGGGCTCCTTCTGAGGCAGAGGCACAGAGGGACTAGGAGGCTTGATATTGGTAGCCACATTAGTAAGACCAGAATGAAAAGAAGTACCCCTTTCACCCCTTTTTTCCCTCTGTCTTCTATCTACCTGGATGGCTAGAGACATGAGATCATCATCCAAGTTGGTAGTTAGAGGATAGTTCACAATACTGTCTTTGACAGAGAGCCTTATACGGAACTACAAAGAGCCATGTCATTCCAACTGGTTTCTACTGCCCACCGGCGGAACTCCGTGCAATACACCTACGCATCCCGCTTTCCCTTGCGTAATTTACGAATCACGGAGTCGGCTGAAGAAGCACGATCCTGGTCATCGTAGAGTATCACCATAGTTTTAAAGAAAGTCTCTAGGTAGTAGTGGAGGGTAGCCTTAGGGCCCAAATTTGGGGATCACCCTGTAACAGGGTCATTACAATACTCACTTTTTCCTCGCGAGGAAGATTGAGGGAAGAAGCTGAGGTAGAGTTTGCATGCCTCAAAAAAATGGGTTTATCCCCAATAAACCTCTCAGGGAAGACAATTTTATGTTCATGGATTTTAGGCACGTTACCCAGCATGGAAGGAGAACCCACAGGAGCGGCCGCAGGAGGGGTGACCACAGGAACTGGAGACTGTACAGAAGAATCCCGACAGTGGGTCAGATTGTGAAAACCTTGCATAAGGTAATCTTGACAAAAATGATTAGGACCGCTTCAACTCACCACCACTTAGCTGCTCCCATGTAGGTGCCGGGTGCTCAGTCCGCAGTGTCCCCACTGCCAACAGTAACTGCACAAACAGAAGGACGGCACTCCGGTAAAAAACAGGTTTTTATTGCTGGGTACTGTGAAGATACATAGGCCTTACACGTTTCGGGAACACCTTCCCAAAACGCGTAAGGCCTATGTATCTTCACAGTACCCAGCAATAAAAACCTGTTTTTTACCGGAGTGCCGTCCTTCTGTTCGTGCATTTATAAGGTAATCTTGCCTCTGCTCATGTTCTTCCAGGCGCTGCAGTAGAGTGGTAAGAAGCACTTCTGTGGTGGAAGGAGCAGCGGCAGCAGCGGCTTGACCTTCTTCATCCATGGCCTGTTATAATGTAACGGTTGGCACCCTAAGGTCAGAACCGATGCCAAGCACCCTGGTCTCGGCTTGTGCTTCTGCCTGTAGCAGCCGCCTTTGGCCTCGGGAGGAGCCCTCAGCTACTCAGATGCTGCCAGGTCTTCAAATGAGAGGTGCAAGACGAAGGGTTCTGACCAAGCAATGGGGCACAGCGGTTTGCAAAGCCTTTGGCCAGAAGGTCACAGCACAACATAGTAACATAGTAAGTAAGGTTGAAAAAAGACACATGTCCATCAAGTTCAACCTTTTTTTTTTTTATTAACTACCTATCTGCCAGTTGATCCAGAGGAAGGCAAAAAAAACCCATCTGAAGCCTCTCCAATTTGCCTTAGAGGGGGAAAAATTCCTTCCTGACTCCAAAATGGCAATCGGACTAGTCCCTGGATCAACTTGGACTATGAGCTATTTCCCATAACCCTGTATTCCCTTACTTGCTAAATAGTCATCCAACCCCTTCTTAAAGCTATCTAATGTATCAGCCTGTACAACTGATTCAGGGAGAGAATTCCACATCTTCACAGCTCTCACTGTAAAAAACTCCTTCCGAATATTCAGGCGGAACCTCTTTTCTTCTAATCGGAATGGGTGACCTCGTGTCAGCTGGAAAGACCTACTGGTAAATAAAGCATTAGAGAGATTATTATATGATCCCCTTATATATTTATACATAGTCATCATATCACCCCTTAAGCGCCTCTTCTCCAACGTGAACATCCCCAATTTGGCCAGTCTTTCCTCATAGCTAAGATTTTCAATACCTTTTACCAGCTTAGTTGCCCTTCTCTGTACCCTCTCTAATACAATAATGTCCTGTTTGAGTGATGGTGACCAAAACTGTACGGCATATTCTAGATGGGGCCTTACAAGTGCTCTATACAGTGGAAGAATGACCCCCTCCTCCCTTGACTCTATGCCCCTTTTAATACAGCTCAAGACCTTATTTGCCCTTGATGCTGCTGACTGGCATTGCTTGCTACAGCCAAGTTTATCATCTACAAGGACTCCAAGGTCCTTTTCCATAATGGATTTGCCTAGTGCAGTCCCATTAAGGGTATAAGTGTCTTGGATATTTTTACATCCCAGGTGCATTACTTTACATTTATCAACATTGAATCTCATTTGCCACTTAGCTGCCCAGCTTGCCAGTTTGTCAAGATCATGTTGCAAGGATGCCACATCCTGGATGGAATTAATTGGGCTGGATAATTTTGTGTCATCTGCAAACACTGATACATTACTTACAACACCCTCCCCTAAGTCATTAATGAACAAGTTAAATAAAAGTGGACCCAATACTGAGCCCTGGGGGACCCCACTAAGAACCTTACTCCAAGTAGAGAATGTCCCATTAACAACTACCCTCTGTACCTGATCCTGTAGCCAGTTTCCTATCCATGTGCAAACTACTTCATTAAGCCCAACAGACCTTAGTTTAGAAAGCAGCCGTTTGTGGGGCACAGTATCAAACGCTTTGGCGAAATCCAAATAGATCACATCTACTGCCCCCCCACTATCCAGAATCTTACTTACCACATCATAAAATGCAATCAAGTTCGTCTGACATGACCTATCCTTCATAAAGCCATGCTGATTGTTGCTCATAATGCCATTCATTAGGACAAAATTTTGAATGTGATCCCTTAACAAGCCTTCAAATAATTTGCCCACCACAGATGTCAAGCTTACTGGCCTATAATTGCCAGGCTGAGATCGTAATCCCTTTTTAAATATTGGAATAACATCAGCTTTTCTCCAATCCATAGGCACCATACCAGATGACAGTGAATCTGAGAAAATCAGAAATAAGGGCTGGTCTAAAACTGAACTAAGCTCTCTTAGAACCCGGGGGTGTATGCCATCAGGCCCTGGAGCCTTGTTTACATTAATTTGTATTAAAGCTTTTTGAATCATATCCTGAGTCAGCCACTGACTAGATTGAGCTGAACCATTCGTGCAGTTATTAAGTGAGCCTGTGAACCCAGACTCCTCTATTGTATACACTGAAGAAAAGAACTGATTTAACACATTTGCCTTATCTATATCTGTTACAACCATACTGGTACCATTATTTAATGGAGCAACACTCTCAACCTGCATCTTTTTACTATTAATATATTTAAAAAACTTTTTAGGGTTAGTTTTCACCTCCACCGCAATTAACTCTTCATTTCTTTTCTTAGCCTTCCGGATTGCTGATTTACAACATTTATTACAGTGTTTATATTCATTAAATGCAGCTTCTGTCCCTACAGATTTGTAGTTTTTAAATGCCTTTCTCTTCTGTCCCATTAACTTCTTTACTTCTGTATTAAGCCACACAGGATGATTCTTAGAGCTTCTACGTTTAGTCCTTAAGGGAATAAATTGAGAACAGTAATGATTTAATATCATTTTAAAGGACAACCATTTCTGTTCTGTGTTTTTAGCTGAAAACTTAATGCCCCAATCAATGCTCTGTAGGGCAGCCCTCAAGGCACTAAAATTAGCTTTTGCAAAATTCATGGTTTTTGTTGCCCCAGTATATTTTTGTTTTTTGCACCAGACATTAAAAGATATAACATTATGGTCACTATTACCCAGGGGTTCAATGACTTGCACATTTGCTATAAGGGTCATTTGAGATCACTAAATCAAGAATAGCATTTTTTCTGGTAGGCTCCTCAACAACCTGTGCTAAAAAATTGTCGTGCAATAAGTTTATCAACTTGTTCCCATTAACTGATCTAGCAGTAACGTTGCTCCAGTCAATATCTGGGTAATTAAAATCCCCCATTATCATTACTTTACCTAAACTAGTAGCCTTTTCTATTTGCATTAGGAGCTTTGTCTCTTCCTCCTCACTTACATTAGGGGGTCTATAGCATACGCCTACAATTAATTTGCTGGATTCTTTACAATTGGTGAAGAACTCCACCCATATGACTTCTGCCCCCTCATTTTCTAACATAACCTCCTCCTTTATGTGAGCTTTTAAATCCTGCCTAACATACAGACATACCCCTCCTCCTTTTCTATTGCCTCTGTCCCTCCGAAACAAAGTATAGCCACTGATATTTACTGCCCAGTCATGCGACTCATTCAGCCATGTTTCGGCCACACCAATCACATCATATTTTCCTTCCATCACCAGCAGCTCCAGCTCTCCCATTTTACCAGCCAGACTTCTTGCATTTGTAAACATACATTTAATACTGGCACCATATTGAACATATGACATGTGGTCCTCCCTATCCTTAACAGTATCCCCAGCCAAATCTCCTCCCCCATTTTCCCTTTCTTTGCCCACTATCTCATCTAACCTGTCTACCACTGAATCTTTTACTGAACCCTCCCCCCCCACACCTAGTTTAAAATCTCCTCCAACCCTCTAGCCATCTTCTCTCCCAAAACAGCTGCCCCATCATCATTGAGGTGCAGCCCATCCCTAGCAAAGACAGGATAGTAGTCAAATCACGCACAAAGGGTTAATCCCTCCTGCCGTGAGGAAGGCGCAGGAAGTGAAAAATAAAAGGACTTCCCCCAGCTATGGCGCCCATTCTTTCTGACTGATCACAATACCCCTGGGAGGGAAGCCCCTGCCCACTGCCATGTTCCAGTCCAGGAAACTAAAATCTCGGTAAGTATGATATGATTTTCAGTTTTCCTGTTCCTTCCACATGGCAGTGGGTACACAAAGGGACTTCACAAGCTTTACATTCAGGGAGGGACATAAGAGAATAGACAGAAGTACTGCAATTATTAATTTATTCAACATTTGCCATCTCCATAATTGAATCTAGCAGGCTAGATCCTTGGAAAATGTATCAAACTTGTAATGTTTGGAGAAAGTGCAAAAAGATGACCACGTGGCTGCTCTGCAGATTTCTTCTGATAATACCTGGGCTCGGAGTACCCAGGAAGCTGCCACCCATCTGGTGGAGTGAACTTTGGTGCTGTTTCAGGTGCTGTCTGTAACGGATATGCTGTTAGGATGCACTGTTTTATCCATCTTGCAATTGATGCTCTGTTTCCTGAATTATTACTTCCAAAAGTCACCAAAAGGTAATCTGTTTTTCTGAAAGTTGCTACTTTATTGAGATAAGTCAGTAAACATCTGACTACATCAAAAGAGTGTAGTTTTTCTTCTTGATGATTCTGTGGTTCCAGATAGAATGCATTAGTTCCTACTGTTGATGAAAGCTAGATGACACCTTTGGTATGAAGCTGCTGTTCTGAGTACCACTTTGTCTGGAAAGAAGGATGTCTTGGATGGTTTAATGGATAATGCATGTAATTCTCCTACTCTCCTGGCAGATGTGATGGCTAGTAAGAATGCCGTCTTGAGGCACAGATGTTTTAAAGATGCTTCCTCCAATGGCTCAAAAGGATGCTCCATTAATGCATTTAAGACCAGCGAGAGGTCCCAAGGTGGAACTTCTGATCTGATGATAGGATGAAGTTTTTCTCAATCCCTGAAAAAATCTTTTCAACAGGTTTTCTGAAGCCCAGTGAAAGTTGGTGTGTGCCGATATCACAGTCACCTGTCCTTTAAGAGTAGAAATACTTAAGCTGCGTTCTACCCCTGCTTGTAGAAATTCTATGACAGCGACATTAGATATTCTGAGGGTCATAACTTCTTGTTTTGCATCATTCTACAAAGACCTCCCAGGGGAGAAGATCCTCAATAAGTGCAGTTTGGATTTGATGACACTAACAGTGGAAGGAATTCAAACGAAGCTGATGAAATTAAGGGTTGATATCAATGAGGTTAAACAGAAACTACAGGCTGCACTTAATGAGGGTGAAATGAACAATTCTGAAACACAATTAAGGGATATGACAGCTAAGCATAAATCTGACCTGCTGAAAGTAAAAATGGATAAATTCAAAAGGGATACTATTGACTATCAGGAGGAAAGGGTGTATAATTGGAAGAGGCCTTTCATTAGGAAGAGACAATATAGTAAAACACGGTCTGGGGATAGTGAGGGGGCTAGTGGCTCAGAAAATTCGGACACTTCCTCCAGTTCTTTTTTAAGACAGAGGTACAAGAGGAAAACCAGGAGAGGGAGGAAAAGGAAAGAAAGGAACAAAGGAGCCTGTAGCCTTCCAAATGTCCACCAGGACGAAAGCACGCTAGTAGTCAATATTAGCGCAAGGATTTTAACGGATGCCGAGATGAGTGTTCTCTCCAAAGGTTTGGGGTATGTACCTACTAACAATGGTGACCGATTATGTCTTGATGTTGAATTGGAGAAATTTTTTCGTCTTTTAAGACTTACGGCTCATTTTGCACAGGAAACGTCGGACAATAATATGCCACCATTGGGGAAAAATAATGATGATGATGATGACACACAGGAAACAGAGGATATACAAACAGAATCTTGGTATGACACGAGCAAATGTAGACCAAAAAGTAAGTTTTTTCCCCCAATGACTAATCACTGCGTTGAGACATTTGTAAAGGCAGTAGAAAGGGACATTGGAAAACTAGAATGGTCAAAAAGACACAGTAAAACCCTAAATCTATCTAGGGAGGAACGCGTGGCTTTGCAGACTTTGAAAGATGATACTTCCATCATCATTAAGCCAGCCGACAAAGGTGGGGCTATAGTGGTCATGGACATGGAAACATACAGGGGGGAGGCACTTTCTCAGTTACAAGACACAACGCATTACAGGATATTAGGTGGGGATCCGACAAATGATTTGAAACAGATGATAGATAATCTATTAAAGGTCAGTGAAGAAGCTGGTATCATTACAAACCGTTTAAAAATTTTTTTGCAGGTTGATAACCCCATAATACCTGTTTTTTATCTTTTACCAAAGATACACAAAAATCTGCAGAGACCACCAGGGAGACCCATTGTGGCAGGAATGTCGTCTGTATTTCAACCTATAGCAGTCATGTTGGACACTGTCCTCAATCCTATAGTGGTATGTACTAAGTCCTATGTTAAGGACACTACTGATTTCATTAATAAGCTAAATGGGATTGAATTGAACACAAAAGATGTATTTCTTTGCACAATGGACGTCTCCTCCCTCTATACCTCTATCCCCCATGATCAGGGAATCGAGGTTATCACAGCAGCAATGGCAGATCTTGGATTACCAGGGGGAGTGGTGGATTTACTTCTACAACTTCTGGGATGGATCCTGAAAAGGAATTATT
Organism: Xenopus petersii; assembly: GCA_038501925.1. Taxonomy (NCBI): domain Eukaryota; kingdom Metazoa; phylum Chordata; class Amphibia; order Anura; family Pipidae; genus Xenopus; species Xenopus petersii. The sequence continues at coordinate 57,085,447 of CM076687.1, read as the reverse complement.
TCCTCTTTGAAGGTAAATTCTATGAACAAAGCCAAGGCACATCAATGGGTTCTAATGTTGCTCCTGCATATGCAAATTTATATATGGCACACTTTGAAGACAATTTTGTCTATAATAATCAGGAGTTTTGGCCCCTAATATTGATGTGGCTTCGCTATATAGATGATCTATTCTTTATCTGGCAAGGGACAGAGGAATCACTAAAACTATTTGTAGATCACCTCAATTCCAGGATTCCAACCATAAAATTCACTTTGGAGTATGATAGAAATCAGATACACTTTCTAGACGTGACAGTCAGGCTACAAGATGGGAAATTCTCCACTGATATATATAGGAAACCGACTGACAGAATCACTTATCTAAATCCACACAGTTTTCACCCACCCTCTACAATCAAAGGGCTACCATATAGCCAAATGTTACGAACAAGACGCATTGTAAGTGAAGATGACAAATTTGAAGAGAGAGCAGAAGAAATGATGACCCACTTTGAGAGTAGAGGCTATGGGACAGATATGTTGGAAACAGCTAGGGAAAAAGTAAAAGGTACATCGAGAACGACCCTATTATCCAAAAGAGTAAAGAAAAAAACAGACAGATTACCCTTTGTCACTACATACTCAAGACAATCAGGTAGGGTAAAAAAGATAATATATCGACACTGGCATTTATTACAGATGGACCAGAGGTTAAAACCATGGGTGGCGGAACCTCCAATGATGGCCTATAAAAGATCAAGCAACCTGAGGGACCATCTGGTCCATGCGTTAATTGAACCACAAAAGAAGCAAGGTACTTGGCTGAGTGGGGCTAAGGGAATGTTTAAGTGTGGAAGGTGCGTTAATTGCAATTTTGTGATGCGCACAGATAAATTCTATCACCCGATGACGGGTAGGGAGTATGAAATGACAGACTACATAAATTGTCAGACTGACTATGTCATATACATGGTAAAATGTCCTTGTGGTAAAGTATATGTAGGGGAAACTACCAGGTCCCTCAGTATTAGAATTGGGGAACACAGAAGTGATGTTAGACTTAAGAAACATACATCCCCTCTGGCAAGGCACTTCATGGAAGCAAACCATCAGGTCAGTCAACTGAAGTTTATGGGGATAGAACGAGTAAGAACCCCTACCCGTGGTGGTAATAGGGAAATTCTATTGAAACAGCGTGAATTGAAGTGGATATATAGGTTACAAACCCTATCTCCGAATGGTCTAAATGAGGATAGGGAACTATCACTGTTTTTTTAATGTTACCTTCAATATTGGTAATTGACCTCTGATGGACATTGTGTTAAACAATGAGGCATTCCTCTTATTAAGAATCTTAACGTGTGTCGTAGGACCTCAGCCTGTGTACCTATATGAGTTTACTATATAGTAATGTTTTTCTGATGTTTTTAATAATTGTTTTTAACCTTATTTATATGTTACTATCTCTACTATCTTCACAGATCATATAAGAAATGAGTGATGGATTATCCATTGAATCTTTGTGTCCTCTTATTAACCTCACCAAAGGTTTTTTTTTTAAAAAAACGAAAAAACGAGGAAATATTTTAATGAGCACTGTCACTTTAAATACATAGCACTGACCATGGGTCTGTTTTTTTATATTGTTTAATATTAGATTGCACAATATGGATTGTTTTATAATATTGATTGTCACTATAATGAACTAATGAAAGATGATTGGTTACTATATGTATTTTTATGAACAAATCTTTTTACATGAATTTCCTACATATGATTGGACACATTGAGACACATGACTATAAGCACATACTAACTTTAGAGGTCATATGACCCAGGTCATCGATTATACACATTGGACACATTGAGACACATGATTATAAGCGCACACCCACTTAAGAGGTCATATGACCCAGATCATCGATTGGACACATTGAGACACATGAGTATAAGCACATACCCACTTTAGAGGTCATATGGCCAACTTTATCGATTTCATTATATGCAATGGTATAAATCAATTAATTTTGCACGCAAGCACTTTAGAACATATATTTATATGTTTTATCTATATGATAAATTGGTTTTATGTTTTGATCTGTGATTAATTAGTAGTATGGTTTATATCCTGTGCTGCTGGATGACATTTGGTTGCTATGTGAACTATCGTGAGTTACCCCATGTTTTGGTTACCTAGCGACAGAGTAAACATGAGCGCATGCTTTCCCTGTAGTGCAGGCAAGTACAATGAATATAGAGAGCCGTGTTGCTAAGCGGATGACTCATCCGCGGAAGTGACATAGGCGGAAGTGACGTCACACACCATGTGGTAATTGAACAGGGTATTTATAGCTCTACACGACAGGGCAAACGTCAGAATCCCCTTGACAAAGGCTTACGCCGAAACGTTGGGGCCATTCTCATACTGGTGGTAGGTGTATCTGCTCCTTGCTGTATAATTGTAATACTTACTGTTTACTGTTATGTAATTGTGGCTATGTTTAAACGTTAGGTATATACCATGTAAGCTTATGTATTGTATTATACAGGCCTACTATTGTGGCTTTGTGTGTATTATTTGCATAAATAAGTAAAGCTTTATTTTAAATGTACCATATTTGCCTTCTTTTATTATCTTTTGAGTGTGCATATCTATCTATATATTGTAGAAATTCTATGACAGCGACATTAGATATTCTGAGGGTCATAACTTCTTGTTTTGCATCATTCTACAAAGACCTCCCAGGTTCTTGCATATTTTATGTGAGTAGATTTTTTCTTTGAAGCTAGTATAGTAGATACTGTGGAGTCAGATAATCCCAACCGATTCAGCCTTAGCCTTTCAGTTTCCAGGCCGCTAAGGGTTTGGATGTAGTACCATTCCCTGGTGGTTGAATGGCTCCTCCTGTTTAAGCTACAACAGTATCGGGAACCAAGCCATTCTGGCCCTCCAAGGGGTCACAATGACCACTTTTGCCTTGTCTATCCTGACTTTCTTGAGGACTTTCGTTTTTATTGCTAGAGGTGGAAAGATGTAAGCCATTCGAAATTTCCATGGGAAGGAGAAGGCATCCCAAAATATCATCTGACTGTCCTTTCCCCAGGAGCAAAATGTTTCTAACTTCTTGTTCTGAGATGTTGCCATCAGGTCTATGGAAAAAGGACCCCACTTCTATCAAGTTGAAAGTTTCTTGACTGAGCTCCAATTCTCCAGCTATCGGGAATTCTCTGCTGAGATGATCAGCTAGGCAGTTCTGGCTCCTCTTAGGTTCTGTTCTGCCCACAATAAAATAGCTATGGTCGTGTTTAAAAAGGTCTTTGATTTGGTGCCCCCTTGCTTGTTTATGTAGTTGACACACAGTAATGTTGTCTGACTTTATCTGGACTTCTTTTCCTCAGACTGTTTTGTGAAATCTCGTCAGGCTTAATAGTACTGCTTTCAATTCACTCCAGTTGGAGCTCTTTCTGCGGTCTTCCTTGGACCAAATGCCTTGGCACGTCAGGCTCCTGCAATGTGCTCCCCAGCCTATTCTGCTGGCGTCCGTTCTTGTGTGGATCCTGCCCCATTTGACCAAGTAGAACTCAGTTTCCTGAGGACTTGTTGGCAAAATTTCACTGAAACTTTGTGGTTTGCACAAATCTGCTGTACTTGAGATTGTATATCTGGTATTTTCTCTAGGGGAGACTCAGATGGCCCTCTCTTGTGTTGATTGTTGTTCCTTAAAAACAATATTTTCTGAGTTGGGGTCAGGAGTGACTTGTCCCAGTTTATCAGCCAACCCCATTTCTGTATAGTGGTTACTACGATCTTGAGGTGCTCGGTCAGTAGATGGCAGGAAGATGCTTTTATGAACAGATCGTCCAGATATGCAAAAATAGGAATCCCTTTCATATGCAGGTGTGCTAAAAGAGGTGCCAGGATCTTTGTGAATACCCTGGGACCTATTGCAAGACAGAAAGGAACTGTCTTGTATTGAAATGTTTCCCCAAAATGAAGAAACATAGAACTCTGTGTGTTTCCGATATGGAAATATGGAGGTAAGCTTCCATCAAGTTGATCTTTGCCATCCAGTCTCCATGGCAGATATACATTGCAATTGTTCTGATGGATTCCATCTTGAATGTTCTTACATGGAGGTTTTTGTTGAGACTCTTCAGGTTGAGTATCACCCGAAGCAAGCCGTTTTGTTTTTGTCTGAGGAATAAATGAGAGTATATTCCCAAAAAAGAACTTCATCTATGACTCCCTTGTCCAAGAGGTCTATGATCACAGAGCGGAGACATTCTTTGTCTTGGTCTGATGACACAAATTTTCTTTGGGGTATATTTATTAGCTCCAATGCATAACCTTCCGAAATCGTATTGAGGACCCAGGAATCTTTTACATGTTGAGACAGCGGGAGCGTAGGGTGATCAATGCGTGGCTGAAAGATTGGTGTAGGGAGGAGGGTTTTGGGTTTTTGGAGAACTGGGCTGATTTATCAGTCGGCTACAGGCTCTTTGCTAGGGATGGGTTGCACCTCAATGATGATGGGGCAGCTGTTTTGGGAGAGAATATGGCTAGAGGGTTGGAGGAGATTTTAAACTAGGTGTGGGGGGGAGGGTTCAGTAAAAGATTCAGTGGTAGACAGGTTAGATGAGATACTGGGCAAAGAAAGGGAAAATGGGGGAGGAGATTTGGCTGGGGATACTGTTAAGGATAGGGAGGACCACATGTCATATGTTCAATATGGTGCCAGTATTAAATGTATGTTTACAAATGCAAGAAGTCTGACTGGTAAAATGGGAGAGCTGGAGCTGCTGGTGATGGAAGGAAAATGATGTGATTGGTGTGGCTGAAACATGGCTGAATGAGTCGCATGACTGGGCAGTAAATATCAGTGGCTATACTTTGTTTCGGAGGGACAGAGGCAATAGAAAAGGAGGAGGGGTATGTCTGTATGTTAGCCAGGATTTAAAAGCTCATATAAAGGAGGAGGTTATGTTAGAAAATGAGGGGGCAGAAGTCGTATGGGTGGAGTTCTTTACCAATTGTAAAGAATCCAGCAAATTAATTGTAGGCGTATGCTATAGACCCCCTAATGTAAGTGAGGAGGAAAAGACAAAGCTCCTAACGCAAATAGAAAAGGCTACTAGTTTAGGTAAAGTAATGATAATGGGGGATTTTAATTACCCAGATATTGACTGGAGCAACGGTACTGCTAGATCAGTTAATGGGAACAAGTTTATAAACTTATTGCACGACAATTTTTTAGCACAGGTTGTTGAGGAGCCTACCAGAAAAAATGCTATTCTTGATTTAGTGATCTCAAATGACCCAGAACTTATAGCAAATGTGCAAGTCATTGAACCCCTGGGTAATAGTGACCATAAGGTTATATCTTTTAATGTCTGGTGCAAAAAACAAAAATATACCGGGGCAACAAAAACCATGAATTTTGCAAAAGCTAATTTTAGTGCCTTGAGGGCTGCCCTACAGAGCATTGATTGGGGCATTAGGTTTTCAGCTAAAAACACAGAACAGAAATGGTTGTCCTTTAAAATGATATTAAATCATTACTGTTCTCAATTTATTCCCTTAAGGACTAAACGTAGAAGCTCTAAGAATCATCCTGTGTGGCTTAATACAGAAGTAAAGAAGTTAATGGGAAAGAAGAGAAAGGCATTTAAAAACTACAAATCTGTAGGGACAGAAGCTGCATTTAATGAATATAAACACTGTAATAAATGTTGTAAATCAGCAATCCGGAAGGCTAAGAAAAGAAATGAAGAGTTAATTGCGGTGGAGGTGAAAACTAACCCTAAAAAGTTTTTTAAATATATTAATAGTAAAAAGATGTAGGTTGAGAGTGTTGCTCCATTAAATAATGGTACCAGTATAATTGTAACAGATACAGATAAGGCAAATGTGTTAAATCAGTTATTTTCTTTTTTTTTTTTAAAAGTTTTATTTATTTCCAGAGCAAGTTCAACATACAGTGTACTGTAGTAATATACATCAATAAAAGCATTAGTGTTAGAACCCATTGCACTGAAAATGTGTTTTCTTTTTTAATTTTCTTATAAAACCCTGGGAAAACAGTTACAGATGGGAAAGAGAGATACCCGGGAGGCAGGAAAGAAGAAGAGAGAAAAGAAGAGGAAAAGAAAGGCCCTAAAAAAAACCATAAGGGAAAGCAAAGGAGAAGAAAAGGGGAGGAGTCATACCATTACTGTGCTATACAAACGATATACATTAATTTAGGTATACCCCTAAGCAGCTGAGGCAATCAGCAATAGCAAATAGTTCAAGTGTTCCATATTAAGATGACTCCATGAGCCAGTCAAGCAAGGGTTGAGAAACATCTTGTTGCCTATTAGAATAGGATTCGTTTTGCAGGGTCCAGAGTGTCCAGACTGCATTGAATTTTGCAGGGCATCCCCTAGCAAAATAGACTTGTTCCAGAATCGGCAAGGCCTGTTCCACCAAAGTAATCCAGAAGGCAAGGGAGGGTGGGAGTTCCTCCTTCCATTTAATAGCAATAGCTTTCTTGGCGTAGAAGAGCAAGAAGGTGAGCAATATGGTTTCTATACGAGAGGTAGTGGTATCCGATAGATAATTTAACAAGAGAATAGCAGGGTGAATCTCTATTGGGAGAGCCATTAGGTGAGAAATGTAGGTGGCAATCTCTGACCAGAATCCTTGGATGGACGGACAACTCCAGACCAGATGGAAAAAGTCCGCATTGTAACCTTTGCACCGGTTGCATTGATCAGGAAAGGTAGGGTTAATCCTGTGAAGGACATGTGGTGAGTAGTAGGCTCTGTGAATATACTTAAATTGTATAAGCCTGTCCCTGGCTCGGATTAAAGGTTGGATAGAGTCAGATATAATAACCTCCCATTGCTCCTGCGTCAAGTCAGGAATGTTTGTAATCCACTTTTGATACAGTTCCATCCTAGGAGGGTTGCCTCTGGGTCTAAGGCAGTTGTAAATGGTAGAAAGAGGTTCATGCAGATTTTCCTTACGTATGACTTTTTCAAGCGGAGAGAGTTCAATAGTGAGGTCAAATAACTGAAATTGCTGAGCCAGAGCATGCCTCACTTGAAAGTATCTAAACAACATACTATTGGGGATCTCAAAATTGTCCTTAAGCTGTTGAAAGGACAATAACTGGTTATCAGCATACAAATCACCAATACATTTTATACCAAAGTGTGCCCAAATCTGGGGGTCCGGGACAGAGGTCAAATGTTGTAGGTTAGGGTTATACCAAAGAGGAGTATACGGGGAAAAAACTTGAGTGGACCTCCCAAGTCTATGGGAACCTTTCTGCCAGGCTTTCCCAGTATTATGGATCATTGGAGTAGGGTAAGACAGACCTGGAGGCCTACGATATATCAAGTGTCTGAGTCCTTCCAATGATCCAATCAAGTGCGCTTCTAGCAACGTAATAGGGTCTTCCCATCAGTTATTTTCTTCAGTGTATGCAATAGAGGAGTCTGGGTTCACAGGCTCACTTAATAACTGCACGAATGGTTCAGCTCAATCTAGTCAGTGGCTGACTCAGGATATGATTCAAAAAGCTTTAATACAAATTAATGTAACCAAGGCTCCAGGGCCTGATGGCATACACCCCCAGGTTCTAAGAGAGCTTAGTTCAGTTTTAGACCAGCCTTTATTTCTGATTTTCTCAGATTCACTGTCATCTGGTATGGTGCCTATGGATTGGAAAAAAGCTGATGTTATTCCAATATTTAAAAAGGGATTACGATCTCAGCCTGGCAATTATAGGCCAGATAGCTTGACATCTGTGGTGGGCAAATTATTTGAAGGCTTGTTAAGGGATCACATTCAAAATTTTGTCCTAATGAATGGCATTATGAGCAACAATCAGCATGGCTTTATGAAGGATAGGTCATGTCAGACGAATTTGATTGCATTTTATGATGTGGTAAGTAAGATTCTGGATAGTGGGGGGGCAGTAGATGTGATCTATTTGGATTTCGCCAAAGCGTTTGATACTGTGCCCCACAAACGACTGCTTTCTAAACTAAGGTCTGTTGGGCTTAATGAAGTCGTTTGCACATGGATAGGAAACTGGCTACAGGATCGGGTACAGAGGGTAGTTGTTAATGGGACATTCTCTACTTGGAGTAAGGTTCTTAGTGGGGTCACCAGGGCTCAGTATTGGGTCCACTTTTATTTAACTTGTTCATTAATGACTTAGGGGAGGGTGTTGTAAGTAATGTATCAGTGTTTGCAGATGACACAAAATTATCCAGCCCAATTAATTCCATCCAGGATGTGGCATCCTTGCAACATGATCTTGACAAACTAGCAATCTGGGCAGCTAAGTGGCAAATGAGATTCAATGTTGATAAATGTAAAGTCATGCACCTGGGATGTAAAAATATCCAAGCCACTTCTTCCCTTAATGGGACTGCACTAGGCAAATCGATTATGGAAAAGGACCTTGGAGTCCTTGTAGATGATAAACTTGGCTGTAGCAAGCAATGCCAGTCAGCAGCATCAAGGGCAAATAAGGTATTGAGCTGTATTAAAAGGGGCATAGAGTCAAGGGAGGAGGGGGTCATTCTTCCACTGTATAGAGCACTTGTAAGGCCCCATCTAGAATATGCCGTACAGTTTTGGTCTCCATCACTCAAACAGGACATTATTGTATTAGAGGGTACAGAGAAGGGCAACTAAGCTGGTAAAAGGTATTGAAAATCTTAGCTATGAGGAAAGACTGGCCAAATTGGAGATGTTCACGCTGGAGAAGAGGCGCTTAAGGGGTGATATGATAACTATGTATAAATATATAAGGGGATCATATAGTAATTTCTCTAATGCTTTATTTACCAGTAGGTCTTTCCAGCTGACACGAGTTCACCCATTCCGATTAGAAGAAAAGAGGTTCCACCTAAATATTCGGAAGGGGTTTTTACAGTGAGAGCTGTGAAGATGTGGAATTCTCTCCCTGAATCAGTTGTACAGGCTGATACATTAGATAGCTTTAAGAAGGGGGTGGATGGCTTTTTAGCAAGTAAGGGAATACAGGGTTATGGGAGATAGCTCATAGTCCAAGTTGATCCAGGGACTAGTCCGATTGCCATTTTGGAGTCAGGAAGGAATTTTTCCCCCTCTAAGGCAAATTGGAGAGGCTTCAGATGGGTTTTTTGCCTTCCTCTGTGTCACGAACACGGTACTTCCAACCGCACGTGACTTTAGGTGTGGCTATCAGGGGTCACTCACTCAGTCTCTCACCCACCTTGCACACAGGTTAGACTAACACAAAAGCACCCCAAACACCAACCAACACCCACAAAACTCATTCGCTGCCACCATCTATCATTCACAGGCGATAGAAACCTAATGTGACTATTTCCCCTTTCTCTCTAACAGGTAATAATTCACAATACACCAATTCAATCAACACTCTTTTCACTATAGTCAGTTAGTTCCAACTGACTCAACAAGTACTTCAGCATGCAGAGGGTTAAGGCTCACAGTTACACTCTTTCAGGCTAGGTTCGTTTAGAGCACCAAAGACAATCTTATTAAATTCTCTTTAATATTATAAAAGGTATAACAGTGCAAAATACAAAAAGATGTTACAAAAAGAGACATACATTCAATAATACAATTACAAACAGTTGTAAAATAAAAGGGAAAACATGGAAAACCTATACTTAACTCCAAAGATATAGAATTCCTGGTCCTGGAGGCAAGGGGAAACAAACGGGATAACTTCCAATCGCAATTGGTCCTCCAAAGTAAATCCAAAGTTTAGTCAGAAGAGCTGACTATTTATTAGTGATTTCAGGGCATCAGGTAACCGCACACTCCACCTCCCTCAGGAATGCAAGGGGCGTGGTTTAGCAGGACACAGATTGAGTTTTTTTATGACCTCCTGTGAGTAGGAACTGGACCAAGAATATAATGACCATAACTCCCTATGGGAACATAGGACAGAGATGATATTATATTCCTTGGTTATTAATTCTCTCAGGGATTCCATAGATACTAAACATCAATACTGTGTGACCTGCCCCTGCCCAGATATCCATAGCTAATACACAGAGTACCAAACCTAGTCATGTTTGGACTCGTTGGAAAGATGAAATTGCCTTGAACCCATCATCAGTTTTTTATACTGTTCGTACAACAGGTATGAGTTCTGTAAGGATAAATATATTCGAGTATACATTATATGTAACCTTTACTTCACCTTTGAGGGTCTTGCTGGGAACTTTAAGTTCTCACTCCTTGGGCTTCCCCCCTCCCCATGGAATGGCTCTTATCAGCCAGGGCATGGAGGAGGGCATTACAGCTCTGACCCCTCTGACCATAGTGAAAAGAGGCCTGTTATTTGTCTGATTTAGATGCTGGTAGAAATATTTCTCATGATACCTTGGCCTGTTTTATTAACTATTACAGGCCTGTATCATGACACCTCCCCTTTTTAGAGTGAGCAAGGGGAGATTGACTTACAGGTCACTCTTAACCTTGCCACAATAAAAACATAAATCCATAACCATAGCCAGGTCATTATCGAAATATCCATTCATGTTATACAGTATGAGGGATCAGGCTACCTCCCCGGCCTAAAGTCTTGTTCCTTGAGGGCTGTATCAGTATAATCCCAGGTACTGGACTGGTTGGATGTAGGTATACTTCCCATTTTGCCTCTATCTGCACTGTCTCTGGAGATCTGACTTGGGAGTAACTCCTGGTACTGTCAGCCTTTCCTCCTTAGTACTGACCACCTGAGCCCCCCACAGTACTGGTTCTGGCATGAGGGCTTTTCCTGGCCCACCACTACCATCACTCTCCTCAGTCTGAGTGGCACTATCCACTAGGACCCTCCTCTGAGTCCTAACCACCTGTCCCTCATGCTTCTGCACTGACTCCTGAGCTTGGCGTAGCTGCTGACCCCCACTCAAGACCTCAGGCATTTTGGGTACAGGATCAGGGATTACACGCTGGAAATCCCTCACTGCCGGTACACTACCGGGCTGCACCAGGGAGACTCTTAGGGGAAACCGCTCCTCCCCCTCTCCCTTCTTATCCCTACTTTGGGACAACACTGGTTCAGGCACTGGTTGACTCTGGCTCCTGCCTCCCAGTCCTCCCTCCCAGTTACTTTGCTGCATTGTACTTTTTGCAATTACCTGTTGAGGTGGGTGGCCACACTCCAGCGCGGCTGGACCTAGTGAGACCTGGTCATAGGGCACAAAAGCAGTTATCATGTAACCCAAATCATTCCCCAACAAGACATTTACAGGAATTTCATTAGTTACACCCACTTCCCTTAGACCTCTCCCCGCACCCCAATCCAAGAAAACTTTTGCCACAGGCACCTTTGGGTGGCTCCCACCCACTCCCTTTATGGACAAAGTCTTTCCAGGAATAATGTCCCCAGTGTTTATCATCTCTGGACGCACCAGAGAAAAATTAGACCCTGAGTCTCTTAGTCCCTGAGTCACTTTGTCCCCCACAATCACAGACTGCATATGATGATATAGATTCTCAGGCTTACCAGACACGAGCATCACAACAGACTGTCCAGGTGAAGTTGGTTCCTTCTTCTGTGGACAGTCAGTCCTCACATGGCCCATCTGGTTGCAGGAAAAACATCGGCGGGTATCCTTCTGCCCCACGGCTGCATCAGACCCCCCAAAAGATGAATTCTCACCAGACTGTGGACTGCTGTGTGTGGTTCCTCCTGTTGATCGCTCCTTGTAGCTTGGTACAGATGCTTTGCGGTGGTCAGACATCCTATTTGCAGCATAGATGTCTGCTATCTCTGCTGCCTGATCTGCTGTTTTGGGCTCGCGGTCCATAATGAATTGCTTCACTTCCATAGGACACGTCTGCAAAAATTGATCCTTTATCATCAGATCTTCCAGGCACTGAAATGATGTAACAGAGAGTCCTCTCAACCAGGATCTAAAAGCGGTTCTCAGACTACTCACAACATCAGAGTAGCTGTCTGTAGGTCCACGCTGCAAAGTTCTAAATCTTTTGCGGTATACTTCTGGTGTAAGATGGTACTTTTTGATGAGGGCATTTTTTATAGCATCATAGTCCCCATCAAACTCTGGTGGTAAGTCCACAAAGGCATCCAGGGCTTTGCCTTTCAACCCTGGGGTGAGATATTTTGCCCATTGCTCACGGGGTAAGTGATACTGTCTACAAGCCCTTTCAAGCACCGCAAAAAAGGTATCCAGGTCACCATCTTTATCCATAACTGGAAATTTATCCACAGAGTTCATTAAAGGGCGTACTTCCTGGGTCTCACTGGACCGTGAGTGTGATCCCTGCTGCTGGAGCTTGACTAACTCCAGTTGATGCTGTCTTTCAGCTGTAGCAGCATCCCTCTCTGCTTGCCTTTCAGCTGCTGCTGCTGCTGCATCTCTGCCTTTCTTTCTGCTGCATCTCTCTCTGCCTGTTGATATTGCAGGATGAGCTGAAGACACAGCTGGGGGTCATCTGAACCCAACAATTGCAAAGCTGCTTGCAGGGATGAATTCCTGTCATCCTGCCCACTGCAACTAGAACTGTCCTCTCGCTGAGAGGATCCAGGAACAGAGTTCATCACTGGGACATCCTGAGTTGCATAGTCTCCTGACTCAGGTGTGTAGTTCTGCTGCTCCTGTTGCACCAAGGCACAAATCAACATTTCCTTCGATTTGTCCGCTGCATCAATTCCTCTTTGCTCACAGAGATTGATGAGGGTCTCCTTGGTCTGCCTCTTGTAAAATGCTGCCACCTTGCAACACTTTGCCAAAATAAAAGATAGAAAAGAAAAACAAGAAGGGAAGGGAAACTGTTTGCAAGTATGTCTTAATAAAAATAGTATGCACTGAGTTTGTCTTTGAAGACTGTATACTCCTCGCAAGGATTTACAGTTCTTTAGTGCAAGGTTTAATGACTTAACCCAAGCACTAATGCTCTAAATAAAAAATATGCCACCGCTGCCACCAATCTGTCACGGACACGGTACTTCCAACTGCACGTGACTTTAGGTGTGGCTATCAGGGGACACTCACTCAGTCTCTCACCCACCTTGCACACAGGTTAGACTAACACAAAAGCACCCCAAACACCAACCAACACCCACAAAACTCATTCGCTGCCACCATCTATCATTCACAGGCGATAGAAACCTAATGTGACTATTTCCCCTTTCTCTCTAACAGGTAATAATTCACAATACACCAATTCAATCAACACTCTTTTCACTATAGTCAGTTAGTTCCAACTGACTCAACAAGTACTTCAGCATGCAGAGGGTTAAGGCTCACAGTTACACTCTTTCAGGCTAGGTTCGTTTAGAGCACCAAAGACAATCTTATTAAATTCTCTTTAATATTATAAAAGGTATAACAGTACAAAATACAAAAAGATGTTACAAAAAGAGACATACATTCAATAATACAATTACAAACAGTTGTAAAATAAAAGGGAAAACATGGAAAACCTATACTTAACTCCAAAGATATAGAATTCCTGGTCCTGGAGGCAAGGGGAAACAAAACGGGATAAATGATTGTTGCATCTACTGTGGGTACAGAATTCTAGGACTTTACATCTTTTGTAACATTCTGTTAAATCTCTTAGATTCCCCCAGCTTTCTATCAGGAGTTTCCCATTCTATATCTATCATATTAGCAATTGCTTCATGAACCGGAAACACCTGTATTTTCTTTTCTTTAGATCGGAACATTTTGTCTCGCTTGGGTAGTGGTTCCTCTTCATGCAAATCCAGTGTGATTCGTATGTGTCTTATGAGTGGTTCAATAAAATCAATATTGAAGATTGACTCTTCTGTTTCTTCCGTGTCTGGCTCTAATTGTGATATTTCTCCTTCAGAGAAGCTGGAATCTCTGTATTCTTGTACAGATCTAGATGATCCGGCTGTCGCCCCTGTACTGGCAGCAGGTATGCATCCTTGTTTGCTCAGATTGTGCATTACTTTACCTGTAATGTCTTTTACCATAGTAGCCATGGACTGCTTAAAGATGGATTGCATACAGTTCATCATGTTATCCAGTTGTTCCGTGCAAGGATTGCTTACATCAATTAGGCATTTTTTGCACAGCCTTTTATCCAGCATGGCAGGTTCACCACATGCTATACACTCTCATCTGGAACTTTTACTTCTTTCTGATTGATTTTCCTGTGATGGACTTCTGTAAGTAGAAAGGAGTAAAGTTACTTACTTTTTGTAAAGTTAGTCCCAAAAGCTCTCTCCTCAGATCATGTTTACCCCCCTGGAGCCTGAGTGTGAACGTCTGTGACTCATTACAGACATCTTTTGCAGGCTATGTAGTTAAGTTTTGTTCAAACGGTCTCCACTTGTGTAGCTGCTCCTTTTCAGGCAATACCAGCCAGACTAAACATAATACTTACACAATGTAGGATAGGATGGAGCTGACAATCCTGTAAAATTCAATTCAACTGTAAAATACAAATGGCAAAAAACACACTTTTAACACAAAACCCACTTCATTACTCCTCCCTTCGTGACATCACATGTTCTTCAATTAGTCCATAGTAATTTCCTTTAGTCCATGGTAAAGGTGGTGTTTGTCCACCAGAGGAAATGTGCACTTTAGATAACAATATAATTTTTAACACACTGCAACATTAAAAATAATGTAACCATTAAAATGTAACCTTAATAAATATTTGCAACAATTGTTACAATAAATAAAACAGAAACAATAAATAAAACAAATTCCTGATATATCATTGCAATTTACTCGAAAAATAGGTATTACTCTTCTTGGAGTCTACCTAACATTTACGTCCAAAACTATGTCACTCTTTTAGAAGCAATTTAATTGAATTTGTCTATTAGACAGTATTAATTTCTCAATTTTTTTTTCTAAATATTAGATCTAAGCAAGTAAATTTAGGATCAATAAACAAATATCTCTTACTGTACTGTGTTGAGAAGGGCTCTTGTTCAGTCTGTAGAGTGATTAAACTGACACACACAAGTAAAACAAACATAAGAGATTTATTGATACTTAGCTGAGGGACCCCTCCATAAAATGGCTCAGCAGCAATTCCAACATAACCAGGCACTCTGAAGTCCAGGCAGAAGTCAAAGAGCCTCCCCCAAATGAAGCTTTATATATGTTTCCCCCACACAGGATATAAGAAGATTTATACATTTTATCAGCTAGCATACTATATATGGTAAAAACTACACTTAGCATACTATATATGGTGAAAATCAAGCATTAACCAGTGTCACATTCCTTGAATTGCCAAAAGCTCTAGACGCCATCTTTAAGGTGTTGTTCTATTCTCTCCATCTTCTGCTCTGTGAATCACTCATTTTCCTTACATTCCACCCCTTGATTTACAGTACAGAGAAGTATGATAGGAAATCAATTCAAAAGCATTGACACGTATGGGCAATAGCTGACGCTTGTCAGATATGGTACTAGCCTTGATACATTAAATCAGTTTCAGAATAATACAAAAAGCTAAACATAAGCATAAAATAAATAATTGACCATCCTTAGCAATAGCTCTAGATTTTTTCTACAACAGTTTAACCTACTCAATGTGGCTTAGAATGACAACCTCATTATTAGGGATGAAGGAACATGCACCCACGTGTTCAGAATTTCATGCCCCACCCTATCAAGATGCAAACCAAGTCCATATGAAATCATCAGTAGTAAATAATTTGTGTCTTATTCTATGGAAAACTTTGTTTATCCACCAAATCTGTATCTTTTATAGTTCATAGTCCAATAAGCAAGTCCTTTCATATGATTTTCCTTCCAATAATCCATCCATGAAGCATTAACCACTGAAGAGAAATTAAGAACAGTCCCTTAGTTCAGTCCATGTTAATGATGCCCCCAACAATTAGATTCATTTTGCTGCTTTGCAGTCTGTATAAGCATTTGTAGAATCGAGTTCTCTTGCCATAAACCAATTGTTATATCACATCAGAGCTCACAAATCATCAGAAAAGGTATAACCATGTTGCCAGCCATGTTTTTAGGATATTGACCTCTCTATTCATAGTAGGCTGGAAGATAAAAGAGGATTAGTATCTTCTTCACACACAAAAGATGTTACATAATGCCCTGCACATATAATAGACGATTCTCCCAAACAGTTCTCCCGAACAAGTTCAGTTTCCCTTTTCACACTTTCATTATTAGTTTGAAACACACATTTACTCTCAGCAGTATATTCCATGATCCCATTATCCACCCATAACCATACCTTGTTCCACCCCGAGTGTATGAGTTGGAGCCAAAAGTTTTACCTGCTGTTTTAACAAACCATTAATGTATTCAGTTAATATGAAATAAGAAACACCCAATAAACTCCTTGTTGAGAAGCCCAACCCAATAAAATTAGTCCCATTGTCTGTAGTGTTCCATATGCTCTAGAAAGTTTATGTGATGAATATCTTTTCTTTACTTTCTGACATACAGGGCATTGTTGCATAATGTCTTTAGCAAGTACAGTGATTAAAGGTATTCCTTTATGCTTTGCATAGTCCATAGCGCCTTGAACCACTCGATGTCCAGAGTGCTCATGTGTCCATTGGCCTAAAATATGTATCACAGTCAAAGCTCTGAACACTGTCCATTCATCTGTATATATATTCAACAAACTTTGTGTTTCCTCCAGTACAGAAACTACTGCCATTAATTCAGCATATTGGCTAGATCCACCCACTCCAGTTGGATGGGCTGTAGGTTGGAAAGCAGCTGTAGTCCAGACGTGTTGTTGTCTGGCAGCAATAATAGTGGCAGATCTATCTCTAAACAAAATGAAGTCCTCCGATGTCACTGCTTCCTTTATGGTAGATGGAGAAAGTGTCAGTATGGGTTGCTCAAAGCTATCACATCCAAACTGTACTAATCCAGACAACTGCTGTGACACTTGAGATGATTCACTTGACACTCCCCCCCTTACTTGTACATACAATTTCCACTTCTGGAAAGTGAGTTTCTGTGCAAAAGCTGCACACGAGTTCATTTTATTACCATTTGCCCATCCAGATATTGCTAAATCAGTCCCGACTGTGACAGGTACATCCATAATAGTTCCTTCATCGGGTTGCAGCGCAGTGTACAGTACAAGGAATTGTTTTTCTTCCATAGCAATTTGCAGGGCACTTGTGTCCTTTTCCCTCAACTGAAAAACAGTCTTTTTCCTTGTAACAAAGTAAATTGAACAAACAGTCAGTAGCACATAATGTATCCAGTAACAAAACAGTCCAGTGATGTGCTGTGCCTCTATTATACAGTCCAAAACCAGTTGTGGAATAACTTTGATTGGGCCAGTCCATATAATGGTCACGAAAGTCATACTTTGAGCCAGTCCTTGATTTGTAACCAAACTGGTAAATGCATCAGTCACTTGTTCCACGACTGTTACCATTTCTTTCACTGATACAGCCAAAGGAGACTCTACTTTATCCACTTCTCTGTAATCAATGGTTAAAAGCCAAGGGCTATCTGTCTCTTTTACTGGCCACATTAGGGCACTGAATAGACTGACTACTAGTCTGAAAATGCCCACCTCCACCATCATCTCAGTTGCCATTGTTATCTCCTTTTGACCACCTGGAAAGTGGCATTGTTTCAAATTCACTTGGTTTGGTGGGGGTGATATGTGAATTGGAGTCCATTCAATGTTGTCATACACAATGGGCATTACAGCATTTATAGTGAAACTCTTGACTCCAACAATAAATGTTCCCAACCATATAACCACATTTTGTACCTTAAAAATATCCATTCCCTCAATATTATCCGGTACTAAGGAAATGAAGATTTGTGCTTCGAAAATAAGACTTTTACCTAATTGCATTCCATCAGGTACAGCAGCTTTGCCTCCCAACCCTTCAGTCGTTGCAACTGCATTTTGTTGGTCTGGCTGAGCTGTACCTTGGAATGAGTTGTGTCCCCGCCAATATAAAGTGACTGGTATGTAAGGGCATGGATCCCCAGGTTTCATAGCATTGATTTTTGTTATGGCAGGCCCTGGGAATCTGCCACCCCTTCAGTCTAATGGCTGTGGCAACTGCCACCCCTTCCCTTCTGTGTGTTTCATGTCATTTAACAGATTCTTACACTCTGCATATGGCGATGTGGAGGGAAGAGTTAATGGGGTTGGGCTCAACTCCTCATCTAAATCAATCATAGGAGGAGCTGACAGAGTTAATTCCTCAACATCACTGAGGGCAACCTTTTTAGGTTTGGCTGGCCTCAACTTCCCCTTTGATGTTAGTTCCCTCCACATAGCGAGCACAATTTTAGTCTCCTTTCCATAAATAGTTTCTATTGGAACACCACTATTTAGCAAATCTAGAAACATTTGTCTGTGAGTAATTTTAACACGTGTATGTCCCGCCTGGCTCCAGGCACGTTTCAGGGGCTGCTGCCGCCTGAGGCAGCAGCCCCAATGCCGCCCCTCCTCCTGCTCCGCTCTTCTAACTACCAGCGTCGGAGCGGGTGGAGGAGGGGCCGCATCGCTAGTGCAGTGAGCGCTATTGCGCTCGCTGCGCTAGAAGAGCCGAATTTCCATTTTAAAAAACGGAAATTCGGCTCTTAAAGTTCCAGAGGCGGCTTTTTGCCGCCCCTGGTAACTGGCCGCTCCGTGCCGCCTGAGGCAAGATTCTCACCTTGCCTCATGGCCGGAGCGGCCCTGCCTGGCTCCCCTTAACTAAACTCCGTTGCTGTTTCCTTTCACTTCTGTCAACATTCATTTCTCCCATTTGACCCAAGAGCACAGCCGCATCATAAATTGTACTTCCTTCTTTTGCTTCTAAAGCACTCAACATAGTGAAAAGAGGGTCTTTTAACTGTTCTGGGGCTGTGATAAGCAATTTCCTTTTGATCAGTGGTGTAAAAGCCGCCATGTCAGGACCCCCCCAGTCAACCACTACATGTCTCATCCCTCTGTCAGGTAAAGGATCGGGAGTGATACCAGACATACATCCCATTGCTCTCAGTCTCTGCATCCCCTCTGTTGTAACTCCCCAGGGGGTCTGGTCTATTAATTCATAGGGACTGTCTATAGTCTGTGCAATAGAATCCCTAATTAAATGCAATAAGGAAAATGTCCCAGTTGTGTTACGCCCACGTTTCATGTATAAACGCACACGGGGATCCTTGGCTACACTTCCTAAACCTACTGCTTCTCTGTCCGTCAGCATAATACCATCACCTCCTAAATCCCAAACACGTAAAACCCATTCCAGTAATCCCTCTCCAACCGTTTGTGTAAACTTTTGCCCAATTTCAGTTAATTCACTAGCTGACCATGACCGAGTTTCCTCAGTTAACTGTTGTTCAGCTGATGCATCCCCTCCCGATGTGGAATATGTGTGTTCTGCCTGCTGTCCACTTTTCTCCCTCACCTCTCTCTTTTGTCTATGAGTTACAATGGGTCTGACCTCACAAATGTCATCATCAATCTCCTCTTCAGACCCTGACCATTCATTCACCCCCTCCCAATCCTGAGAGGTTATCAAAGCCCGCACTTCTACGTGATTTCTAACGAGCTTCTGCTTCTTTCTCCTTCTTTTCCTATTAACAGTCTTTATAATATACTGTTCAAACTGTGCAGCTAACTGTTCCTTTTCTTGCTCTGCATTCTGACTGCATAACCTTAAGGGGCCGATTCACGAAGGGTCGAATATCGAGGGTTAATTAACCCTCGATATTCGACTGGGAATTTAAATCCTTCGAATTCGAATATCGAATTCGAAGGATTTAGCGCTAAAAATTTGATCGATCGATCGAAGGATTTTTCATTCGATCAAACGATTAAATCCTTCGAATCGAACGATTCGAAGGATTTTAATAAAACGATCGAATGAATATCCTTCGATGAAAAAAACTTTAGCAAGCCTATGGGGACCTTCCCCATAGGCTAACATTGAGTTCGGTAGCTTTTAGCTGCCGAACTAGGGGATCGAATTTTTTTTTAAAGAGACAGTACTTCGTCTATCGAATGGTCGAATAGTCGAACGATTTTTAATTCTAATTGTTCGAATCGTTTGAATTCGATCGAATTTAACCAATTCGATGGTCGAAGTACCCAAAAAATACTTCGAAATTCGAATTTTTTTTTATTCGAACCCTTCACTCGAATTTCGTGAATCGGCCCCTAAGAGTTGCAATTGGTCTTTCACAGTTTGAAGTTGTAACTCTAAATCCTGTATCTGCTTAGTTTGTTGCTCTAACGCTTGAAAACACAACCAACCCACCTCTGCAGCAGCTCTACTTTCCCTCTTATCATACTTTGAGAAGTCAAGATTCGCTACTACATACTTTGGGTTAGCCACCTCAATGGCGGGGGAGTACTTAGCACATTCCCGGGCTACTGATATCCACTGTCCTGTGACAGACACCCAACTGGGCAATATCCCCGTTCTCTCACTAGTGCTTTTCCCCACCCCTTTTAGCCTTTTTATCCACATTTTTTTTAAGAATGTCTCCTATTCAAACAGTAATTACAAATACACAATGAATACCTACTATCCCCAGATCTAGACAAGGAAAAGAGGTAGAGTAGACACACAGAGTAGACAAACAGACACCATCAGTAATCAAATTACAGACCCCACGCTCCTGGTACCAAATGTGTTGAGAAGGGCTCTTGTTCAGTCTGTAGAGTGATTAAACTGACACACACAAGTAAAACAAACATAAGAGATTTATTGATACTTAGCTGAGGGACCCCTCCATAAAATGGCTCAGCAGCAATTCCAACATAACCAGGCACTCTGAAGTCCAGGCAGAAGTCAAAGAGCCTCCCCCAAATGAAGCTTTATATATGTTTCCCCCACACAGGATATAAGAAGATTTATACATTTTATCAGCTAGCATACTATATATGGTAAAAACTACACTTAGCATACTATATATGGTGAAAATTAAGCATTAACCAGTGTCACATTCCTTGAATTGAAAAAAGCTCTAGACGCCATCTTTAAGGTGTTGTTCTATTCTCTCCATCTTCTGCTCTGTGAATCACTCATTTTCCTTACATGTACCTACATATAATTATATGGGAGTGTAGGAATTAGCCCAGCAACGGGATAACGGTGACTCCCTCGATGAGTACACCGATTAAATCAGGCACAGTAGAACAATGGGTTTGAGTGAAACACACGTGTGGATTTTTATTTGAACAGCCCTATTTACACCATTTAGAGCTGGACAAAACGAAAAGGGTTAAAAATAAAACAAAACAGCAAAATAAACCCTTGCCAGCTTGGCAGCTAACTATACATTCAGGCTTCCCTGACTATCAGACTGGAAACAACCTTGCGTTGCTCTGGTCTCTAAGTTAGCAACAGCAGTCTTTACCACACACAAAAGAAAGGTTTGTATTTCACCCAAAACCCCAAAAGTTTGCTTACAAAAAACAAGTCATTCACAGAACTCCCCAGCCTGATATCTCACATCAGAACTGGTTCCAGGGTAGAGCCAAACCCTAAGCAGGCTGGGAATTCTTATAGCAACCTGGATCAGCAGATTCGATTCTGCTGAGCTCATTAACTGGTCTGTGAGCTGACTGCATTACCAGAAACTGAGAGCAAACTGCTCAATCCTGGGACAGACATACACACCATCCTGCGCAAATCCACAAACTTTTACTGACCTGCTGTCACATACCCCTCTTGTTTCGACCCAGAGGTTGGAACACAGGCCACTAGGTATGAATGAACCCAAAATAAAGCATCTATATTAGCCACTTTAGACCCAGGATGGTGTTTAACTGTAAAACTAAATTATTGTAAGGCTAGGAACCACCAGTTAATCTTAATGTTGGTCTCTTTGTTTTTGGCCATTCATTTTAAGTATTTAAATCAAAATGTTTCCCTAAAAAATAGTACCTCAGAGAGTCTAGGGACCATTTTATCGCTAAGCATTCTTTTTCAATTGTTGCATAATTTTTTTCATGTTCATTCAACTTCCGGCCAAGGAAAACGATGGGATGTTCCTCCCCATTCTGCACTTGTGACAATACTGCCCCTAATCCTACATTTGAGGCATCAGTTTATATCACAAACTCTCGGGAGAAATCAGGAGAATATAGCACTGGCTGGTCACATAGAGCCTGTTTTAAGGTTTCAAATGATTTTTCCGCCTCTGGGGACCATTTAATCATGACTGAATTTTTACTTTTGGTCAAATCTGAGAGGGGAGCCGCTAAGGAGGAAAAGTGAGGAATAAAATGACGGTAATAGCCAGCAATCCCCAAGAAAGCTCAAACCTGTTTTTTGTTATTAGGACGGGGCCAATTCTGGATAGCACTATGGATAATGACATCATCCAAATAGGTGATGATGATGTCGAAGGATTTTATCCATTGCCCTCTGAAAAGTAGCAGGACCATTTTGTAACCCAAATGGCATCATCCGATAGTGGAACACCTCAGGAATACGATAAGGTTTCAGTTTAACCTTTTCCCCAGGATGAGTTACAGTGTCATGTTTTGTAACAGCTGTCTGCCCAGGAAATTCTGAAAATATATCTTTATTCCTAAGCAAGAGATCTTTGACTTCCTGTTGCTGAGCTTTTGACAAAGTATCTGCTATTTTTATTTCAGAGATCAAACATTCATACTGAGTGGGGGCCAGGTTAGTGTTTGCAGTCAAGGATTCTCTCTCCTTCCAAGGTTTCAGTAAATTGATATGGTAGATTTGCTCTGGTTTCCACTTTCCTGGCTGACTAACCTTGTAAGTTACCTCACTGACTTTCTCCATTATTTCAAAAGGACCTTGCCATTGGGCTAAGAATTTGCTTTCTACAGTGGGAACCAGTACCAACACCCTATCACCAGGTGAAAACGTATGGACCTATGCCCCATGATTACAAATGCTTTGCTGAGCCAACTGTGCTTGCGCCAGATGTTCCCTTACCATGGGCATTACCTGTGCAAGTCTGTCTTGCATCTGGCAGACATGTTCAATGATACTTCTATGAGGTGTACATTCTATAGTATGATGCCCTCTAGAGGACTTTAGTAAAGGACCCACCAAATCCATAACAATCCTCTCAAGAAGCACCTCAATGATGGGTAGTGGAACCAGGGGACTGCGAAAATGTGGCATAGGGGCAGACATTTGACAAACAGGACAGGAAGCACAATAGGTATCTACTACTTTAGCTATTCCCAGCCAGTAGAACCTCTGTATAATTCTCTCTCTGTTTTTTTCTGTTCCGAAGTGTCTTCCCAACAAATGTCCATGGGCGAACTCCAATACCAGCTTCCGGTATGTTTTAGGCACCACTAACTGTTCAATTATTTCTTCTTCCCTTTTCGATACCCGGTATAACAGGTCTCTTTCCATTATAAAGTAGGGAATAGCAACCCTCTCACCTGGGTTAACAGACACCCCATCTACTTCTACCACATTCTCTTGGGATCAGAGTAGGATCTTTTAACTGTTCTGTCACAAAAATGTTCCCGATGTACTTCTAAATCAGGGAAATCAAGAGCAGGTTGAACATTTTCTGCGGATGCCACCTCTTCATCTGGCTCTATTGTTTCCCCCACTAATACAGTCAGGGGGAACTCTGGAGAGTCTTCACTCTCAGCGGAATCCCCAGGAACACTTTCATGCTCAGAGAAAACAGATTGGTGATCAGGACAATCCCACAGCTCCCAAAACTTAGGGAAATCCCTTCCCTCAATAGCTTCATGTGGTAAGTTGGTAACCATGCCCACCTGATGGCATAGGTTACCAAGGGAGGTTTAAACAACACAGTTGCCATGGGATATTCTTTTGTATCCCCATGCACACAAACGACAGCTACTCTCCTACCAATGAGAGTCTCTGGTGACACAAGCTAATAGCCTTTTTACCATTCACATAAAGATTACATAAATGTTTTTCAGTTCCCTGCAGGGCGGTACAGACAACTGTTGCATACATGGATTGCCGCCCATCTCTAACCAAGTCACATTGCATAGGCAATATGCCCTTCTTCTCTGCAGCGATAGCAAACAATCCTTTTAGTTATCTCCTGTGAATTTGGCCGTCTAGACCCCTCACACCACACAGGAGAATAAGTTCTCACATTACCTCTGGCTTTTCCTTTTTCACTCTCTCCACCCCCATCCCTTGATACAATCTTACCAGAAATTGGGGACGGTATGGTCTTGGAGTGGAAAGTCTTTAAGCGATGCCGTTAGATTCTCTGCAGCCAAATACCTTTCGACAAGATCCACCAGTTTATCAGCTGTTGCTGGATCTCTTTGGCTCACCCACTTTTGGAGGGTGACAGGCAGGGATCTCAAGAACTGAGGGCTTGTTGTTGTACAGCCATACTCTGCTGAAACTGCTGCTGCGTCTCTTGCTGACGAATCTCTGTTCACTGCAAGGCCAGGTGTATCTGTTCATTTGCCTTTTGTTTATTTGCAATCGCCAACACCGAATGCCTCAATAATTCTTCCATACTGGCCATTTCCACACAGAATTGCCCGCATCTGACACCATATGTAGGGATTATCCCAGCAACGGGATAACGGTGACTCCCTGGATGAGTACACCGATTAAATCAGGCACAGTAGAACAATAGGTATGAGTGAAACACACGTGAGGATTGGAAACAACCTTGCGTTGCTCTGGTCTCTACGTTAGCAACAGCAGTCTTTACCACACACAAAAGAAAGGTTTGTATTTCACCCAAAACCCCAAAGGTTTGCTTACAAAAAAAAAGTCTTTCACAGAACTCCCCAGCCTGATATCTCACGTCAGAACTGGTTCCAGGGTGGAGCCAAACCCTAAGCAGGCTGGGAATTCTTATAGCACCCTGGATCAGCAGATTTGATTCTGCTGAGCTCGTTAACTGGTCTGTGAGTTGACTGCATTACCAGAAACTGAGAGCAAACTACTCAAACCTGGGACAGACATACACACCATCTTGCACAAATCCACAAACTTTTACTGACCTGCTGTCACAGGGAGTCGGAATCAAAGGAGTCTAGAAAAATAAATTCATAAATTAAATTAATACTACTCATAGGAAGCATTTCACATTCCACGCTTCATTGAAGCCTTTGGGGGCTAGTGCATTTAATCTCAAAATCCAATTAGCCTCTCCTCATTCCTATTAGAAGAAAAGAGGTTCTGCCTAAATATTCAGAAGGGGTTTTTTACAGTTAGAGCTGTGAAGATGTGGAATACTCTCTCTGAACCAGTTGTACTGGCTGATGCATTAGATAGCTTTAAGAAGGGGTTGGGTGGCTTTTAGCAAGTGAAGGAATACAGGGTTATGGAAGATAGCTCATAGTACAAGTTGATCCAGGGAGTAGTCCTAATTGCCATTTTGGAAGGAAGGAAGGAATTTTTTCCCTGTCTGAGGCAGATTGGAGATCCTTCAGATGGGGTTTTTTTTTGCCTTCCTCTGGATCAACTGGCAGATAGGCAGGTTAAAAAAAGTAAAAAGCTCCCTATTTTGAGACATGTACTTCCAATACCAAAGACCAAGTTTTAAGGTTTCTCCAAATCTAATTAGGTAACTGTATAATTTTATTCTCCTGAAACAATGGGATTTTTCTTTCTTTCTTTTCTTTTTATTTGTCTTTACATCCACTGGTTTAGTTAATATTTTTAGTTAATATTTTTATTTTTCTATATTTTACTATTGTTGTTATTAATCTTTGAAAATGTAATGCCTCTGTACTTTCTTTTTGCAGCATACTCTCTAAGTCTGCTACTTTATGCTGTCATATTAATTTTTCTTGTTTATGTAAAATCAAATAAAATATATTTACACAGAGAAAAAAAGTAAAAAGGTTGATGGATTTGTGTTTTTTTTTCAACTTAACTTACTATGCTACTATGTATGTTTCTATGTAAACGCCTATATGTGGGAATATGAAAAATGCCACATATCAACTATTTAAACGATTTGGCGCCTTTTACAGGCGCTTTATTGATATCATTTTCTTTGTTTGGCTCTAAGGAGAAGTTGAATGCATTTGGTGGAGAATTGCACAGCATCCAAACTCCTGTAAAATTGACAGTGACTTATAGTGAACAAAACATTAATTTTCTTGATGTCACTATATAGAAGACCACAAATGGGCTATAGACATGTATTTTCTCTAAACCTACAGATAGGAATACACTATTGCACTATAAAAGTCATCATCCAAAGCATTTGCTTAATTCATTGCCAAAATCTCAGATGTTACGAGTGATTCGTATAGATAGTGACACTGAGAAAAGGTCCCAAGATCTAAAATTAATGGGTAAAAATTTCTAGAAAGAGGTTATCCCCAGAAATTGATTCATGATACCATTAAATGGGCAGAGCAAATATATCAAACTGAGAAAGTGAGGAAGAAAGAAGAGAATATACTTAAAAATAACCAAGAGGTGTATTATGTTAGTCAATACAATCCAAACAGAGAAAGCATAAAACAAATTGTTCTCAAACACTGGGATATCATGAGCACAGATTGTCACGGACACGTTACTTCCAACCGCATGTGACTTTTTGTGTGGCTATCAGGGGTCACTCACTCAGTCTCTCACCCACCTTGCACACAGGCACCCCAAGCACCAACCAACACCCACAAAACTCATTCGCTGCCACCATCTATCATTCACAGGCGATAGAAACCTAATGTGACTATTTCCCCGTTCTCTCTACAGGTAATAATTCACAATACACCAATGCATTAAACACTCTCTCACTATAGTCAGTTAGTTCCTATTGATTCAAAAGTACCTCTTACACTCTTTCAGGCTAGGTTCGTTTAGAGCACCAAAGACAATCTTATTAAATTCTCTTTAATATTATAAAAGGTATAACAGTGCAATTTACAAAAAGATGTTACAAAAAGAGACATACATTCAATACAATTACAAACAGTTGTAAAATAAAAGGGAAAACATGGAAAACCTATACTTAACTCCAAAGATATAGAATTCCTGGTCCTGGGGGCAAGGGGAAACAAACAGGATAACTTCCAATCAGTCAATTATTTATAATCATTTCTGTTAATCCAAGATAAAAGTGCAGTTCCCATCCTCAACCTAAAATCGTGTTTGTCCACCAGAGGAAATGTACACCTTGTAACACACTGCAACATTAAAACAATGTAACCATTAAAATTCAATCTTAATACATAGACAACAATTGCTACAATAGATAAAACTGATACAAGAAGTTGTAGCAGTTTTATCTATTGTAACAATTGTTGTTGTTGAGGATGGGAACTGCACTTTTATCTTGGATTAACAGAAATGATTATAAATAATTGACTGATTGAATAATATGTGATGTCACAGAGGGAGGAGTAACAATGTGGGTGTAGTGTTAAAAGTTGGTCTTTTTGTAATTGTATTTTTCACTTGAAAAAGGATCCATGATGATCCGAAACATGTTGTGGTAATAAAGGAATTTTGCAGCCAAGTCTGCGGATCGTCAGCTCCTTCCTATCCTACATTATTGCATGAGTACAAGTTTGGCCTGGCTGGTGTGGCCTTAGTAGGAGAGTGAGCAGTAGCACGGGTGGAGATCGTTTGAACAAAACTTCATTTTTATATTTGAGTATACCTTATATGTGACCTTCACTTTGAGGGTCTTGCTGGGAACTTTAAGTTCTCACTCCTTGGGCTTCCCCCTCCCCATGGAATGGCTCTTATCAGCCAGGGCATGGAGGAGGGCATTACAGCTCTGACCCCTCTGACCATAGTGAAAAGAGGCCTGTTATGTGTCTGATTTAGATGTTGGCAGAAATATTTCTCATGATACCTTGGCCTGTTTTATTAACTATTACAGGCCTGTATCATGACACAGATGAAAAATTGCCGAAAAAGTCCCAAAACGCCCAAAATTTAGTTATTCAACTGCAAGAAATCTGAAAGAGCAACTAAGCCCTTCCGACCCAGTAAACAAATATACGAAAGGGAAACAGGAACATTTAAGGGATGTGTAATGTGTAGTAGCTAGGCACTCATTTCACACACACTTACACTGGGAAAAAATACAGGATTAAACACATGATGGCATGCGAGACGATGATGGTGGTGTATATCATGAAATGCCTGTGTGGTCTAATATATTGTGGAAAAACAATCAGACAGTTGAAAGAGAGGATAGGAAAGCATAGGGAGAGTATCCAAGCGGCCCTCGATCCAGAGAGATTAATTGTAAATGATGGAAGTAAAAAGAAACAAGACATAGCACAATAACCAGTTGCTTAACACTGGGCTGACTTTAAACATGATGCATCAGCATTTAGATGCATGCCCATCGATTTAATCCAAGGCCCAATGTAGGGGTGGTGATATTGACAAAGAGCTGTTAAAAAAAAAAAAGAGGCCTTCTGGATCTACGAATTAGACTGTGTAGCACCCAAGTGTCTAAATGGACAGGTTGCATACAATTTTTTCTTAACATGAACTGTAATAATTAAGGAAATTGTCTTTTTTAGAAAGTATTCATCCAATAGAGAAAGTAAATTGAGAATAAGTTACAAATACAATGTAGAAAATGTATAATTGTATACAAGTTGTTTATTTGTTAATATGTATCATATATCTTTCATTTTTTGTACTTCGTATTTTACAGGATGAATTATACATGGACTTTTAAGAATAGATTTTTTAATGGCATGATGGGGACACCTACTGGTGACACTATATTTTACACTTTTAAAACATGGTTTTAAGGAGACATGTTTTTTTCAAAACGCATCAAGTAATAGTGCTACTCCAGCAGAATTCTGCACTGAAATCCATTTCTCAAAAGAGCAAACAGATTTTTTTATATTCAATTTTGAAATCTGACATGGGGCTAGACATTTTGTAAATTTTCCAGCTGCCCCTGGTCATGTGACTGGTGCCTTCACTTTAGGAGAGAAATGCTTTCTGGCAGGCTGCTGTTTTTCCTTCTCAATGTAACTGAATGTGTCTCAGTGGGACATGGGTTTTTACTATTGAGTGTTGTTCTTAGATCTACCAGGCAGCTGTTATCTTGTGTTAGGCAGCTGTTATCTGGTTACCTTCCCATTGTTCTTTTGTTTGGCTGCTGGGGGGAAAAGGGGGGGGTGTAATATCACTCCAACTTGCAGTACAGCAGTAAAGAGTGATTGAATTTTATCAGAGCACAAGTCACATGACTTGGGGCAGCTGGGAAATTGACAATATGTCTAGCGGAGCCCCATGTCAGATTTCAAAATTGAATATAAAAAAATCTGTTAGCTCTTTTGAGAAATGGATTATAGTGCAGAATTCTGCTGGAGCAGCACTATTAACTGATTTATTTTGAAAAAACTTTTTTTTCCCATGACAGCATCCCTTTAAGTAACATGCACAGGTTAATTGAATGATTGATATATCACATGCAAATTTTATTGGCCAATATTCACTAGCACTATGATGTCAGGCGCTTTTTTTATTGCTTACACTATTTAAAGCTTG
Organism: Xenopus petersii; assembly: GCA_038501925.1. Taxonomy (NCBI): domain Eukaryota; kingdom Metazoa; phylum Chordata; class Amphibia; order Anura; family Pipidae; genus Xenopus; species Xenopus petersii. Next base: position 57,056,028 of record CM076687.1, on the reverse strand, counting down.
TTTTGAGTTAGAGAAAGCAGAGGAGGCATGCGTCTTAAGGCTCTAGTGCTTCTCAGTTATGCCCTAGGCACAGGTCTCTGCTGCCTACCCCTAGTTCTGACCCTGCTTTTTATATACAGGACTAACAGATACATAGATACCAGTAAAGTCTTTGGAGGCGTACCTTTTTTTTCAGAACCAGTTTGCCTCACTAGTACGCATTTCTTGGTTGAAGGCTTCTTCCTTTTGAGACTCTGCAAGCTTGTTGTGCACTGTAACACATCTAATAAATAACAATCTGGTTAAATGACCAACATCTGTCACAAGAAACATTCAAATTGTCATTGTAGTAACTGTCTGTGAATACTGATTGTAGAGATACCTGTACTACTGTTATGGAGAAATCTGACTTCCAGACTTGCCAAATGTTACACTACTAATGCTTCCACGTGTTATAGAACAGGTTATTGTAAAAAAAGTTTTCCACAGGAACAGCATGTCAAGAGTTAATTTTATTCCCCTTCACCTCTGAAGTGTTTTGTTCTGATGGTGAATCTGAAAAGGAGTTTGAAGGTAATGTACAGTCATTATTGGATGCCTGTCTTGTGCCTTTTATTGTCTGTATCCTATCACTATTTAGGATTAGATGCATTCATTAGGATTGGGTTTTTTTTGCGTGATGTATGAATTAGCTCTTCCAAAGTAAAGTACCTTGAAATATTAAATGTATTAAATATTTTTCAAGTCAAAAGTACATACCCAACTATGGTCAAAGAGATCTTAGGTGTAAAGAGGAAAGCTTAGGTGCAAATTATTAAAGTGTCAAATTTTCTCCTTGGCAAATTCTCCTGCCAGGTGTATTTTCACAAATCATCTGATATTTTCTAAAAACTCAGTACACTCTGTGGAGTTTTCTCTGTGGAAATTTACCAGTACATTTTCCCCATACAATTTTAGTGGAAACATTTTTCTAGAGAATTTTCACCATTAATAAATGACATGAAAATGTGTTCTTGTGCTCTTAGTAAATTGAAAAATACAGCATTCAGTGCAGAAATTTCACCTGGAACAGAGATGTGAATTTAGACCAATGCAATGAGAATTTTCACCAAAGCGAAGTTAATTCTCCAATATGTACAGCACCACATGGCCTAGTGAAGCAAGCCCTCCTGAAAAATGACAAAGGCAGAACTGCAACTTCCCCAAAAGCACTTAGCAAAGCAAACAAACATATTCAGCGTGATGATCAGTAACCACAAGATTGCTTGCGGCATCATATTGCCAAATAAGGGCAATATCAAATGACAAGCTGCTAAAGAATCCATTAATAGCTTTTGAGGTTACCCACAAGCCTAAATCAATGGCCCATAAAGAGCGACATCTTTTAATTTACTGTATATATGTACAATATGAAATATATCACTTACGATATTGTGTAGTGAACAAATATTTTTTTAGTTTGACATTCTTGATTGACCTCACAAAATGCATATATTGTAACCCAACACAAGTCTATAAAAATCCACTAGGAAAGGCATTCATATGTAGACCCAAACTGCCTTATAGGACTACTAAGCCTGCTTTAATTACTTACCCACAGGGCCGGATTTACATTGCTGGTGCCCCTAGACCCGCTGTTGTTCGTCGCCCCTGTCCCCTTCCTTTTATTTGCTCATATTTTTATCATCAGGACTGGAGCAATGGGGATTGGCACATGGGAAATGTAAAACCTTATCGTGTCTCCTGCGCATCCCCATTGTTTCTGAACCATGTGGGTATGGTTGGGCAGCATGCCACCCCCTAAAATACACGGGCTGATAAAAGCTGCTGACAGACTGAGTCGGCAGCTTATTGGCTTGTGTGTGGGGCCATCTGACGGGCTTCCCAGATTGGCCAAAAGTCGGGCAGATCTCGATCAGGCAGGTTAAAAAATCCCGTTGGATCACGGGCACATCTCTGCGTTTATGTGGTCCCGCAATCCGACCTCCCGTATTAGATGCATTATGATCCGATCATTGGGCCCTAGGGTCCACAATCGCATCAGCCCAATATCGCCCACTTCAATGTGGGCATATCGTGGAGAGATCCGCTCGTTTGACATCGCCAAACAAGAGGATCTCTACGTCTATGGCCACCTTTAGTCATAAGCTCAGTTTTGTAACATGAAACATAAGGCTATGCTGATTTGACATAAAAAATGTCACTTGGAAGATCGCCTTTTTGAGTGCCTGCTCTACATTTTGTTGGTTTGAATCCGCACCTCTTGCTGAAGGCTCAGGGCAGTGCACCTGGCCCTCTTCCATGACTTGGTGAGTTTAAAATTGATATTGGATTTCTATTTCTTGGACTTCAAAAGCCCAACAGAGTAATGGACATTAAGGGCCCACTTTAATATCAGTCTGATATAAACAGTGCTAAATGTAATAAATCTTATATAAGACTATGATGGAAATAATAAAGGGCTGATGGGAATCATCTTTGGCGGGGGCCAACCTAGAGATTGTCTGGCACTCTGGCAGTGACACTACAAAATTGGGAGCACATCCTGTATGTGAATATGATAGCTTTTGCTCTGGTGGTGCAGCTCACTCAAGTATAGCCAGGGCCTCCATCAGGGGGGTACAGGAGGTACATTCGTATCAGGCCTGGGCCTAAAGGAGGGCCCGGGTGTGCTGCACTTGCCGAATTAGCCAGGATACCCTTGACATCGTGCAACCTGAACCTGAATTCCCGCATCGCAAGTCCTGATGTGCTGAAGACCCGAAGTGCCAAAGACCTGAAGCCGCAAATGGAGCCAAAGCCACGAATAGACCCGAAGCTACGAAAGGTGCTGAAGCTGAAAAGCCGCCACAAAGCCAAAGGAGCTGCCATCATCGACGACGAGGAAGAAGAACTTAAGGTAAGTTTCATTGAACACCGATGTGTTTTTTTAAAAACAAATTATTAAACCCCCGGCCACTAATGTATAATTTTAAATATTCTATGGGGCCCCTGACCACCAATGTTTTTTAACTTGTAAGGGGGGGGGTGCTGGCCACCAATTTTATTTTAATTTTATATGGGGCCCCGACCACCAATTTGTTTTTAACTTGTAGGGTGAGGGGCTGGTGACCAGTGAAGTTTTTTTATGGAGAACCCCTTACCGCCAATTCTTTTTTTTTTTACTTGTGGGGGGGAGGGCTGGCAACCAATGAGTTTTAGCTCCCATATTTGAGAGCCTTTTTTACTGTGGTGTGTGGCGTGTGGAGTCTAGGGCGGTGCCTGTGGGGGTAGGCAGGGCCCAGAAATTTGTCATACGGGCCCCATGCTTTCTGATGGTGGCCCTGCATATGGCTATATGAATGGACGCAGTAAGGGGCAAAGCCTACATCAATATTCACTGTTGTGATAGCTTTTTCATGCTATACCAAATAGACAGACAGCCAGATCGATAAGATAGCACCGACTGCCAGCACAGTAGATTCTACCTTTCTCTTTTCATTTTCAGGAAGTTGACACAAATGTAACTAATCTTCTGCATTCTGAATCATTTATGTACTGAGCACAATTTAATGAGAGAAAACATGAATATTTCCAAGTGAACACTTGCATTTCACATACATCATGAGCAACAGCCCACCAAGTGGCCTTTGGCAGTGCAAACTACAGTATAAAAACACTGCTATACCGTTTGTGTCAGATATGTGCAAGTGGTGCATGAGTTGCCAGGCTCATTGCAATCCCTCATTCATTCAACAGTAACCCAGAAATGTGGAATCAACAGCAGTACCTCTCATTAACATCACAGCCAGTGCGTTAGATTCTATGATTTATGGCAAAAAGTTGTGGTTAAGGTATTGCATATTCTGCTACCCTTTATTAGTAAAACAGCTATAAGACACATTTAATTTTGAATTGGGGGCCTGTTTATGAAGCCTTACATTTTTGTTGTTTTTCGAGATTTATTATGCTCCTAAAATCATAAAAATCCAAATCTGAAAATACTCCATCTAGAACCTGTCAAAATCATGCAGAAGTCATTGGCAGATGGTCCTCCCTTTAAAGGAGAATGAAAGCCATATTTAATTGGGGGGTGCCAAAAGTTAGTTAAGTGATTATATATACTTCCCTCACACCCTGGGCTGGTGCTTCTATCAGGAGAAAACTGCTCTGGTCTGGGGGTTCTTCCAGCAAGCACCACGAAGTGATCAGCTTTTTTCTTTAAAATTCCCAGGGTAGATGCATGCGCAGTAGAACAAAATTGTTCCCTAAAGTTTGGCTGTTCGAACTACTGTGCATGCGCGTGAAGAAAGTAGAAGCCAGTAGAGGATTGCTTGCTCTATGCTGCGCACAGGAAAAACCCAGGCCGGTGCAATTTTCTGCTGATAGGAGCATGGGCCCGGGGTGTGTTGGTATAACAAGTTAACCGTTAAACATATTGGGGGCCTGAAAAATAATTTGCTTTGGGGCCCAGTAATGTCTAGTTACGCTAAGGTGAGGTAAGTGTATATAAAATCACTTGGGGGTGCCTAACTTTTTTCCATTCCTTCTTCTTTAACAACTGGAATATGCTTTTTACCTTCAGAATTCTTAATAATAGTTTTGGGCTGTTTTTGCTTTGCTGCTTTGATAATCTTATAAATTCCAGTTTTTCAGATAACTCAATAAATAAGAGTTTCCCTGAGCGACACTCAATTTTGTTGTAACTTTCTCACACTGATTTAATCGGTAAAATAAGGGCATTTTGTTTGGGAGTTTAATCAAATAAATTGAGAAAATTCTAGTTATAGTAAATAAGCCCCTTGGTCACATGAACATTTATTAAGAAACACATTAATGGTAAAAATATGTTTCCTTGTGTTTAGGTTCTAGAGAACAATCATTGGGTTGCTACATAGATGCTAAATACTGCATTTGACATTCACATTGTATTTTGTTAGAAGTAGTAGTATAAGTGTACACAACGGGAAATATTTTAATTTGTTTTATATATATGTATATATATATAAACTGGGTGCTTGAATTTAAGATGGTAAAAGAAAAGGCCTGTGTCAGAAACAAGGTGGATCTCAGCAGGCTTTGTAAAGGTGCTGTAGCCTGTTAGCTAGTCAAAAAGTCACAGGTAAAAAAACAAATATAAATAAAACATTTATAAAACATAAAATGGGTATAAAGGTTACATTTGATTGGCTAATGATAACTGAGATGATAATCACATCAAGCTTTCAGAACATTTCAGCAGACATGGAAAATTTGCTGTCACTTTACTAGTTCTCATCCACAAAGGAAAGGACTGGGCCTGGGTCCAGAACAGTGTGTTATGCGGACAGATAAGTGTGTGTTCCTTAGAAACATACAAAGTGCTTTTTGTGGTCAGGATCCAGACCAGAGGCAGACTGTGCATGAAGTCAATCATTTTTAAGATATGAAATCAATTAAGTACTGTAGTGTGCTAGACAGATAAAAGCAGATGTAGATACTTTTGAAGTAGCAATTAAAAGACAGAATCAGGGTTTTCAATCTGCAGCTACTGGGCCCACTTTCATCTACCCTTTCACTAATGCTGTCTATTATGTGGCCTGTGAATGTCTTACTAGAAATAGTCATTTTCCTCAGTAAAAATATTTTCTCTGTGTAAAAACACAAACCCCAGCTAGAGTGGGCTTTGGAACAGCAGTCACCAAACTTCAGAGCCGTCACTGAAAAATATTAAATCCCCCCCCCCCGTTGGTTAAAAAATAAAAAAGTGTATGGTTGTCCCCTGCCCCACTAATGACTATTCTGGATTCCCACTTACCCATTCCCAATGGCCAGCTACCTCAGCACCAAAATCATAATTTTTGCTGCAATGCAAGAGCATTAGTGTTTACTTACCTGAGAGCTGTAAACATTTGCTGGATGTCTGAAGATTGCTCAGCCAGGATTTCCAAAATCATTGTGACCTTCCTAAGCAAGTAGCACATTTGTACAGTATATGATATGCAACAGTATATGATATGCAACATATGCATGTTTTACTTTAATATTTAACCCTTTGCCTGCGAGGGGTCTTTGGTCTTGCTAGACAATATGTGGCCTGGTATTGATCAAAGACATGGTAAGCATAAATTCTAGGGCACATAAATTTTTCCACTACTGTAAAAAAAAAAACAAACAAACATTAAAAGCAGCCTATGCCTTTCATTGAGATAAACATCACCATATCTAATCATTGTAATTAGGGATGCACGGAATCCAGGATTCAGTTTGGGATTTGACCAGGATTCTGCCTTTTTTAGCAGGATTTGGAAAATTCCAAGTGCTTGGCCAAACCGAATCAGAATGCTTAAAATCACGTGACTTTTCATCACACAAACAAGTGAAACATATTTAACCCTTCCTAGCCCTAGTTTGCATATACAAAGTTTGTCCATCATTTTTACATTACATGACTTAAAGGGGAACTATCACTAAAATGAAAATGTAATATAAGCTTCCTCATACTGAAGTAAGAAACTTTCTAAATACAATCAAATGAAATAATCAAGTTTATCGTCATTATTCATCTCTCTGCATCTGTTTCACCTCATTTTGTCTTCATGCAGCAGTTGCGTGTCAGATGAATGATCCAATATATCTTATAGAGGGGGCTTCCTTTCCCAGCAGATGAATTAGAGCTCACTCAAATAACGAATTGCAGTACAAACAAAATAACTGCCTTTTCTCGTAGAGAGACACGATATCTGGTGATTTTAATAGAGTGAGCTCTAATACATATGCTAGGAAAGGGAGCCCCCCCCCCCCCTTTAAGATATATTGGATCATTCATCTGACACCCAACTCCTATTGATGGAAAATGTATTCTAAAAAGAAGACAAATTGTTTACCCTTCCATAAACTGAATGCAGAATCCTGGATTAGTCAGTATTATTTTCTCATGCAGTGTAAAGCCTTCTGAAAACAGAAGGTATTCACATGCTCTGTGCCATACACATAGCACTGCTTTAATACCAAAAATTAAGACGCAGAGACACTTCAACTTTATTATATAGGATACTTCTGATTAGGGCCTCCCCTTCACTAGAAGTTACTATCCGTTGCCTGATTGCTAGGGGGAAAACAGGCCCTAGTGATCAAACAGCAGTTTCCAAACCAGAGCGTTGCAGAAAAAAAAAATTATATTAATGACTTTAAAAATAAATAAATAAAAATAGCAAATCATCATCTTCGGTCTACACAAATATAGAAGAAAAAAAAAAAAGGAAATGGGGTTTGATTTTTTTTTTCCACCCACCTCCACTGATTGTACCCGTCACCCGGACATAAAGGCTTTTAATAAAAGTCCTTTTCAACTTAAACATGAAACCCAAAATTATTTTTGTTAAAATATCCATACCGGCTAAACTTGTCTCAACTGTCAATCATATAGTGCCTATCCCTCCTCCATGCCTAGGCATAGAAATACAGGCAATTACTTTCACTTTCCACTCTACAGAAAGCATTTGTTTTAGATGGGGTCAGTAACCCCATTTTGAAAGTCAGAAGATAAAAGGCAAATAATTAAAAAAAATATAACAAATAATGAAGACCAATTCAAAAGTTGCTTAGAATTGGCCACTCTATAACAATATTAAAATGTACTTAAAATATGAACCACCCCTTTAATAACAGGTGTCAAAAAATGCCGCTGCCTGCTTAATGTGATAGTAAATTCCAAGAACAAAAGAACCCCCCCCCAAAATTTAATAAAAAAATAAAAACCAATTGCAAATGGTCTCAGAATACATGTAGGGGCAGATGTATCAAGGGTCGAATATCGAGGGTTAATTAACCCTCGATATTCGACTAGGAATTGAAATCCTTCGACTTCGAATATCGAAGTCGAAGGATTAAGCGCAGAAAATTTGATTGAACGATCAAAGGATTATTCCTTCGATCGAACGATTAAATCCTTCGTATCGAACGATTCGAAGGATTTTAATCCAACGATCGAAGGAATATCCTTCGATCAAAAAAACAGGCAAGCCTATGGGGACCTTCCCCATAGGCCAACATTGACTTCGGTAGCTTTTATCTGCCGAACTAGGGGGTCGAAGTTTTTTTTAAAGAGACAGTACTTCGACTATCGAATGGTCGAATAGTCGACCGATTTTTCGTTCGAATCCTTCGATTCGAAGTCGTAGTCGTAGTCGAAGGTCGAAGTAGCCCATTCGATGGTCGAAGTAGCCCAAAAAACACTTCGAAATTCGAAGTTTTTTTACTTCGAATCCTTCACTCGAATTTAGTGAATCGGCCCCGTAATCATTACAAACGTCTAATTGTTTTAATGCCATTTATGCTGCACGCTTTCAGACTCTTGAAACAATATAGTAAGCTAGCCGGCTTCTGCTACACAGCATCAAAAGTCAGAAGGAGAACGCAGCAAATGCAAACTTCCAGACAGATGCTGCATCAATAGCAGCTATATTTACACACAATTTGAAACCATAGAAAATATTTAATGAAAGTATTGTGGAAAGCCTACAGATATTGCACAAGGACACAGATATTGCACAAGGACCCGGTATGATGACTTCAGGAAAAATTGTCAGGAGCGTGTTTTTGACCCATCTGAGGTGCATCGTTTGGTCATAGGACATTGCATGAAGGACAGGTATTTCGCTGCAGGATGTCCTAAAATGAGTTCGGTATACAGATAGGGAAAAACCAACGCGGTATCAGTCATAGAATTAGGAAAACAAATACAGTTTGACCCCCCGGGGCTCATTTTTCAGCTCAACATTTGTAATTAAACTACATATCCCATAATCCCTTGACAGCCTACCACTATTATACTGGAGAATAGGACTCCGCGACAGTTACATGTAGAAGTTGCCAGCACGTCATTTTTCCACATCTTCAGTGGGGCCCCGTAATGCGTTTTCAGACGACTGGTACTAATTTATACAACCCTCCCAGTTCACCATTGGCTTTGAAGGGGAATATGAGGCATCGCTTACAACCAATTGTAAAGCTGGCGGAAGGCTGTAACCAATGAAAGTAGAGGGCAGTGTGGGTGTCGCCCCATTAGGTATTCCGGAAGGTGACGGAACAGGCGTCTAACGTTGACCGGAGGTTGTCATGTCGTATGGAAGTGGTCGAGCTCTTACTACAGCGCAGGCGCAGCGTGGAGGAGCTGTGCGTCCCCCCTGACAACGCAAGAGCTTCGGCGCATGCGTGGTAGGTTCTCCGGGCCGGGTGTGTCGGTCCCCGCAGTATTTGGATCCTGGTTTCCGGTCGCTATGTCGGACTCCACGGTAGCGGATACCCGGCGGCTAAACTCTAAACCCCAGGATTTGACAGACGCTTACGGCCCTCCCAGCAACTTCCTAGAGATCGATATATTTAATCCACAGACTGTGGGAGTTGGGCGGAACAGATACACAGTGTACGAACTCCGCATGAGGGTGAGTATCGCACGTACTTAGAGAAGCCGTATTATACTGTGTCAGGGAGAGCGATGAATGGGCAGCATATGCTCCTCTTTATATAATTTGGGCTGTGTGTAGTCACAATGTGAGCATAGGGCGCGGAATACGTGTCCGTGCCCGGGGTACCTGCAGGGAATCTCTGCTATTCTAGCTGCTGCACAACTGCATCAGCCGGCCTTTCGATGCATAGCGGCTGTTTATTTAAGGGGGTGTAAACCCAAAAATACAATTCTGCTTAATAAAAGATAAAGCAATTCTAATCACTTTTAATATATTTGAAGTCAAGTGACAATTGTATTGTTTGTTGTAATTGCTATTTGTAAATGTAACTGTAGTAGCCTATGCCCCGCCTTCAGATTCTTGCTACAATGTAACAGAAGTCAGTTCTTTAATCAACAGTGCAGAGAATAGTGAGGAACAAATGTACAGTTTTCATTGTTGCATACCTGGAAGGAGACAGGACGTGAAATCTCAACGTTTACATAGGACCCTTTTCATAAGATCATAGCTCCACACATTGATACCCACTGGGCAAATTCAACATTCACGTTCTGTGTTTTCACTGTGCTAGAGAAATGTAAGTGGCCAGATCATCTGGAGAATGAGAATGTATGTACAGAATGTGGAGAGCAGGGCTGCAATGACTGCATGTGATTTCAAAGCAATTGATGAGTAATGCTTGCAACCCAGCAAGCTGCTTTTTTTAGTATATACAATTTGGCACCTAAATATGTGTTTTTCACTGGTAACACCATCACTTTGGCCTGAGTTTTACTTAAATATCAAGAATACCCACTATACACTTTCCTTCTTGGGTATAATACATGAGTGAAACTATTTTACATTTAAATATTTACACTTTCTGTCTGACATCTGCCCCAATCACAGGCTATGCCATGTGAAATGACAGCATATGATTTCAAAGAAATTGATGAGTAAAGCTTGCAACCCAGCAAGCTGCATTTTTTTAGTACATAAAATTTGGCACCCTCTCCAGCGAAACTGATACAACTTTCTGCCGAACTGCAAAGAGCACATGCAAACGTTGCTTTTGTACAAGAGACTCACTTTAAAGCAAACTCATCCCGACATGGAATAACAGACACTTTCCGGAGGCCTACTTCAGCTTACCTCAACCGACCAAAACCAGAGGAGTGGCCATCTTGTTCTCTAAGAATTTCCATTTCCAAGTTACTGCACATGAAGAGGACGTGGATGGGAGATCGGTATTCGTTAAAGGTCTCATCGAAGGCCACAAGTACACCTTTGCTTGCATATACCTCCCAAATATAGACCAAATGTCCTCCCCAAGACAAATACTAGACACACTTAGCAGCTTCTCAGAAGGCACCCTGATCCTCGGAGGCGATTTTAATTTCCCTCTTGACCCTACGTTGGACTGCTCCAGAGGCGGGTCCAGCATCCCTTATAAACAAATTGCAAGAGGAAAGAAAATGTTCCATGACCTCCAGCTGATGGATGTCTGGCGGATACAACACCCGAAAGACCGAGACTACTCCTATTACTCTCACAGCTATCAGCAATTCTTCTCATCCCACAACATATTCTATCCAACGCTCATAACTCAGATATACACGTCAGGTCTTGTTCGGATCACTCTATGATCTCCTTCCGACTCCCAAATAGAAAAGCGGCCAACCCCACTTGGCGTCTCAACAAATCCCTTCTGTCGCACCCAACAGACGTCGAGAACTTAACACAAACGATTGAGAACTTTTTCACAGAAAACTGAGCAGAAGACACTTCCCCCATTAACCAACTGGGAAGCCCACAAATGTGTATTGAGGGGGCAGCTCATCAAAATGGGTTCCATCAAAAAGAAAGAAAGGGAACATAAAAGGTCAACGTTGCTTAATAGAATTGCACAATTAGAAAGAACCCAGAAGTTGTCACAGGTTATACAAGCATCACCTGATCTCCTTCAGGCAAGACTTGAACTGCAACAAATGACAGATTTATTTACCCAAAGAGCCATAATGTCCATGAAACACAAATACTATGGACACGGCAACAATCTCTATATAACATCAGGAAGGAAGCCACGCAAGACGAAAATGCCACTCTAACAGACAAAATACGAGCATTTCTATCCAGTGCCCCTCTCCGGAAGCTACACCCTATGGAAACCGAGGTGTTAGAGCAGGACATTACTTTAGCAGAGGTAGCACAAGCTCTAAAGGATACTCCCTCAGGGAAGTGCCCGGGCCCAGACGACCTGTCCACCGTCTACTATAAAGCCTTTCAGAAACAGCTACTGCCTCCTATGGTACTTGCTTTTAACTACCTGATGCAAGGGCATGGTTTCAATAAACAATCACTGGAGGCTCATATTACTATCATCCATAAGACGGGGAAGGACCCACTGGAGCCGAGCAACTACCGCCCAATCTCTCTGATTAATGGAGACGTCAAACTGCTGGCAAAAATTCTGGCATGTCGACTGCAAAAGTATCTACATAGTCTGATAGACGCAGACCAAGTCGGGTTCGTACCAGAAAGGGAAGCCAGAGATACAGTGGTGTGCAAAACTATTTGCCCCCTTCCTGATTTCTTATTCTTTTGCATGTTTGTCACACAAAATGTTTCTGATCATCAAACACATTTAACTATTAGTCAAAGATAACACAAGTAAACACAAAATGCAGTTTTTAAATGAGGGTTTTTATTACTTAGGGAGAAAAGAAATCCAAATCTACATTTTCATGTGTGAAAAAGTAATTGCCCCCTGAACCTAATAACTGGTTGGGCCACCCTTAGCAGCAATAACTGCAATCAAGCGTTTGCGATAACTTGCAACGAGTCTTTTACGAGTCTTCCTCTGGAGGAATTTTGGCCCACTCATCTTTGCAGAATTGTTGTAATTCAGCTTTATTTGAGGGTTTTCTAGCATGAACCGCCTTTTTAAGGTCATGCCACAACATCTCAATAGGATTCAGGTCAGGACTTTGACTAGGCCACTCCAAAGTCTTCATTTTGTTTTTCTTCAGCCATTCAGAGGTGGATTTGCTGGTGTGTTTTGGGTCATTGTCCTGCTGCAGCACCCAAGATCACTTCAGCTTGAGTTGACGAACAGATGGCCGGATATTCTCCTTCAGGATTTTTTGGTAGACAGTAGACATGGTTCCATCTATCACAGCAAGTCTTCCAGGTCCTGAAGCAGCAAAACAACCCCAGACCATCACACTACCACCACCATATTTTACTGTTGGTATGATGTTCTTTTTCTGAAATGCTGTTACTTTTACGCCAGATGTAACGGGACGCGCACCTTCCAAAAAGTTCAACTTTTGTCTCGTCGGTCCACAAGGTATTTTCCCAAACGTCTTGGCAATCATTGAGATGTTTTTTAGCAAAATTGAAACGAGCCTTAATGTTCTTTTTGCTTAAAAGTGGTTTGTGCCTTGGAAATCTGCCATGCAGGCCGTTTTTGCCCAGTCTCTTTCTTATGGTGGAGTCGTGAACACTGACCTTAATTGAGGCAAGTGAGGCCTGCAGTTCTTTAGGTGATGTCCTGGGGTCTTTTGTGGCCTCTCGGATGAGTTGTCTCTGCTCTCTTGGGTAATTTTGGTCGGCCGGCCACTCCTGGGAAGGTTTACCACTGTTCCATGTTTTTGCCATTTGTGGATAATGGCTCTCACTGTGGTTCGCTGGAGTCCCAAAGCTTTATAAATGGCTTTATAACCTTTGAAATTGAACTCAGGTGTGATAAACCACAGTTAAGTTATTTTTTAACAAGGGGGGGGCAATCACTTTTTCACACAGGCCCATGTAGATTTGGAGTTTTTTTTCTCCCTTAATAACGTAAACCTTCATTTAAAACTGCATTTTGTGTTATCTTTGACTAATAGTTAACGGTTTTTGATGAGCAGAAACATTTAAGTGTGACAAACATGCAAAAGAATAAGAAATCAGGAAGGGGGCAAATAGTTTTGCACACCACTGTAACTTGAACAGACTTATCAATCTGTGTACAATAAAAAGAACAGAATACACAGCCTCCTCCTGTCTACGGATGCGGAGAAGGCATTTGATAGGGTGGACTGGTCCTTTATGTTCGAATGCCTTCGACATTATGGGATAGGCCCTAAATTCCTGAGCTGTATTAAATCTCTATATGCCTCTCCAACAGCAAGACTAAAGATCAACCAAGTCATTTCGAAGCCTTTCTATATCTCTAACGGTACCCGGCAGGGCTGCCCCCTCTCCCCGACGCTGTTCATCCTAACTCTGGAACCGCTCCTTGCCAGGATAAGACAGAACCGGAGGATAACAGGAACTACGATAGGAAACGAGGAACACAAATTAGCGGCCTATGCTGATGACCTCATCTTTTTTATAACGGACCCTGAAAATTCCCTAAAGCACCTGGAACTTGAGCTCAAAACTTATGGTACTATGGCAATTTTAGAATAAATCCGACCAAATCCTTCGCTCTTAACTTGTCTATTCCAGAAGACCAGATGGACCAGTTGACCAAGACATTCCAATATAATTGGAGGCAGACTGCCATAACATATCTAGGAGTGATGATCACAAAAGACTACAATGAATGGACCCAAATTAATTTCTCTAAACTGATGAGACAGTTAACGGCGGATCTGAATAGATGGAATGTGAAGCCAATCTCCTGGCTAGGACGGATCAATGTGATAAAGATGAACACACTACCAAAACTACTATATCTATTTCAAACAATCCCACTGCATATACCCAAGAAATTATTTGTAAGCATGAATGCTCTTATTAGGAAATTTATTTGGGCGGAGAAGCATCCCAGTATAAGCTTTACCATTCTCACTAGACACAGAGATAAGGGAGGATTGGCATTACCACATCTTGAAAAGTACTACCATGCTGCCATATTAAACAGAATCGTAGATTGGTCCCATCACGCTGACACCAAAAAGTGGATACAGATGGAACAACAAGCGACTTTCACCTACTTACTTCACCTCCCCTGGATTGACCTAATCCATAGACGTATCCGATACAGGGACCACCCAGCCTTAGCCACCACAATGGATATATGGGACAAAATCAGATCTAAATGTGAACTTCATAAACATCCTTCCCCTCTCCTTCCGATAATAAACAATCCTGCCTTCCCACCGGGACAAGGTACCTCAAGGTTTCAAAAATGGCTTATCCAAGATAACCTACAGTTAGTACACTTTATGGAAAAAGGACAACTTATCCCTAGAGATAAATTCAGGCAAACACATCAACTGTCCACTGCCGATTTATATGCAATCTCCCAAATCCGACACTACCATGGCAGCTTAGGAGGTGACAAAGTGCTCAACCGGAAGTTATTACCATTTGAACATATGTGCTCAGCAGTACATCCTCCTACCAAAACTTTGTCAGCCTTATACAAACTTTTAAAAGATCTACCTCAGACACCACTGCCGGAAAATTTTCAGAAATGGGGTAGAGACCTAGAAATAGATCTATAAGAGTCACAATGGAATACAATAACTCGCATGCTAACGCATAGCTCAAGATGCTGTAGAATGAAAGAAACCAACTATAAGTTACTCTCGAGGTGGTATCTCACCCCATCCAGACTCCATAAAATATGGCCAGCCACTTCTGATAAATGCTGGAGATGTCTGCACTCCACAGGAACTTTACGACATATATTTTCTGGGACTGCCCCAAGATAAAGCCTTTCTGGCATCAAGTCAGGAGCCTGTCAGAACAGATCACCAAATCCCCTATACCAGACGATCCGGCATATGTGCTGCTATTTCATTTAGACAAACAAATATCACAATTCTTATCAACTATAGAGCCACACCTCTTGAACTCGGCTAAAATGCTGGACACACTGGAAGCAGACCCAACCTCCGAGAATCCAGGAATGGTTGTCCAAAGTGAATGAGATTTACAGGTTTGAGGAACTCTCCAACTTCGCCCCGGAACAGATGACAATTCATAACCAGATGGGTGCACTGGGCTTCTTTCAAAGACTCTGAGGAATACAAATCCTTGTTCCCCATGTAGAAGAGCAAACCGTTTAGAATTGATTACCCTCTTCTGAATCCCAGGACATGCAATCTCCATCTTCCATTCATCCTCCTTCTTGGCCTTTCATACACTTACTCCCACACCTTCCTGCCCA
Source organism: Xenopus petersii (assembly GCA_038501925.1). Lineage (NCBI taxonomy): Eukaryota > Metazoa > Chordata > Amphibia > Anura > Pipidae > Xenopus > Xenopus petersii. The sequence continues at coordinate 57,040,476 of CM076687.1, read as the reverse complement.
AGACTATCACTGAGTCCCTCTTTCCTTCTTCCCCCTCCTATCTCCCCCCATCCACTTACCCCCCCCTGGTTTTTTTTTTTTCCTCTCTCCCCCCCACTTATTTTGTTGTTGGCCTGGATTTAACTTTAAAGGGAATCTGTCGTCATTTTAAACTTTTTTTTTTTTTTTTTTTTTTTTGCATTTTTATAAAAAACACACATCCATAAACACTGTCTGGCAAATAAAATGTTAATCCACAAATCCATGCATAAGTTATTTTATTTTGTATTTGTCATGGGGGCTTCCATTTCTGCTCATTACACATTCATCCTGTGCTGCTCTTACAGCAGGCACAGCATTGGAGGCAGCCACTCTATAATGAAAAGCCAGGTTGCACTACGACATGAGAATCTAGCTGTACACTCCCCCTCCCCTCTCTGCCCATGCGTGTGATGTTTGGAGGAGAGGTCACATGGTTTGTAGGGAAGCAATTACTTTCACTTTCCTACGTTCTGCCTGCTCTACAGCTGCACTAGCAGCCCCTTCTCCCACAGACACTATCAAAGCTCCTGCCGTTCTGTAAGTTTGTTCTCTGCATTCTTTTGGAGGGGGGAACTTTCTCTCCTTGCTGCCTTCCTAATTTGTTTTACTGGTTACTAGATGTGGTAAAGGAGCTGTGAGTTCCCTCTGCTATACACTAGTGATGGGCGAATTTATTCACCAGGCGCGAATTTGCGGCGAATTAGCGCGATTCGCCGTCAGCGAATAAATTCGCAAAACGCCCGCAAAATTTTTTTTTCGAAAAAACTGAACCGTTTGATGCCCAATATGCATTGATATACCAAGGCAGCTGGCATGTGCGGACCCAAAATGAAAATAGTGCATATGATTTTTCTCCGCTGCCGATTCTCCTTCTGTGAAAATAGATCCTTGACTTCATATTATGTGCCTCAAGACCCTCCTAACAGCAAAGACCCCCCAAAACCATATGTTTTTGGAAAGTACACATTCTGACGAATCCAAAAAAGATAAAGACCTCTTTCTACACCAAACTGCAAAGCTTTTCTAAACGCAGAAGTTTTTACATTTCTGAAAATCGCCTAAAATTGTTGCAGTTTGCCGCATTTATCGCACACAATGTTTTACGTATAAAGAAAAATCACCCTAAATATGGACGTCAGAGGTCTACTAAATAGTTTGATGCCCAAAGTATGTGGCGTGTACGGACCCCAAATGAAAAACATGCCTATGAATTTTCACGCTAGCCAACTAAGCTGCAGAAGAGAGCCCCAACTGTGCGTTATGTGCCATAAGACCCCAAAACTGTAAAAAGACCCCCAGAAACCCATATATTTTTGGAAAGCATATATTCTGGCGAATCAAAGTAAGTAAAATAAATCTTTCTATACCAAAGCACCAAACAGCAAAACTATACTAAAGATACATAAGGAACAATAATGCCTGGATAAAATTGCAATAAAATCACAAAAATAGCGTAAATCAATGAAATAACAAAATAATTGATCCGGCAGCGTAATTAGTGGCCGAAATCGATTATCCAATAGTCACGCTGTCAAAATAACATGCTTTTAGGCAAAACAAACCGTACAATGAATAAGTAAAAAAAAAAAAAAAAAAAAACACCTGTTTGTGAGTTTTTGTGTATACATATTTGTGCACTAATAAAAGTTGTCTGAGTGTGCAAATACATGTAATTAAGTGTAAATAAGTGTACAAAATCGACCAAGTGTGCTAAAATAAAAAATAAAAAAATACAAATTTTTACTAAAATGTTTATGTAAGTGTATAAATGTACTGTAGGTATGTGTAAGTGCAGGTAAGTGTGTAAAAAAAAAAAAAAAGTGCACTTACCGTTTTTGTAGCAGGAGGATCGCTGGAACCGAAGGAGGACTCCTGGCAGCGTGTCTGCAGAGTTACTGCGCAGCAGGAAGTGAGTGGGCGGGTGGTGCAACGAGGCGGAGGTAAGCCAGCAGCAGCAGCGCTTACATTGCGCTTCTACTACTTTGAAGTCGGATCTGCGACAATCGCGTCGCAGATCCGACTTGACAGCCCCCCAGACACGTTGCCCAGGGGGCTGTCTACCCTTCTGACTCTCTGCAGAGGCGGCAAAAGCCGCCGATGCAGAGAGAAGGGCTCAGCTGCAATAGAACGTACGAGGTACGTTCTTGGCAGCCTGAGCCCTGAACCGCCAGCACATATGCCATACGTGCTTGGCGGTTAAAGGGTTAATTGACAGGCTCAGCAGACAAGGCTCTATTTACATTACAGCAGCTTGTAGGAGGGAGGGGTAATGACATCACTCCAACTTGCAGTGCAGCAGAAGTGTGACTGAAGTTTATCAGAGCACAAGTCACATGACCTGAGGACAGCTGGGAAATGTCAAAATGTCTAGCTCCATAGCAAATTTTAAAATTCGATATAAAAAAATCCATTTCTTGTTTTGAAAAACGGATTTCAATGCAGGATTCTGCTGTAGTAGCACTATTAACTGATACATTTTGTAAAAAAAACATGTTTTTCCACGACAGTATCCCTTTAAATATCAAGAATACCCACTATACACTTTACTTATTGGGGATAATACACATGAGAAACTATTTTACATTTAAATATTTCCACTTTCTGGCTGACCTCTGCCCCAATCACAGGCTATGTCATTCATGTCACTGACTGCAGGTATTGATGGAATCACCAGATAAAAAAATCCAGTCCTCCAAGCAGAGGAAAGCATCAGGAGGTGTCTGTCTTTGGCCAGGGCTGCTGCTTCCAAACCTCAGTGTCTGATGGCAAGCAAAATAGGGGGCAGAGCGGGGAGCGTTTACGTGCTACACTCCAACTGCAGCAAGGAATAAGAAGCGGCTATGGCGGAGCTCACCCGGTCGTGCAGTGTCTCCTTGCCGGTCGCAGCTATCACGAGACTTCGTCACTTCTCCCAAACACTCAGAATTGCAAAATGTAATGCTTACTTTGCAGCGCTGACCACTCCACACAGAAGACCCTGGCTTTAATATCAGTCCGGCTTTATTATATCACATAATGTGGAAACATAGTAACAGTGGGTGTGCAAATTCAAAAACCTACACGTTTCGTGCCTGTTTAGTCTGCACTATAGGGTTGAGGAAGTGCCAACTATACAGTCACGAAACACTTAGGTTTTTGAATTTGCACACCCACTGTTACTATGTTTCCACATTGTGTGATATAATAAAGCCGGATTGATATTAAAGCCATGGTCTTCTGTGATATAATAAAGCCGGATTGATATTGAAGCCAGCGTCTTCTGTGCGGAGAGGTCAGCGATGTAACGCAAGCATTACATTTTGCAATTCAGAGTGTGAAGTGACCGAAGTCTCGTGTCCGCATACATTTTACACTCCAACTGCCCCTCTTGGATAGAACACTATATAATGCAGGCAGCTCTCTACTCAATAGGGCCTGCCACAGAGGTCTCTGTGCCTCATATTGCAGAGCAGAGGCCTGAGGTCATTTTGCGCACACATGACAATGACGTGTTTTACAGCAGCACTATGCCAAATAAGTAATACCCTTCTAAATCCCCCCATACACTGGCCGATACAAGCTGCTGACAGACCAAGTTGGCAGTTTATCGGCCTGTGTGTGGGGCCATCCCATGTGCGTCCCTGATCGATATCTGGCCCAAAGTCGGGCAGATGTTGATCGGGTAGGGGAAAAAATTCAGCCCGATCGCGGCCTCATCTGTGCGTTGATGCGGTTCCGCGTTCTGACCGCCACTGTTGCCTACATTCTGATCCGATCGTTGGGCCCTAAGGCCCATGATTGGATCAGCCCAATATCACCCACCTCAATGTGGGCATATCGGGAAGAGATCGCCAAATGAGCGGATCTCCCTGTGTATGGCCAACTTAAGGGCTGAACTCCACAAGTGGTTTTCAATGGATTTGGTTGCCTCGATAAAACAGTCAGATGCGTCCAAATATAATGGGACTGATCGTAGGTATAAACTACATTCCATCCAAAATGACACGACTATCTCTTGTGTGTAGTTTATACCTGCAATTTTTCTATCAGTCCCATTATATTTGGACACATCCGATAACATCCAACTTATCGCCTGCGTTTTATCGAGGTGACACCATCCGTCGAAAAACGCTAGTGGGGTTCAGCACTAGCTCTCCAGGCTTCCTTCACTGAGTATGCAGTATGCATAACTAAATCAGTATATTTGCCCCGGCTTGTATAGAGTACCTGAATTTTACTCTGGGATTACTAAAGCACAATCACAGAAACTAGGAAGTGGAGCTGGAAGCATTTACTGTCATTTAAAGAAGATGTAAACCTAAATATACAATTTTGCTTAATTCAAAATGATCTGTTTAAATATATTTGCTTTTGAAAGTAGCATCCAGCCTTTTCTGCATGTCTGGTTCTGACTTTTGAAACAATGTACCAGTAGGCCAATCAGTTAATTAACTGGATTCTGCTACACTTTTCTTTTTTTTTTTTTTTAACTTTTTATTTAAAGATTTTCACATAATTATTATGCGTTCATGACAATACAATAGGCTTTTGTTTTGTGCCATTAACATTGTGTTTACTTATATCATTGTAATAACAATAGTAATAATAAAAACTTTCAGCTCAAATGACAAACGACAAATTAGACCCTATCAAAAATTCTGTGGATAGGAGGCTAATAACCTGTTAGTTAGATGACTCCTGGGGGGTGTATGACCTGGTTGTCTTTGGTCCTGTAGTTGGTCTCTGAGGTATTGGGACGATTCCATGACCAAGGATTGTTCTGTCAGTAGTGCTGTGTCATACCATGTCGTACACCTAAATATGTGTATTGTGGTCCTGTAGTTGGTCTCTGAGGTATTGGCACGATTCCATGACCAAGGATTGTTCTGTCAGTAGTGCTGTGTCATACCATGTCGTACACCTAAATATGTGTATTGTGAGATGTCTGATTTGTTGCAGCAGAGATTCTATGTATGTTGTCCATCTCTTAAAACATTTGTGTTATTTTGCTTTTCTAGTTGTGGCTTCTAACCAGTCCATATGAAAGAGATAATGTAATTTCTGTTTTACTATCATTATGGTGGGAGGATCTTTGTTTAACCAATGCTGCAGTATTGTTTTCCGGGCAGCTGCTGCCAATTTTCCAATCAGGTTCTCATCTGTTTTTGATAACTGTGTAAAGGTTGTGTCGTTGCTAAACATTGCCCATTCTAGTTGCAACCAGGGTTGCCATCCGGTATTTTACCGGCCTAGCCGGTAAAACACCTGCCAAGGCCAGGGCCGGTATTACAAATTTACCGGCAATGTAAATGTAGCTGCCGGTAAATTTGTAATACCCTTCAAAAAGACCCCTCGGCCTGCCCCTAATCCCCTGTAACTTGCCTTTTCTCCTCAGTCTATGGTTCTCCGCGATGTGGCCCCGGCCCTTTTGACGTCATGGCCCCGTCCCTTTTGTTCCGCCCCCCCCCCCAGCAGCCGGTAAAAAATATAAGAAAAGGTGGCAACCCTAGTCGCAACTGAAGAGGTTTTCCAATCATCTGAGCACCATATTCTGCTATGTCAGTCCAGAAATTTTGTAGTGAGGGGCATGACCATAAATTGTGTATTAGATCCGCTTTAGGGATTTGGCATCTGAGATTTCCCATTTTGTATCTCCTGATCGGAGTTAAGTATGAATTGTGGAGTATTTGTTGAGCCATTTCCTGATATCTACTGACTGGAAGTAGCTTCATAACACTCGTGTGGTGTTTAAAAATTTCAAGAATTGTAGTGTTGGAATTTCTGTAGTCCATGCAAAACCCTGCCTTTTGTTCGTTGTCTGTGTCAATTAGTGTTCTAATTGTTTGATATATTTGCACTACACTCAAGCAAGTGGTTTATTTGGGGTAAAGCTACCCCCCCCTGTTTGTACAATTAGGTAATGTTATATTAAATGGCATGGAAAATATTTGTATTACCTACTGGTTATGTAGGACAGCCCCCCCCTACTCGTCACAAGTCACTAAGTTGATTTTGATTGCTAGCAATGATTTCAATTGGAATTACCTGGTGGAGTCCCACTGCACATGTACGTGAGGCCGTTGTCTAATTTGCAAGTCAGGTATAGTGAAGGCCTGCAATCCTGGACAGCTCACATGCACCTTTAATATGACCTGAATTTGAATAATATTATCCGAATATTCAAAGAATATGCACAAGCTGACCCCTCATGTGCCTGCATGATCCAGGACTGCAGTATTTTATTGTTTTTTTCATTTAAATAATTTGCTTTATTTTCCTCTTTGTTATTTTCCATTAGAAGCTTTATAAATTGCTGACTCAACTTTTTTTTTTTTTTTTTTTTTTTTTTTGCTAAATTGCCATCTCAACTTTTTTTTTATTTTGCTACATTAGTTAATGCATTTATTGGCAGCATCAGAGGAATGCCAGGGACTAATGTATTAATTGTAGAAGTGACTTAATTAAATAATGTATTTTATATTTATGCTCTTTCCGGGCCAGGCCCTCTTTTCCTCTTGTATTTGTTACTACACTCAAGCAAGTGGTTTATTTGGGGTATAGCTAGCCCCCCTGTTTGTACAACTAGGTAATGTTTTGGATCCTCTTTGAATATTAGAAAAGAGTAACAATTAAAATTGATGTTCTTTTATCTGAACACAACTGAATAGGTGAATAAATTATTTGTCAGCTGGTCACACTCCAGATCTTCTTATATTTTCATTGTCCGTTGGACTTTACCAAATAATTATCGGTATCTCGAAATTCACTATGTAAATTTGTAAAGCTATTTTTTTAACTGGTTGATATGCTTGATGAAGCAGTGTGCCCCTGAAATGTTGCATTTATGTAATAAACATGCAGGGGTTTTTACTCTGCTTGTTCCTGCTGTATAGTACTGGCAGGGTGCTGACCATCCATACTAATCACTGTGCCTATTGCTCAGGAAGAAGCTAGGGAGTGCTGTTGGTTTATTCTGCATGGTATAGGATCTATTATCCAGAATGCTTAGGACCTGGAGTTTTCCAGTTAAGACATCTTTCTGTAATTTAGATAATTTTACCTTAAGTCTACTAAAAATTATTTAAACATTAAATAAACCCAATAGGATTATTTTGCCACTAATACAGATTCATTCAGCTTCATTTGGATCAAGTACAAGGTTCTGTTTTATTCTCCAAGAGAAAAAGGAAATCACTTTTAAAAATTAGTAATATTTGATTAAAATTGAGACTATGGGAGATATGTTTCCTTAATAATGGATCACTTAACTGTACAATACATAGGTTGCCATGCACTTTTATTGTCCCTTGTATGCTATCCGTCCATTCGGCCGATAGAGTACTGTAAAATTCTCTGTATGACCACATAAATGCCTGCATTTTAATCTGCACCGTTTTTCTGATCATCATTTTTGTATTCCCCACTGAAGTGTGAGCGTGGCAGAGGGGAGAATCCTCAAGTATATGCTCATTCATTCATGCCTCTTACTTTTCAATAGCTCCATAAAACATGAAGAGGTTAATTCTTAATAGAATAACACATTAACAATCTGGTTTAGTGGAGTCAGACTGTTGTTTAAAGATAAAAAATAAGCTAAAGCTAAAAAGTACTTTATTGTGGATCCACAAGTGTAACCCATGGTGCAGATAAAACAGAATGCTTACCCTTACATTTTTTGTCACCTCCAGGGGAAGCATTAGATATTTGGACTCCTTATGTTCTAAATATTAAACTCCCTGGTGTCTTTAGTTTCTTAAATGGGATGTTCACCCTTTTAACAGTTTCAGAAAATAAGCTCAGTGGGAGTCCAATTTTATGTTTTTCAGGGGTCCAGAACAAAAATGGTATAAAGTTCTGGAGAATGTATAATGAGGAAAATGTCTAATGCATTATATATTGGAATGACAACGGGGAAACTTAAAATGACCAGCTCTACAGCGAAACCTCAATTTTACATACCTTGACTTTAATATATTTGCAATCTGGTTTAATTTTTTTTATTTAAATGTAGCCGTTTTAATATACCTGGGAATGTAGCGATTAACAGATTCTTTAGGTCTCTTTGCCCAAGCTGGGGGATTGCCGACACCACAAGACAAGAGACCAAGCAGGTATTAATTTCTACTATGCTCCTTTTCCCTATTGTGTTTGCCTGATGCAGTTCAGCCAATCGGATCAAGAAAGGCAAAAAAAGAAGCATGCACACAAGTGAGTGTTGCCTGTACTTCCCTGCAATATTTCTATGTAAGAATAGACTTACATAGTAACATAGTAACATAGTAAGTAAGGTTGAAAAAAGACGTCCATCAAGTTCAACCTTTTTTTTTTTTTTTTTTGTATTAACTACCTATCTGCCAGTTGATCCAGAGGAAGGCAAAAAACCCATCTGAAGCCTCTCCAATTTGCCTTAGAGGGGGAAAAATTCCTTCCTGACTCCAAAATGGCAATCGGACTAGTCCCTGGATCAACTTGGACTATGAGCTATTTCCCATAACTCTGTATTCCCTTACTTGCTAAAAAGCCATCCAACCCCTTCTTAAAGCTATCTAATGTATCAGCCTGTACAACTGATTCAGGGAGAGAATTCCACATCTTCACAGCTCTCACTGTAAAAAACCCCTTCCGAATATTTAGGCGGAACCTCTTTTCTTCTAATCGGAATGGGTGACCTCGTGTCAGCTGGAAAGACCTACTGGTAAATAAAGCATTAGAGAGATTATTATATGATCCCCTTATATATTTATACATAGTCATCATATCACCCCTTAAGCGCCTCTTCTCTAGCGTGAACATCCCCAATTTGGCCAGTCTTTCCTCATAGCTAAGATTTTCAATACCTTTTACCAGCTTAGTTGCCCTTCTCTGTACCCTCTAATACAATAATGTCCTGTTTGAGTGATGGAGACCAAAACTGTACGGCATATTCTAGATGGGGCCTTACAAGTGCTCTATACAGTGGAAGACCTTATTTGCCCTTGATGCTGCTGACTGGCATTGCTTGCTACAGCCAAGTTTATCATCTACAAGGACTCCAAGGTCCTTTTCCATAATGGATTTGCCTAGTGCAGTCCCATTAAGGGTATAAGTGGCTTGGATATTTTTACATCCAGGTGCATGATTTTACATTTATCAACATTGAATCTCATTTGCCACTTAGCTGCCCAGATTGCCAGTTTGTCAAGATCATGTTGCAAGGATGCTACATCCTGGATGGAATTAATTGGGCTGGATAATTTTGTGTCATCTGCAAACACTGATACATTACTTACAACACCCTCCCCTAAGTCATTAATGAACAAGTTAAGTAAAAGTGGACCCAATACTGAGCCCTGGGGGACCCCACTAAGAACCTTACTCCAACTAGAGAATGTCCCATTAACAACTACCCTCTGTACCCGATCCTGTAGCCAGTTTCCTATCCATGTGCAAACGACTTCATTAAGCCCAACAGACCTTAGTTTAGAAAGCAGTCGTTTGTGGGGCACAGTATCAAACGCTTTGGCGAAATCCAAATAGATCACATCTACTGCCCCCCCACTATCCAGAATCTTACTTACCACATCATAAAAGGCAATCAAATTCGTCTGACATGACCTATCCTTCATAAAGCCATGCTGATTGTTGCTCATAATGCCATCCATTTGGACAAAATTTTGAATGTGATCCCTTAACAAGCCTTCAAATAATTTGCCCACCACAGATGTCAAGCTTACTGGCCTATAATTGCCAGGCTGAGATCGTAATCCCTTTTTAAATACTGGAATAACATCAGCTTTTCTCCAATCCATAGGCACCATACCAGATGACAGTGAATCTGAGAAAATCAGAAATAAGGGCTGGTCTAAAACTGAACTAAGCTCTCTTAGAACCCGGGGGTGTATGCCATCAGGCCCTGGAGCCTTGTTTACATTAATTTGTATTAAAGCTTTTTGAATCATATCCTGAGTCAGCCACTGACTAGATTGAGCTGAATCATTCGTGCAGTTATTAAGTGAGCCTGTGAACCCAGACTCCTCTATTGTATACACTGAGGAAAAGAACTGATTTAACACATTTGCCTTATCTGTATCTGTTACAACCATACTGGTACCATTATTTAATGGAGCAACACTCTCAACCTGCATCTTTTTACTATTCATATATTTAAAAAACTTTTTAGGTTTAGTTTTCACCTCCACCGCAATTAACTCTTCATTTCTTTTCTTAGCCTTCCGGATTGCTGATTTACAACATTTATTACAGTGTTTATATTCATTAAATGCAGCTTCTGTCCCTACAGATTTGTAGTTTTTAAATGCCTTTCTCTTCTGTCTCATTAACTTCTTTACTTCTGTATTAAGCCACACAGGATGATTCTTAGAGCTTCTACGTTTAGTCCTTAAGGGAATAAATTGAGAACAGTAATGATTTAATATCATTTTAAAGGACAACCATTTCTGTTCTGTGTTTTTAGCTGAAAACCTAATGCCCCAATCAATGCTCTGTAGGGCAGCCCTCAAGGCACTAAAATTAGCTTTTGCAAAATTCATGGTTTTTGTTGCCCCAGTATATTTTTGTTTTTTTGCACCAGACATTAAAAGATATAACCTTATGGTCACTATTACCCAGGGGTTCAATGACTTGCACATTTGCTATAAGTTCTGGGTCATTTGAGATCACTAAATCAAGAATAGCATTTTTTCTGGTAGGCTCCTCAACAACCTGTGCTAAAAAATTGTCTTGCAATAAGTTTATAAACTTGTTCCCATTAACTGATCTAGCAGTACCGTTGCTCCAGTCAATATCTGGGTAATTAAAATCCCCCATTATCATTACTTTACCTAAACTAGTAGTCTTTTCTATTTGCATTAGGAGCTTTGCCTCTTCCTCCTCACTTACATTAGGGGGTCTATAGCATACGCCTACAATTAATTTGCTGGATTCTTTACAATTGGTGAAGAACACCACCCATACGACTTCTGCCCCCTCATTTTATAACATAACCTCCTCCTTTATATGAGCTTTTAAATCCTGCCTAACATACAGACATACCCCACCTCCTTTTCTATTGCCTCTGTCCCTCCGAAACAAAGTATAGCCACTGATATTTACTGCCCAGTCATGCGACTCATTCAGCCATGTTTCGGCCACACCAATCACGTCATATTTTCCTTCCATCACCAGCAGCTCCAGCTCTCCCATTTTACCAGCCAGACTTCTTGCATTTGTAAACATACATTTAATACTGGCACCATATTGAACATATGACATGTGGTCCTCCCTCTCCTTAACATTATCCCCAGCCAAATCTCCTCCCCCATTTTCCCTTTCTTTGCCCACTATCTCATCTAACCTGTCTACCACTGAATCTTTTACTGAACCCTCCCCCCCACACCTAGTTTAAAATCTCCTCCAACCCTCTAGCCATCTTCTCTCCCAAAACAGCTGCCCCATCATCATTGAGGTGCAGCCCATCCCTAGCAAAGAGCCTGTAGCCGACTGAAAAATCAGCCCAGTTCTCCAAAAACCCAAAACCCTCCTCCCTACACCAATCTTTCAGCCACGCATTAATCTCCATACGTTCCCGCTGTCTCCTTAGCGTTGCTCGTGGCTCAGGTAATAACTCTGAGAAAATTACCTTGGAAGTCCTCGCCCTCAGCTTTGAACCTAGTTTTTTAAAATCATTTTTGAGGACTTCACCACCTCCTCTAACTTTGTCATTGGTACCTATGTGTACCAAGACCGCTGGGTCTTCCCCAGCCCCTCCCAATAATCTGTCCACTCGTTCCACCACATGCCGAACCCTAGCACCAGGCAAGCAGCAGACTGTTCGGCATGTAGGGGCCTTGCGACAGATTACCCTATCCACCTTTCTAATAATTGAATCCCCTATAACTAGAACCTGCCTTTCCTTCCTTGCACTTCCCCCACCACCCGTATTAGAGCCTCCCGGGGTGCTCCGAGAGTCAGCCTGCTCCATACATGCCAGTTCAGAGTTTTCCTCCCCAGCATCTTCAGCCAAAACGGCGAATTTGCTGTTTTGGACAAACTGTGGACCAGCCCCCCTACTCTTCTGTCCCCTACTTCCCCTCTTGACTGTCACAAACCTTCCTCCCTCATTAGCCTCCACTGCCCCTTCTCCTCCCCCCGCTCCACTAGCCCCTGCCAGTGGTTGGTCTGCGAGCCTCCTGTCATTCCCCTCATTTGCCGATGCTCTCAGTGCTGCAAGTTCACCCCTTAGAGTCTGCAGCTCAGATTCCAAGATGAAAACCCACCGACATCTCTCACATGTAAATACTGCATGGAACTGCTGCTCCAACACCACATACATGTGACAAGACACACACTGAGTAATACCAGCAAATCCACTCATATTTACACTGGGTACTTACAGTCTCCCAAATGTAATTCCTCACCAACGCCTTTTCAGTTTTAAACGCCTTAAGGTTTTTAACGCTTATGTTCCCCTTAGACCTCTAAACTAAAGCTCAAAAAGAAAGTAAATGCTCTTAATGTATCAAATAGTTTACCCCAAGAGAGAAAAGAAAAAGCTGTTTGTCTCAGTCAGATAACTCACAGAACACACAGCAGTCAGTTATTTGCACTTACTCCCTCCTTGCACCCAGCACTCCCAGCATGCACAGCAAACACCAACGCCTTAAGGTTTTTAACGCTGCTTAACACTTAATTCGCATGCAACACTTCGATCACATGCAACACTCGCTAAGCAGCTCCCACACTCGCTTTGCCTTCACAAGTGTAAGGTTTCAACCAGAGCACACAAAGCCTGTTCAGAATTTACCTGATTAACCCCTCCCCCTTAATTAGAAGAAAGAGGGAAAGGAGAAAAAAAAAATGCTATTTGCTACCAACAGTAAATAAAAACCCTTATTAACTTTTTTTTTTTTTTAATGTTCCCCTTAGACCTCTAAACTAAAGCTCAAAAAGAAAGTAAATGCTCTTAATGTATCAAATAGTTTACCCCAAGAGAGAAAAGAAAAAGCTGTTTGTCAGATAACTCACAGAACACACAGCAGTCAGTTATTTGCACTTACTCCCTCCTTGCACCCAGCACTCCCAGCATGCACAGCAAACACCAACGCCTGATCTGGGCAAATGTTTGACTAAAGTAGCGCTACCCCTTGTGAACGTGGACAAGTTGCTTATAATACCCCCCATAAGGTAAATGGTGACAATGAAGGCAATTTATTATTGGTTATACCTTGCAGAGTAAAATTTTCATTCCATTTGTTGAATGTTTCTTTCACTTACAGATTATATTGCTAATTGCTACTTTTTAAACAGGGGTGAACATTCAGGTGTGAAATTAATGAATGGATGGAATCATCTGTCATGAAAGCACTTCATCCAGGATTTACTTGTTATAAACTATGGTCAAGACAAAAACTTTTATATTCACATATGAGAAGACGTGCTGTTTCATATGCTGCCAAAAAGCCTCTATGACCATGTATATAGAACACAAGATCATTATAAAGGCAGATAATACTCAGAGGAGACATTTGCTTAAGGTTAAGTGAGTTGCCCCCTGTAGATATCAGGTTTTTAGATTTAAGACATAAGTGGTTATTATCAAAGAACAAAGATTAAGATTATAGAACATGGCACTATTTTGTGTGTGTGTGTATATCATATATATTATATATATTATGTTATCCGTAAATTTGAATACAACATCTATCCGACACCCCTGAGTCTGGATTCATAGATAGAAACTCTAGTTTAAATCAGTTTGTCTAGCCCTTGTGAACTTGGACAAGTCACTTAATCTCCTGGTGTCTCTTTACATATAGTACTGCGATGACTGTCTTGATTGCTGCAAATATTTCAAAGAGCTTTGAGTCCCTTGTGAGAAAAGCAATATAAATAATTCCCTTTATGGGGGGTGGGAATGCAATAATAATTTACCTATGCAATAATAATTTATTTTTCATCTTTTCTAGACAAATCTGCCTATCTTTAAACTGAAAGATTCCTGTGTTAGAAGAAGGTATAGTGACTTTGAATGGCTGAAAAATGAACTGGAAAGAGACAGCAAGGTAAGATGATCAAAAAGATATGGTTAAATCTTTGACTTCCTTGTGTGAATTGCTTTGAGAAGCAGTTTACAAAGCCTTACCGTGTTTTCTAGTGCTTTTTGGTTCACATGTAATGAATGATGTATACAGCAGGGTAGCATTCCTATAGTAGGGGGGAATGGTTTATTGCTGCACCATTGGCCCAAAAAATTAGGGAGGCACTAAATCCACTATTTTGAATTCGGCCAAAACCCTGAATCCTTTGTGAAAGATTCGGACGAATACCAAATCAAATCCTAATTTGCATATCACATTTGCATATGCAAATTAGGGTCAGGAAGGGGAAATTTTCCCTCCAGCCCCTAATTTGCATATGCAAATTCGGTTTGGCCAGGCAGAAGGATTCTGCCGAATTTGAATCCTGCTGAAAAAGGCCAAATCCCAAACCGAATCCTGGATCCGGTGCATCCTTACAAAAAAATACAGCTCTTCTAGTCTTGACCAGTTGTTAAAAGACCCCATACACCAGTCTGATGTACGCAGTGTCAGACTCAGGTGCCCGGGGCCCACAGGGGCTGCCCCCTCAAGGGCACCACTTCAGTCGCTAACTCCTTCGTTTGTTGATAGTTCCTCTTTCCTTACCAGTGCTACATTTATCTATAATGTAGACAATCCATCCGTACTGTCATCATACTATTTCGTTAGAGCACAGGCCAGAATCTTCTTGGCAATGTTTCCATCAACTGGGAATGAGAACAGTATTCTCTGTGATCTTATGTTGTACTCACCCTGAATGTTACATCTTTGTCTAAGACACCCATAGAAAAGGTGACCAAGATATATAGTCGGTTAATGCTTTTCTCTTTCAGATTGTAGTACCACCACTTCCAGGGAAAGCTCTAAAGAGACAGCTGCCGTTCAGAGGGGATGAAGGGATATTTGAAGAGTCATTCATTGAAGAAAGAAAGCAGGGCCTGGAACAGTTTATTAACAAGTAAATGTATAACATTTATCTGGTTTTCTACAGTTAACATTTAGAGCCTTAGTTATTAGAATGATAGATAACTACAGTGTTTTTGCATGTATAACGCCTCCTTGCCTTTTATAACTATTCCCTTCAGTACAATGTGGTCTTCTAAAACAAACTACTTGGTTATCTTAATTTTTCTTATTAAACTATACAGTTTGTCATTTAAAGAGGAAGGAAAGCCTCAAATATTAATGTATAGATTCAGAAATGTTATCCTGTGTACTTTACAATTTAATTTTTTAAACCATTTTTGAGAAAAGAGAGGCTTTATTAAAAAATTTAGGTGTTAGGTTTGGGGTCTTATGAGCTTTATTCCCCTTAAATTTCTCTGTATAGTACCTTTTGTGTGTGTAATATCATCTGTTGCCAATGGCTGCATTATGGTCTTTGTTTTTAGCAATGGTTGAGAGTCTGCTGTAAACCATAAATGGCTGTAGGTGAATTGTTTCTCACCTCTTGGTGCTCTATTCAGCTGACCGGCCTATCTAGTCTTTTACTGTTGTCTGTGTTTTCTATGACCCATGAGTTCTCATTGCCTTTTTTTTTTTTTTTGTATTTGCAGGATTGCTGGCCATCCCCTTGCCCAGAATGAGCGGTGTCTCCATATGTTCTTGCAAGATGAAATAATTGATAGGAATTATGTGCCAGGCAAAGTGCGCCAATAGGAGACAAAGGCAAATCCCTTCACACCTTTTATTACCCCTCACATCCTCATCACCTGCTAAATTACATATATTTTTACACTACTTCCACTTTAACTCCCTTCTCTGCCATGTTTCCCTGTTGCCTTTAAAAGGTCACTCTGTTTCTGTTCCTGCTGGTCTCTACTAAATGATGCCTGAGGGTGCTGACAGAAACATTAGACAAGCTTGGCAACCTCTTGTTCCCTGGTTATCTCTGGAAAAGGAGATTCAGCACCAGAACCTCCATTTACGTGTCTTGGCTCTGCAGCAAGAGTGGTGTTGATATTAAAATGTTAACCCCTCTTAAGACCACAGTGACCTTGCTGTGGAAGGCTATGGATATTATTTAAAGGGGAACTTAGGTCCCTCTCCATGTTTCTTGACCTTATCGACAAATATGTTGATTTGTTATGGTCTGAGGCTAATTAATTATGCACTTTCCACCCCTCATTATATAATTACATGTGTTTATATAACATTCAAAAAAATGTTCATTTATGGTGTACAAGCAGTTCTAAAAAGAGGCAAGTTTTAAATCATGTCTGCTTTAATATGCAAGTGACCAAACCATTATTGGTCACAATATGATTTAGCAACTCAGACCTATGCTTGCTGCATTGACTCTGAGATTAAAGAAGCATTGAAGCTTTGAATACCTTGTTGCTAAGGCACAACAGAGATGACCTAAGGATTCCAGAGCCAGGTGGGGAATTCTGTGTAGCTCTCTCATCCCATACTTTCAAAGAAAATGTCTTTTTAATTATGGAGCTAAAAGGAATACATTTTTTTCCAGGCAAAAATTCTACATCCACTTCAGAGATTTGCTTAAATTTAGGGATGCACCGAATCCAGGATTCGGCCAGGATTCGGCCTTTTTCATCAGGATTCGGCTGAATCCTTCTGCCTGGCCGAACCGAATCCTAATTTGCATATGCAAATTAGGGGCGGGAGGGAAATTGCGTGACTTTGTCAGAAAACAAGGAAGTAAAAAAATGTTTCCCCCTTCCCACCCCTAATTTGCATATGCAAATTAGGATTCGATTCGGTATTCGGCTGAATCTTTCGTGAAGGATTCGGGGGTTCGGCTGAATCCAAAAAAGTGTATTCGGTGCATCCCTACTTAAATTGCCTGTGATCAATGTGGGGAAGACATTTCCATGGCTAGATTTATGGATTCAGGCCCTAGGATTTGCAGGGAGGGTAACATCTAATGAAGATTCACTACTCTTCTTGTTCAGCTGCATAGGTGGGGTGGAGGTTGTAGTTGTTAGTCTTCAGGGTCATGACTGGATGGAGAGTGGGGAGGATTGTCCACAGCAGGAAATTATCAGCTGCAGATTCAAAGGACAGTCACAGTCATCACTGGTCAGCTCTTGATAGGGCATCTCCTATCTGTCATTAGAGGAGTTTGTGTGAACACTGGTGTAAGCCAATCAGTTGCATCAGTGTCAAGCCTGGGGTTCTGGGCATCTTTGCTGCCTGCATCCTTGTGTTGGAGAACATTTCTGTGTATATAAATATCTATATCTCAAAAACAAATGTGTTTTTTCTCTGGTTTCTTTTGGCATATTATGAAAGATTATCCTAACCCTTAGTTGTAGTAAGCTGGAACCAGGTGGCTTCTATGACCACACATATTTATTTTGATATTTAATTATAATATACTATTACATTTTATTAGTCATAATTGTAATGTAGTTAGTTGGCAAATTAATTACTTTAATATATTATGCACACAAAGAAGGATCCTTAAGAAAATATATGTATGCAAACTATATGACAGATGACCCCATATTCAATGATTGGGCTTCACAGTACTGTGCAGATCTACACACCAGCCTTCAATTGTACTTTATATCAAACCTGAGGATTTTTGTTTAGTCTACTTGATAGTTTCTTGTGCTGTTTTTGCTAAGTTGGGACAAACTGACATCAATGAGCAGTAACCACAATGTCATGGGTTTTTACTGCAGATGTGATAAACACAACTGCAGCTATGGGTGACTTCAATTATCCAGACATTGACTGGGGTAATGGGGTTGCTAAGACAGAAAAAAGCTAGTAGGTTTGTAAATATGCTGAATGACAACTTTTTATTCCAGCTCGTTCAAGAACCTAGTAGGAATAACTCTCTTTTGGACCTTGTAATAACTAACAATACTGAACTCATCTCTAACATTTGTGTGGGTGAGCATTTAGGGAATAGTGATCATAACATGGTCTCCTTTGAGATTCTGTTGCAGAAGCAATTCTATAAGGGAGTAACTAAAACACTAAATTTCAGACGTGCAAACTTTGACAGTATAAGGGCATTTCTGCAACATATTAAGTGGGAAATGCTTTTCACAGGGTTAAACACAGAACAAAAATGGGAAGTCTTTAAAATGCTGCTTAATAATTATACTTGTCAGCAAGGAACGTCGTTGCAAAGCAAAACCTTTTTGGTTCAATA
This sequence comes from Xenopus petersii, assembly GCA_038501925.1. Taxonomy (NCBI): domain Eukaryota; kingdom Metazoa; phylum Chordata; class Amphibia; order Anura; family Pipidae; genus Xenopus; species Xenopus petersii. The sequence goes on along the minus strand of CM076687.1, from coordinate 57,022,293 downwards.
GAAGCGTTGGTGTTGAGGTGGGTAAGAAAAGATGTGCTTTTAAGGCTTTCAAGTTAGCTGGTACAGCCGAAACATTTATAAGGTACAAGGAGGCCAATAAATCATGCAAAGAAGCTATAAGGCAAGCTAAAATTTATATAGAAAATGATATTGCAGCAAGCAGTAAAAAAAATCCAAAATAATTTTTTAAATATGTTAATAGTAACAAAAAAAATGAAGCAGGAAGGGGTGGGACCCTTACTATCAGAGGGAGGTCAGCTGGTTTATGAAAACAAAATAAAAGCGCAGATTCTGAACTAATTTTTCATCTGTCTACACAAATGAGGAACCAGTAAGTGAAGGTTTCCTTCTTAACAGTCCCAATTCTAGTAATACAACTAAAGATGCATGGTTCACACATGAAGAAATTCAAAAGAGACGAGAACATGTTAAGATTAACAAAGGTCCAGGGCCAGATGGTATTCATCCCAGGGTAATTAGCGAGGTTAGCTCTGTGATTGCCAAACCTCTTTACTTAATTTTTCAGGATTCATTGAGATCTGGCATAGTGCCATTAGCTGGCGAATTGCTAATGTGGTGCCTTTATTCAAAAAAGGATCCTGTTCTCACCCTCAAAACTATAGGCCAGTTAGTCTGACGTCAGTGGAAGGAAAGCTTTTCAAAGGGTTAATAAAGGATTAGATACTGGACTTGATAGCAAATCATAATACTATGAGTTTGTCCCAGCATGGTTTTATGCATAATAGATCTTGCCAGACTAACTTAATTTCTTTTTATGAGAATGTAAGTAGAGACCTTGATTCTGGGATGGCAGTGGATGTGATATACTTAGACTTTGCTAAAGCATTTGATACAGTGCCACACAAAAGGTTACTGGTTAAATTAAGGAATGTTGGCCTGGAACATAGTATTTGTACCTGGATAGAGAACTGGCTAAAAGATAGACTACAAAGAGTGGTGGTAAATGGAACATTTTCTAATTGGACCAGTCGAGTACCGCAGGGCTCTGTACTAGGTCCCTTGCTTTTCAACTTGTTTATTAATGACCTGGAGGTGGGCATTGAAGGTACTGTTTCTATTTTTGCAGATGATATTAAATTGTGCAGAACTATAGGTTCCATGCAGGATGCTGCCACTTTGCAGAGTGATTTGTCTAAACTGGAAAACTGGGCAGCAAACTAGAAAATGAGGTTCAATGTTGATAAATGCAAGTTTATGCACTTTGGCAAAAATAATATAAATGCAAGTTATACACTAAATGGCAGTGTGTTGGGAGTTTCCTTAAATGAGAAGGATCTAGGGGTCTTTGTAGATAACACGTTGTCTAATTCTGGGCAGTGTCATTCTGTGGCTACTAAAGCAAATAAAGTTATGTCTTGCATAAAAAAAGGGCATTAACTCAAGGGATGAAAACCTAATTATGCCTCTTAATAGGTCCCTGGTAAGGCCTCATTGGAGTATGCAGTGCAGTTTTGGACTCCAGTCCTTAAGAGGGATATAAATGAGCTGGAGAGAGTGCAGAGATGTGCAACTAAATTGGTTAGAGGGACGGAAGACTTAAATTATGAGGGTAGACTGTCAAGGTGCTTGCGAGGGGACATGATTACACTTTACAGTACATTAGAGGACATTATAGACAAATAGCAGGGGACCATTTTACCCATAAAGTGGATCATCGTACCAGAGGCCACCCCTTTAGACTAGAAGAAAAGAACTTTCATTTGAAGCAACGTAGGGGGTTCTTCACAATCAGGACAGTGAGGTTGTGGAATGCACTGCCGGGTGATGTTGTGATGGCTGATTCAGTTAATGCCTTTAAGAATGGCTTGGATGATTTTTTGGACAGACATAATATCAAAGGCTATTGTGATACTAAGCTCTATAGTTAGTATAGGTATGGGTATATAGCATTTAATTAAAAGTAGGGAGGGGTGTGCTGGGTTTTCATTTGGAGGGGTTGAACTTGATGGACTTTGTCTTTTTTCAACCCAATTTAACTATGTAACTGTGTGTAACAGAGCTTCAGAGCTTTCAATGGCATTACAAGAGCTGTAGTTGGTGAATGTCAGTTCAGTTAAAGTTATGTGTAACATAATGTGGTTGGAAGTGAAGGTGTAACCGACATTCATTCACTTTCAATAATACCTAGGGCAGCAAACACCTATTTTTAACAAGCGAAGGAGGGAGGGGGTGATACGATTAAACATTACAAATAAACAATGGCATACAGCACCATACACTTAGGGCATAGTAAGGCAGTGAGAGTTACAGTTCAGTAACGAAAGGCTGCAAAGATACTGGCCAGTGCTCCCAGCATCAGACCCACAGCTAGTCACTTGCAACAGTTGCCCAAATATCTAATTATATCGAATAACACAACCTACCTACTTTTAAGAAAAAATACCTACCTATATTTTAAGAAAAATAAACTGAAATTTGCTGTTTGATGTGAAAATTATGTCGACAAGGGTGGAAACCAATTGCACTAACTAGGGCACTGTTATTATCATTACCTTGAGGGTAGGACTACATGGAAGTTTTCGACGTGATGCGACAAAACGCCGGCATCAAATCGCATGCAACGGAAATAAGGTAAGTCAATGCATTGTCAGATGAAGTCGCAGCATTGATCCAACGCAACACAACTGTTGGATACAGATGTTGCACGCTGCGTCCGTCGTGTCGCATTGGATCAGCGCTGCAACTTCATCCGACATTTCTATCTCTTGCCTTGTTTCTGTCGCATTTGATTTGACGCTGGCGTTTTGTCAAGGTGCGTCGGATCGTAGTGAAAATGTAGTCCTACCTTTTAGGCTAGGAACAGACATGGCCAAAATCAGCCTGCTGAAATCCCCAGGCTGATTTCAGCCCCTTGCCACAAGCAGTATCTTATTTTTTAATACACTTGGAGAAATTGGTGCGAAATGCAGCCTTTTGTTTCTTTGCAGAAATACACCATGTTGTTCACAGGAGAAAACAGAAGATACTGCTTGCGTTGAGGGGCTAAAATCACTTGCGGATTTTGGCAGGCTGATTTTGGCCCTAGCATTATACAGTGGCATTAAATTTATTCACCTTACAGAGATAATCCATCAGTGTCGGATTGGGGCACCTGGGGCCCACCAGAGAACCTGATCTGAAGGGCCCCTCCATATACTTACTAAAACCCTCAAGTGAAAAAAAAAGGAAATGCATACTAAAGTGAACATTTTTATTTATATACTATTAAACAACATCAAGTTGCCATAAATATTAAATAACCTTATTACTGAAAAAGAACAATGTTGTTTTATAAGAAATATAATTAAAGCACTGCACATGCAGTATAAATGTGTAGAAATCTTAGTCACCTAGAACACACATAATCACACAGAACAGAGCAACCAATCTCAAACTAGTAATTTCTGCAAGAGGGAAGATGATTTTGCAAAGTTAAATTATATCATCATAAATTAGATTATTTGCAATGTCCCTCTCAATGTTAAGCAGCAGAAACGAGTCTAGCAACTCCTGTCCAATCATAGATCTTAAATGGGTTTTTACTATTTTCAGCTTAGAGAACACTCTTTCACATGACACCTGAGTGCAAGCCAAAGTTAGTAGTGTTTTATACACAGCGAAGAGGTTTGTGTATGCAGAAGTTGTGGTCGTAGAGAAGCCTGTAGCAACAGGTCAGACAGTTTTCACACACTCTTTTTTTAAGTCACTGGCTATTTCCTCCTCCTCATCACTTTCCCCTATAGTGACAGTGGCTGTTTGAGGAAGGCTGGGGTTTTTTTAGCAGTGGGTAGTTGTCTTTAAAGTTCAAAAGCTCAGATTTTAACTGAACAGTATCCACACCAGCCAAATCAGCAACTGTATGTAAGGATTCTCCTGGAATGTCCTCTTCCCTGATGTTGCTAAACTGCCTAGGGTCTAGAAATGCAAGATCTTGTATGAGCTTTTCATTTTTGGAGAATTTTTGGTCAATGCTGATTACAGCCTGATCTATGACTGCATAATATGTCTGGACCTCAAATCCTTTCAGAGGATCTACAAGAGGCTCATCTGCAGCCAACTCCCCAGGCATCCTTTTTTTCCTTGCTATTCTTTTATGTGGGAGACTCTTCTCTAGCTCAGCACTGACAGACATCTCATCAAGGGAATGGTCTATCTTTTCAATAAAAGCATTTGCCAGACTCAAAAGCTTCGGAAATGATGGTCTCAGTTTCTGGAATTGGCTTTTAGCCATTTCAATCATTCTCCAAGCTTGCAGGATGTCCAGCCCACTAGTCTGAAGGTAATCTGATACAGTTGTGGCTATTTCAAAAATTTGCATGAAGAGAAAAGCAACAAGCAATGTTTCCTATCTTGTCCAACCATGAATTAGATATTTTGCCTCCCTGACCACTTTGCTATCAAACTGGGTGGACAAAGAAATGTGCTCAAGACAGCAAATCAGTGTACTGTACAACTCTTTTGACTGATCAGTGCAGGAACCAAAAATAGTACTGAGTGCTCTCGGCTTACTCCACCATCGGGTGGCACCAATTTTTTTTAGTCTGGAAAGTTTTTCCTGCCCTTGATGCAGGGAAGAAACTTGTTCTGTCCACACAGACATCCTCTTGTACGACTCAGAGAAAAAACAAGCAGTTTTCTCTAAAAGGCCAAACAGTGATTTTACAGGGATTACACACTGGGTTATATCCACAATTACCAGATTCAGTATATGAGCATAACACCATGTATAAACAGAACTGCAGCTCACATTTCTTATATGGGCCTGAACGCCATTGTAACACCCACTCATGTTTGCAGCACCATCAAAAGAGCAACCAATGATGTTACTGACACTCAAAGATACCTTTTCCAGCTGCTCTTTGAGAGATAGGTAAAGTGCTTCTCCTGTTGTGCTCTTAACATTTATGAGAGCAATAAGTCTTTCATGTACATCTCTCTCTCTCACATATCTCAGAATGATGCTGCATTGTTCCATCACACCAACATCCTGGGTGCTGTCCATTTCCACACTAAATTTCACTGCATCTTTAACTTCCTGGCTAATTATTTGCTTTACCATCATTCCCATTACAATTATCAAGTTATTTATTGTAGTTTAGGAAAGTAACTAGGCCTCCTCTCCCTTTGCTCTTGGGATGGTGCTTTTTCCTTTCCTCGCTCATTGCCACTACCTCTTTGACATGATTTTGTAGAACACTGTCATATTTACTAAGAAGTAAAACCAACTCGAGGAAGTTACCATGGTTCAAGTCACTATATATAGTAAGGCATGTGCAGCTTCATCCTTTCCTCTGTAAGCCAGGCCAAGTTTTGCAATATGCTGAATAATGTCAAATAACCTCATTATGACTAAACGATTATGCCTTATTTTTTCCTTTTGTTTGTTAACTAAATTAACATGTTTAGTGTTTCAATGTCGCTTTTCCTTTCTGCTGTCAAATAAGATGTTACTGATGCCTGATGTAGGACAGATTCCTCATGTTCCTTGACTATTTCATTGACATGCAGTCTATTAGCTGGCCAGCCACTAATAAATATACTTCTTCTGTTAGTACAGAAAGCCATGCAGGTTGAGCAGTAAAGTTTTTGGTCATCAACACAAAAAGAAAGCCATTTTCTCTGAATTGCACTTCCACCAGGCACTGATCGGAAATATACTTTGTGTGCTTGGAAAGGAAGTGTGTGAGTAGCATCTGAAAGTGGCTGAACTGGGTGTGCTTCCATAAAATGTAATTTAACAGAAAGATTGCAGGTTTGGTCTGGTGCCTTAAATGGATTACACTGAGCATATGTGGAAGTAACAGGGGAGAGCACATTAGGCTCAGCTGAACTTTCTGAATCTGAGTCTTTATCAGATTCTACAGGAATGGTAGAGGAGTCTTTCTGTTCACCTTCCTGTTCTCTTATAAGCCAAGAGGGCCCTTCACATTCCTCCTCAACCCTAGATGATGATGATGCAGCCATTGCTATTGGTAGAGGGGCGTCTTCATGGGTTAAGGCCTGAAGCTCTGCAGAGCTCTGACATGGCTGGCCTTTTGGTTGCCATAGCCTTTGTTGCCCTGGTGCAGTCCCTGCATCCACTAGCCCTTTTCTGGAAGCCTGTAAGCTTTTTTCTGAACCTGTTTTATACTTAGAGATGGCTTCCTTGCTTTTATCTTTTGAATCAGTAGCTCTTTTAGAAGACATTGTAGATCTCCTATCAATAAAGGGTGCATTCTGAGTATTAGTATCCCTCACCCTAAATAAACCTAAACTTGTAAGTTTGTGCACCATGCCCCAGCTGAAAAACTGTGATACAAGCAAGAGAACATTGAGCTTCAAACGGACACACCATGCACAAAAAAAACATGCCATCATGCTGCGGCATCATGCTTAAAAACATGCCAAAAAGAAGGAAACATAGCATGCATTTTGCTTCATAACAACAAATAACAAATATTGTCTTTCTTTCCCTGATAACGTCAGGGTACAATCTGTCTGCCTATCACTGAATAACTTTTTTCACACGAACCAGTCTTACTTACACCAAGCAACTCAATGATTTCAGAATTCTGCAACAAGAATATGTTATATTTAAAAACACAGAACTGTAATTTTATCATCAAGCAAAATCAGTAGCAAGTATGCAATTGCCCAAATAAATGTATATTTAATATATACAAGTTTTGGTATAAACAGATGGCATTAATACATAAACATACAACTAACTATAGATTACAGTAGCCTTGGATATTATAATTGCCCAGGAAACCATCCAAGACCCTCTTAAAGGCATTAACACAATCAACACAAAATCACATCTTTTGACATTCCCCAACCTCACTGTCCTCACAGTATGCACTGCTGCAGGTTAAAACTCTGATGGTCAGTTCAGTATTTAGTAATGACCAACTTGCTTGATTTATGGGAATGTGATAGGGCCTACTTCATATTAAGCTCCAATGGGGCAGGGACTTGTGGGAATTTGATAGGGACCTTAGATTGTAAGCTCCAATGGGGCAGGGACTTGTGTGAATTTGATAGGGACCTTAGATTGTAAGCTCCAATGGGGCAGGGACTTGTGGGAATTTGATAGGGACCTTAGATTGTAAGCTCCAATGGGGCAGGGACTTGTGGGAATTTAATAGGGACCTTAGATTGTAAGCTCCAATGGGGCAGGGACTTGTGGGAATTTGATAGGGACCTTAGATTGTAAGCTCCAATGGGGCAGGGAGTGATGGGAATGTGATAGGGCTGTCTGATGGTAAGCTCCACTGGGGCAGGGACTTGTGGAAATGTGATAGGGACCTTAGATAGTAAGGTCCACGGGGCAGGGAGTGATGGGAATGTGATAGGGCCTTCTGATAGTAAGCTGCACTGGGGCAGGGACTGGTAGGAATGTGATAGGGACTTTACACTGTAAGCTCACTGAGGCAGGAACTGATGTGAATAAGGGACTTTAGATTGTAAGCTCCATGGGCAGGGACTGATCAAAATGTGATAATACCTGGTAGGCAAAACACAACTGAAACTTGAAAGGTAATTCATTAATTGATTAAAAATTCATGTTATACTGCATTAATCAAGTAAAAAAATCATTGAGCATTTCTTTTATTTTATCATTTTTATTTCATTTATTTTATCGTTTTTATTTCATTTATTTCATAATTTTTATTTTATTTCATTTATGTTATCATTTTTATTTTAACCATTTCCATCCCAGTCAAATAATAATTAATATCTCAGGTTCAACCAGATTAAGCAACTACTGCTGGCAAAGACTGGAGATGGTCAGATTAAAAAAATTGGGTTATGAGTCGTATTAACATAGTTCATAGTCCATACACCTCCCCCCCAACCCCCCAGGGTGGTTAAGGGCAGGCCCCCCCTTAAATTATTTGCAAATAGTCATCACCAGCTCATGATGCAGGCAGGAGGCAGCCAGGATCGACGGTCCAAGCCAGCAGCAGTATGAGTATGGCTATAGCAGCAGCAGCGCCAGCACCGCTCGCTCCCACTCTGAAGCTGGACTTTAGACACGGCCGCGTCTCTCTCTCTCCTCCCCCACGTGAAGGACGTTCCGTAACATCACATGCGGTCGCACAGCCACAGCACAGGAGCGCAAATACATAATGGACGCACGGCACAAGGCAGCACAGCTGAGCTGAATCAGTGAGAAGGTTTGAAAACTCGGTAGTTGACAGGCCAGTAGGAGTAGCGGCAGAGCTGCAGGGCCCATTGCTCCGGAAAAAAAAAATCGGAGCGCTGGCAAAAAAATATTTAAAAAAATTAGAACATGGTCGTGGGGGCCCACAAGGACTGGGGCCACCGGGATATTTCCCGGTGGCCCCAGTCCATAACACTACTGATTGTGACTGTACACACATGCCAAATAAGTGCACCAAAACACAGTTTTTCCAAGTCCAAATAGATAGTCTAATACTGCCCCATCTCTCAACCTCCACCTATATTCTCAGTGCAGAGTTACCATTGGTGCAGAAGGAAGAATGCAATTAAACAAGCACTCACAAGGAACTCCAATTTCCCATTGATAATCAGGTGCACGTCATTCATTGTCCACTCCAACTGACTTTTAATATCAAAACACTGCAGCAGACAGCACCATCAGGAATATTTGTTTCAAAAAGCCTTTATTTTGCTATTTTTGGCTTTGTGATCAGGACAGTTGCAACGTTTCAAGCCAAACAATGGCCCTTTATCAAGCTAATATTACACGTTTAGACATTTTATACTATATATCATAGCACCATCTTGTGGCAAAATACTGAAAAAACATTATAATACAGATACATTTTCAAATATTCACATTTAGTTGATGGAACAATTCTGTCCACTAGTTATAAAGAAGGTTCCTTGTCCCAATATCTGTAAAATCAAAACATAAATAAAACCAAGTTAAAAACAAATTTATCGGAATATAGAGTGCAAGTCATATTCCCGATTCGGGCCATGGGGTTCCATTGTTTCTAAGTACCGTATCCACCATGCTTCTTTCTTAAGCAATTTCTTATTTCTATCACCTCTTCTACGGAATATCAGCTCATTATCTATAACCTGGAATTTCAGTTGTTGAACCCCATGGCCCTTCTCAGAGGAATGATATGCCACCGCCTGCTCCATTTTTTTAAATCTAATAGCAGATTTGTGCTCCTGTATTCTGTCTCCATACGTGTAGTCTGTCCCACATATAAATTCCCGCAAGGGCATTTTATAACATATATAACAAAAGTGGATGTACATGTGTAATATCCCCAGATCTTAATGGGGTTCCCTTTTCATGGATAATATATTGTATCTCCCTTTTGCCAGTTGGAGTAGCAGTTACAAGATGTACAAGATGGTTGAATCATGAAAAGCTTCAATTGTCAAAATCCCAATTTCTTCGAGTGAAACGTACAGATTGTTACAGATGAGGATAGAGCAGATAAAAGGTTGGATGAAATGCAACAGAAATATTTGGAGAGAGGATACTCCATGTCTTTATTACAAGATTGATGTAGGGATGTGGAAAACAATAGGATGCATATTGAGAACAGAAAATCTAAATTTAAAAATAAAAGAATCCCATTTGTTTCTATATTTACTTCATTGAGCCAAGAGGTGTCTAAAGTAATCAACAAGCACTGGGGTATATTAAGAAATGGCCTACCGACTATTGAGGGTTTTCATGATTCACCCTTATGTCATACAAGAAAAATCAAACCATTGGATCCATATTGGTAAAGTCAGATATAGGGGGTAAAAAGTCAAAACAAGGTGTACTATGTCCAAAAAATAATGGCACTTTCCCCTGTTTATCTTGTAACTGCTGTTCCAACTGCCAAAAGGGAAATGCACTATATCATCCACGAAAAGGGAACCCCATTAAGATCAGGGGATATAACACATGTACATCCACTTTTGTAACATATGTTATAAAATGCCCTTGTGGGTATTTATACGTGGGACCAGGGGCGATCCTGGCCCCCTCCCCCGAAATTCGCTCTTAAAGTACCAGGAGCAGCATTTTTGCTGCCCCTGGTACCTAGTGGGGCACTGCCGCCTGAGGCAACAGCCTCAACTTGCCTCATTGGCGAAGCACCCCTGCGTGGGACAGACTACACGAATAGTAAGAGACAGAATATGGGAGCACAAATCTGCTATTAGATTAAAAAAAGTGGAGCAGGTGGTGGCATATCATTTCACTAGAAGGGCCATGGGGTTCAACAACTGAAATTCCAGGTTATAGGTATGTGCCGATATTCTGTAGAGGAGGTGATAGAAATAAGGAATTACTGGTAGAAGCCTGGTAGATACGGTACTTAGAAACAATGGAACCCCATGGCCTGAATCGGGAATATGACTTGCACTCTATATTCCGATTTGTTTTTAACTTGGTTTTATTTATGTTATGATTCTACAGATATTGGGACAAGGAACCTTTTTTTATAACTAGTGGACTGAATTGTTCCACCAACTAAATATGAATATTTGAAAATGTATTATAATGTTTTTTTCAGTATTTTGCCACAAGATGTCTAAACATGTGTGTAACATTAGCTTGATAAAGGGCCATTGTTTGGCTTGAAACGTTGTAACTGTCCTGATCACAAAGCCAAAAAATAGCAAAACAAAGGCTTTTTAAACAAATATTCCTGATGGTGCTGTCTGCTACAGTGTGTATTGGTGCAGAAGGGCCAAACCAGTACTGGGGTGTTTTCTGAACAAAGATTCTTAGTGAAGCAGTATTCAGTTGTATGAAATTAAATCAAATGTGAAAAACTGGCTATGGAAAAATGTGGGTACCCTTGTAATTTTGCTAATTTGAATGCATGTAACTTCTCGATACTGATTACTGGCAACACCAAATTGGTTGGATTTGCCCTTGAACTTCATATGCAGGTGTGTCCAATCATGAGAAAAGGTATTTAAGGTGGCCAATTGCAAGTTAAGCTTCTGTTTGACTCTCCTCTTAAGAGTGACAGCATGGGATCCTCAAAGCAACTCTCAAAAGATCTGAAAACGAAGATTGTCCAGTATCATGGTTTAGGGGAAGGCTACAAAAAGCTATCTCATTGGTTTAAACTGTCAGTTTCAACTGTAAGGAATGTAATCAGGAAATGGAAGGCCACAGTTGCTGTAAAACCCAGGTCTGGCAGGCCAAGAAAGTACAGAAGCTTTATATGCGGAAGATTGTGAGAATGGTTACAGGCAACCCAAATATCACCTCCACAGACCTGCAAAAACAACTTGCTGCAGATGGTGTATCTGTACACGTTCTACAATTCAGTGCAATTTGCACAAAGAACATCTGTATGGCAGGGGGAGAAAAGCCCTTTCTGCACTCATGTACTCGTTGTATGCAAAGGCTCATTTTGTCACGAACGCAGACTCAGAGCTCCGGCGTCGCTTCCAAAATGGTGGCGCCCATGGCCATCACATGGGTAGTGGCGCCGGGCCAATGACATCATCGCGCCGCGCCTGACACTGGGTGCTGTGTCAGTGCCGAATTGGCACCAAATTCATAATAAAAAATAATAAAAGAGCACCCAGTACACCTAATCACTGCCCAAGTATAGATTCTGTTTTGCTACGTTCCTGTGTGCTCTGTAATTATTATTGGATTGACTATTTGACTTTGACCCTGCCTGAACTTTGTTATTGAGACCTTCTGCCTGCCTTTTTGAACCCCTGCCTGGACTTTGAACCTGAAAGTTCAGGTTCAAGGTAACCCTTGCCTGTACCTTGAACCTGAACTTTGACCCTAAGGGCTTCCTCCTTGGTGCTGACTTCCCCGCTGGGAGCCGATAGGCCCCCCGACATTATACTTGGGCCATGGACCCCACTGAGGAAGCTACGCCTGATGTCGGATGAGCACTTCGGGGATTAGCGTCCCGCAAAGATGATTGGTTAAAACTTTAGGGTTTAAACCTTAACCTTGTGAATTCAAAGCTAGTGTGGGAGCTGCTAAGCGAGTGTTGCATGTGACTAAGTGTTGCATGTGAATTAAGTGTTAAGCAGCATTAAAAACCTTAACGCGTTTAAAACCGAAAAGGCGTTTGTGAGGAATTGCATTTGGGAGGCTGTAAGTACCCAGTGTAAATATGAGTGCAAGTGGGTTTGCTGGTATTACTCAGTGTGTGTCTTGTCACGTGTATGTGGTGTTGAAGCAGCAATTCCATGCAGTATTTACATGTGAGAGATGTCGGTGGTTTTTCATCTTGGAATCTGAATTGCAGACTCTAAGGGGTGAACTTGCAGCACTGAGAGCAGTGGAAAATGAGGGGGAGGAAAGGAGGCTCGCAGAGCAACCACTGGCAGGGGCTAGTGGAGTGGCGGGAGGAGAAGGGGCAGTGGAGGCTAATGAGAGAGGAAGGTTTGTGACAGTCAGGAGGGGAAGTAGGGGACAGAAGGGTAAGGGGGCTGGTCCACAGCTTGTCCAAAACAGCAAATTCGCCGTTTTGGCTCAAGATGCTGGGGAGGAGAACTGGCATGTATGGAGCAGACTGACTCTCAGAGCGCCCTGGGAGGCAGTGTCTCTAATACGGGTGGTGGGGGGAGTGCAAGGAAGGAAAGGCAGGTTCTAGTTATAGGGGATTCAATTATTAGAAAGGTGGATAGGGTAATCTGCCGTAAGGCCCCTACATGCCGAACAGTCTGCTGCTTGCCTGGTGCTAGGGTACGGCATGTGGTGGAATGAGTGGACAGATTATTGGGAGGGGCTGGGGAAGACCCAGCAGTCTTGGTTCACATAGGTACCAATGACAAGTTAGAGGAGGTGGTGAAGTCCTCAAGAACGATTTTAAAAAACTAGGTGTAAAGTTGAGGGCGAGGACTTCCAAGGTAATTTTCTCAGAGATATTACCTGAGCCACGAGCAACGCTAAGGAGACAGCGGGAGCATATGGAGATTAATGCGTGGCTGAGAGATTGGTGTAGGGAGGAGGGTTTTGTGAGAACTGGGCTGATTTCTCAGTCGGCTACAGGCTTTCTGCTAGGCGTGGGCTGCACCTCAATGATGATAGTGCAGCTGTTTTGGGAGAGAAGATGGCTAGAGTCTTGGAGGAGATTTTAAACTAGGCATGGGGGGAGGGTTCAGCAAAAGATTCAGTGGAAAACAGGTTAGATTATATAGTGGGCAAAGAAAGGGAAAATGGGGGAGGAGATATGGCTGGGGGTACTGTTAAGGATAGTTAGGACCACATGTTATATGTTCAATATGGTACCAGTATTAAATGTATGTTTGCAAATGCAAGGAGTCTGACTGGTAAAATGGGAGAGCTGGAGGTGCTGGTGCTGGAGGGAAAATATGATGTGATTGGTGTGGCTGAAACATGGCTGAATGAGTCACATGACTGGGTAGTTAATATCAGTGGCTATACTTGTTTCGGAGGGACAGAGGCAATAGAAAAGGAGGAGGGGAATGTCTGTGTTAGGCAGGATTTAAAAGCTTATATAAAGGAGGATGTTATGTTATAAAATGAGGGGGCAGAAGTTTTATGGGTGGAGTTCTTCACCAATTGTAAAGAGTCCAGCAAATTAATTGTAGGTGTATGCTATAAAACCCCTAATGTAAGTGACCAGAAGGAGGCTAAGCTCCTGATGCAAATAGAAAAGGCTGCTAATTTGGGTGAAGTAATGATAATGAGAGATTTTAATTACCCAGATATTGACTGGAGCAACAGTACTGTCAGATCAGTTAATGGGAACAAGTTTATAGACTTGTTGCATGACAATTTTATGGCACAGGTTGTTGAGGAACCTACCAGAAAAAAAGTTATTCTGGATCTAGTGAACCCAGAACTTATAACAATGTGCAAGTCATTGAATCCCTGGGTAATAGTGACCAAAATGTTATATAATTTAATGTCTGGTGCAAAAAACAAATATGTACTGGGGCAACAAAATCCATGAATTTTGGACTCATTTTAGTCCAAAATTCATGGATTTTGTTGCCCCAGTACATATTTGAGGGCTGCCCTACAGAGTTTTCAGCTAAAAACACAGAACAGAAATGGTTGTCATTTAAAATGATATTAAATCATTACTGTTCTCAATTTATTCCCTTAAAGGAATAATTCAGTGTGAAAATAAAAACTGGGTAAATAGATAGTCTGTGCAAAATAAAAAATGTTTCTAATATAGTTAGTTAGCCAAAAATGTAATGTATGAGGGCTGGAATGAACAAATGTGTAATAAAACAGCCAGAATCCAACTTCCTGCTTTTCAGCTCTATAACTCTGAGTTAGTCAGCGACTTGAAGAGGGGCCACATGGTACATTTCTGTTCAGTGAGTTTGTAATTGATCCTCAGCATTCAGCTCAGATTCAAAAGCAACAGATATGACCCATGTGGCCCCCCCTCAAGTCTCTGATTGGTTACTGCCTGGTAGTCAGGGTAACCAGTCAGTGTAAACAAAGAGAGCTGAAAAGCAGTTCTGACTGATATGTTACACATAAAATCACTCCAGCCTTTATACATTACATTTTTTGCTAACTAACTATATTAGAAACATTTTTTATTTTGCACAGCCTATTTATTTATCCAGTTTTTATTTTCACACTGAACTATTCCTTTAAGGAGTACATGTAGAAGCTCTAAGAATCATGTGGCTTAATACAGTAAAGAAGTTAATTGGAAAGAAGAGAAAGGCATTTAAAAAATACATAGTTACATTGTTACATAGTTACATAGTTAAATTGGGTTGAAAAAAGACAAAGTCCATCAAGTTCAACCCCTCCAAATGAAAACCCATCATCCATACACACACCCCTCCCTACTTTTAATTAAAATTCTTTATACCCATACCTATACTAACTATAGAGTTTAGTATCACAATAGCCTTGGATATTATGTCTGTCCAAAAAATCATCCAAGCCATTCTTAAAGGCATTAACTGAATCAGCCATCACAACATCACCCGGCAGTGCATTCCACAACCTCACTGTCCTGACTGTGAAGAACCCTCTACGTTGCTTCAAATGAAAGTTCTTTTCTTCTAGTCTAAAGGGGTGGCCTCTGGTACGGTGATCCACTTTATGGGTAAAAAGGTCCCCTGCCATTTGTCTATAATGTGCTCTAATGTACTTGTAAAGTGTAATCATGTCCCCTCGCAAGCGCCTTTTTTCCAGAGAAAACAACCCCAACCTTGACAGTCTACCCTCATAATTTAAGTCTTCCGTCCCTCTAACCAATTTAGTTGCACGTCTCTGCACTCTCTCCAGCTCATTTATATCCCTCTTAAGGACTGGAGTCCAAAACTGAACTGCATACTCCAGATGAGGCCTCACCAAGGACCTATAAAGAGGCATAATTATGTTTTCATCCCTTGAGTTAATGCCCTTTTTTATGCAAGACAGAACTTTATTTGCTTTAGTAGCCACAGAATGACACTGCCCAGAATTAGACAACGTGTTATCTACAAAGACCCCTAGATCCTTTTCATTTAAGGAAACTCCCAACACACTGCCATTTAGTGTATAACTTGCATTTACAAATCAGTTGGGACAGAAGCTGCATTTAATGAATATAAACACTGTAATAAATGTTGTAAATTAGCAATCCGGAAGGCAAAGAAAGGAAATTAAGGGTTAATTGCGGTGGAGGTGGAAACTAACCCTAAAAAGTTGTTTAAATATATTAATAGTAAAAAGATGCAGGTTGAGAGTGTTGCCCCATTAAATTATGGCAACAAAAACCATGAATTTAGTTTTCAGCTAAAAACTAAATGCCCAAATCAATGCTCTGTAGGGCAGCTCTCAAGGCAATAAAATTAGCTTTTCCAAAATTCATTGTTTTTGTTGCCGTTATTTAATGGAGCAAATCTGTTGGGACAGAAGCTGCATTTAATGAATATAAATACTATAATAAATGTTGTAAATAAGCAATCCGGAAGGCAAAGAAAGGAAATGAAGGCGGAGGCTAAGACTAACCCCAAAAAGTTTTTTAAATATATTAATAGTAAAAAGACGAAGGTTGAGAATGCTGCGCCATTAAATGATAGTACCAGTATGGTTGTAACAGATACAGAAAAGGCAAATGTGCTAAATCAGTTCTTTTCTTCAGTGTATACAATAGAGGAGTCTGAGTTCCCAGGCTCACTGCATTGATGGCTCAGCTCAATCTAGTCAGTGGCTGACTCAGGATATGACCCATAAAACTTTGATAAAAATTAATGTAAACAAGGCTCCAGGGCCTGATGGCATACACCCCCGGGTTCTAAGAGAGCTTGGTTTAGTTTTAGACCAGCCCCTATTTCTGATTTTCTCCGATTCACTTTCATCTGGTATGGTACCTATGGATTGGAGAAAACCTGTCATGTCATTCTTATATTTAAAAAGGGATTATGATCTCAGCCTGGCAGTTATAGGCCTGTAAGTTTGACATCTGTGGTGGGCAAATTATTTGAAGGCTTGTTGAGGGATCCCATTCAAAATTATGTCCTAGTGAATTACATTATGAGCAGCAATCAGCATGGCTTTATGAAGGATAGGTCATGTCCGACTAATTTGATTTTTATGATGAGGAAAGTTAAGATGCTGGAGAGTGGGGGGGGCAGTAGATGTGATCTATTTGGATTTTGCCAAAGCGTTTTATACCATGCCCTACAAATGACTGCTTTCTAAACTAAGGTCTGTTGGGTTTAATGAAGTCATTTGCACATGGATAGGAAACTGGCTACAGGATTGGGTACAGAGGGTGTTTGTTAATGGTACATTCTCTACTTGGAGTAAGGTTCTCAGTGGGGTCCCTCAGGGCTCGGAATTGGGTCCACTTTTATTTAACTTGTTCATTAATGACTTAGGAGAGGGTATTGTAAGTAATATATCAGTGTTTGCAGATGACACAAACTATCCAGCCCAATTAATTCCATCCTGGATGTGGCATCCTTGCAACATGATCTTGACAAACTGGCAATCTGGGCAGCTAAGTGGCAAATGAGATTCAATGTTGATAAATGTAAAGTCATGGACTTGGGATATAAGAATATCCAAGCCACTTATACCCTTAATGGGAACTGCACTAGGCAAAACCATTATGGAAAAGGACCTTGTAGATGATAAACGTGGCTGTAGCAAGCAATGCCAGTCAGCAGCATCAAGGGCAAATAAGGTCTTGAGCTGTATTAAAAGGGGCATAGAGTCCCAGGAGGAGGGGGTCATTCTTCCACTGTATAGAGCACGTGTAAGGCCCCATCTAGAAAATGCCGTACAGTTTTGGTCTCCATCACTCAAACAGGACTTCATTGTATTAGAGAGGGTACAGAGAAGGGCAACTAAGATGGTAAAAGGTATGGAAAATTTTAGCTATGAGGAAAGACTGGCCAAATTGGGGATGTTCACGCTGGAGAAGAGGTGCTTAAGGGGTGATATGATAACTATGTATACATATATATGGTGATCATATAATAATCTCTCTAATGCTTTATTTACCAGTAGGTCTTTTCAGCTGACACAAGGTCACCCATTCTGATTAAGAAAAGAGGTTACCCTAAATATTCGGAAGGGGTTTTTTACAGTGAGAGCTGTGAAGATGTGAAATTCTCTCCCTGAATCAGTTGTACAGAATGATACATTAGATAACTTTAAGAAGTGGATGGATTGCTTTTTAGCAAGCGAGGGAATACAGGCTTATGGGAGATAGTTCATAGTACAAGTTGATCCAGGACTGCCGGGAATTTCATGGATGCTCTCTTTGCCAAGTATATGGATGTTCCCTTATATCCATTGCCAACTCCCCTTCGGGTTACTGCTATTGACAACAAGCCTCTAACATCCGAGTTTATCTCCCTGACGACTGGAAAGTTACCTGTGCAGGTTGGGACTTTACATAAAGAAAAGTTATCGTTCCTTATTATTTCCTGCCCTTCTGTGCCTGTTGTTTTGGGTCATCCCTGGCTGCGCTTGCATAACCCCACCATTGATTGGTCCTCGGGCAGATCTCTCGTTGGAGTCCATTCTGTCAACAACACTGTCTTCCTGCTAAACCCCTCCAGAGGGTGAATATCTCTACGACAGATTTGAATACAGTGCCCTCTATCTTCAAGGAATTCTCTGATGTCTTCTGTAAAAAGTCTGCAGAGTTCCTTCCCCCTCATCGACACTATGACTGCCCAGTCGATCTACTTCTGGGAACCATGCCCCCTAGAGGTCGCACTTATCCTCTCTCCCCAGCAGAGACTGCCACCATGAAAGACTATAAAAAAAAAATCTCCAGCGGGAGTTTATTCTTCCCTCTACCTCTCCCGCAAGGGCTGATTTCTTCTTTGTGGAGAAGAAGGATGGTGGTCTACATACCTGTATAGATTACCGAGGACTTAATAAGATTACTGTTAAGAATCGGTACCCCTTGCCTTTGATTACAGAACTTTTTGACCAACTGAAAGGGTCTGAGATCTTCACTAAGTTGAATCTACGCTGGGCATACAACCTCATCCGAATTCGTGAAGGTGAGGAATGGAAGACGGCCTTCAACACTCGAGATGGGCACTATGAATATCTCATAATGCCCTTTGGTCTCTGTAATGCCCCCGCCGTCTTCCATGAATTTGTGAACGACATCTTCCAGGATCTCTTGGGAAAATCTGTGGTCGTGTACCTAGATGACATCCTGATCTTCTCCAAGGACCTAGAAAGCCATCACTCCCAGGTAAAGGAAGTACTCTCTTGTCTGAGGAAGAACTCTCTCTTTGCCAAGCTGAAGAAATATGATTTTGAAGTGTCCAAGATCCCTTTTCTGGGCTACATCATCTCTTCTGAGGGTTTTGAGATGGATCCCGTAAAAGTGTCCATAATTCAGGAGTGGCTTCTTCCATTGAGTACCAAGGCGATTCAGAGATTCATTGGATTCGCCAATTATTATCAACAGTTTATTAAGGGGTTCTGCTCTCTGCATTGCACCTATCCTTGCCCTCATCCGGAAAGGGGGTAAACCCAACTCGTGGCCCCCATCAGCTGTTGAAGCATTTCAGTCCCTGAAAGATGCTTTCACTTCTGCTTCAGTCCTCCTTCATCCAAATTCGGCGTTACCCTTTTTCATTGAGGTGGATGCATCTGAAGTCGGAGCTGGTGCTATTCTGTCTCAAAGACATCCTGCCAATGGAAAACTACACCCTTGTGCTTATTTCTCCAAAAAGTTCTCTCCTGCGGTGCAGAATTATGATGTGGGGAATCGTGAACTCTTGGCTGTCAAGCTTGCTTTCAAGAAGTGGCGGCACCACCTTGAAGGTTCTTCGATTCTCGTCACGATCTATACTGACCATAAGAATTTAGAGTTTATACAATCTCTCAAGAGATTGAATTCCCGACAGGCAAAATGGGCTCTCTTCTTTTCTCGCTTCAACTTTGTCCTGACATCGTCCTGGTTCCAAAAATCAGAAAGCCCATGCTCTTTTCCGAAGTTTCACTCCGATAGATCGTTTTCCTGAGAAGCAAGAACCAATTATTCCTCCTGCCAAGTTTATTGCATCTCTGTTCCCTCAATTTGCTGCGCAAATCTTGGCTGGCCAGTTTTCTGCTCCTCCTGATACTCCCATTGGGATGGCGGTTGTACCCTCTGAGCTTCATCTGCCCATCTTACAACAGACTCATTGTTCCAGGCAAGCTGGACATCTTGGTCCTGAAAAGACTCTTGAGTTGTGACGACGTTTAGTCTGGTGGCCGACTATTCGTAAAGACATCAAAGACTTTGTTGCTGCCTGTACCATTTGTACCACTTCCAAGGCTAGCCATACT
Organism: Xenopus petersii; assembly: GCA_038501925.1. Lineage (NCBI taxonomy): Eukaryota > Metazoa > Chordata > Amphibia > Anura > Pipidae > Xenopus > Xenopus petersii. The sequence continues at coordinate 57,002,582 of CM076687.1, read as the reverse complement.
CGCCCTAGCCAGTTATTGCAAACTTTACCCATTCCCTCTCGTCCATGGACTCACTTAGCAATGGACTTTATTGTAGAGTCAATAACCACCCAGAGCACAGTGTTCCCTCACTGTGATCTGGGTGGTTATTGACTGCTTTAGCAAAATGGCACATTTCATTCCCCTGCAAAAACTTTCCTCTGCGGTGGAACTGTCCCAGCTCTTCATCCAGTATATTTTCCGGCTACATTGCTTTCCAGCGGAAATAGTCTCTGACAGAGGATCCAAGTACATATCCAGGTTGTGGCGCTCCTTATGCAAAGCTTTGGGTATCCTCTCTCTTAAATTCTCATCACCTCAAACGAATGGGGCAGCAGAACGAGTGAACCAAGTTCTTGAGCAATTCCTCTGTCAAGATGATTGGTCTGACCTCCTCCCGTGTGCGGAATTCGCTCATAATAATGCTAGTCACACTTCCACTGGTAGATCGCCTTTCCTGTCGGTGTATGGTCAGCATCCACAAGCATTCCCACAGGACTTTCTACTATCTGATGTCCCAGCTGCTGATGATCATGCGGCCCATATATCTGCTATTTGGGCTGCAACCAAATCTAATCTTGAAAAAAGTGCTATGGTGCATAAGACTTTTGTGGACCGCAAAAGGATATCCTCTCCACCATATAAAGTTGGAGATAAAGTGTGTCTTCTCTTTTCCCATATCTGAGATTATCAACCCCGTGGCTGTTCGGCTTCAACTTCCCCCTGAGATGCGAATTATTAATGTTTTTCATGTCTCCCTGTTGAAACCAGTTGTGTCCAACCGCTTCTATTCTGATCAGTCTCCTCCTTCTGCCATCTCCATGGACTTCCACTAGAGTACGAAGTGGAAAAGATCTTAGATTCCAGACTCTACAGGAGATCTCTCCAGTACCTCATCAAGTGGAAGGGCTTTGGTCCTGAAGAATGCTCTTGGGAGAGACACTCCAATGTTCATGCTCCCCACCTTGTGAGGGAATTCTACACTAAGTTTCCTCAAAAACCTAGACTTGGTGGTCCAGTGGCCCCCGTGGGGAGGGGGGTACTGTCACGAACGCCGCCACAGAGCTCCGGACGGCGCATCCCTTCCCTCCGGTGTCGCTTCCGGCGCAATGAAGTTATTGCACGCTGGGCACTGCATCAGTGCCAAATTCATAATAGAGCACCCAGTACACCTAATCACTGCCCAAGTATAGGTTCTGTTTTGCTACGTTCCTGGGTGCTCTATAATTATTATCGGATTAACTATTTGACTTTGACCCTTCCTGAACTTTGTTATTGAGACCTTCTACCTGCCTTTTTGATCCCCTGCCTGGACTTTGACCTTATTACTGCCTTAACCCTTGCCTGTACCTTGAACCTGAACTTTGACCCTAAGGGCTTCCTCTTTGGTCCTGACTTCCCCACTGGGAGCCGATAGGCCCCCCGACACATTTAGACAAGCCACAGTCATTTTGGAACAAAGTGCTTTGGACTGATGAGACAAAAATGTAGTTATTTGGTCATGACAAAAAGCGATTTGCATGGTGGAAGAAGAACACCGCATTCCAAGAAAAACACCTGCTACCTACTATCAAATTTGGTGGAGGTTCCATCATGCTGTGGGGCTGTGTGGCTAGTTCAGGGACTGGGGCCCTTGTTAAAGTCGAGGGTTGGATGAATTCAACCTAATTTCAAAAAATTCTTCAGGATAATGTTCAAGCATCAGTCACAAAGTTGAAGTTACACAGGGGTTGGATATTCCAACAAGAGAATGACCCTAAACACTCTTCAAAATCTACAAAGGCATTTATGCAGAGAGAGAGAAGTACAATATTCTGGAATGGGCGCCGCTGTCCCTCGACTTGAATATCATTGAAAATCTATGGGATGATTTGAAACAGGCTGTCAATGCTCGGGCAGCCATCAAATTTAACTAAACTGGAGAGATTTTGTGTGGATGAATGGTCAAAAATACCGCCATCCAGAATCCAGCCACTCTTCAAAGGCTATAGGAGGCGTCTAGAGGCTGTTGCATTTGCAAAAGGAGGCTCAACTAGGGGGCAAATTTACTTAACCCTCGATATTCGATTGCCCAATTGAAATCCTTTGAATATCGAAGTCGAAGGATTTACAGCAATTCATTCGATCGAACGATTAAAACCTTCGAATTGTTGGATTTGAAGGATTTTAATCCATCGATTGAATGATTTTTCTTCGACCAAAAAATACTTAGAAAGCCTATGGGGAACTTCCCCATAGGCTAACATTGACTTCGGTAGGTTTTAGGTGTCGAACTAGGGGGTCGAAGTTTTTTTTTTAAAGAGACAGTATGGTCGAATGGTCAAACGATTTTTAGTTTGAATCGTTCGATTCGAAGTCGTAGTCAAAGTAGCCAATTCGACGGTCAAAGTAGCCAAAAACATCATTCGAAATTCGAAGTTTTTTTTTATTCTATTCCTTCACTCGAGCTAAGTAAATGGGCCCTAAGTATTGAGGTAATATCTCTATTGGGGTGCCCAGATTTATGCACCTGTCTAATTTTGTTATGATGCATATTGCATTTTTCTGTTAATCCAATAAAAATGTCACTGCTAAAATACTACTGTTTCCATAAGGCATGTTACATATTAAAAGGAAGTTGCTCAGTCAATGATAAACAAAACTCCAAAGACTTAAAAGGGGTTCCCAAACTTTTTCAAATGACTGTATATATGGAAAAATGCATGGACTAGGGCTCCAACACTCTCTTAGAATGATATTTTGTTACCCTGTCGATAACAAAAACACTGCAGACTAACACTGGCATACTTTAAGTAACCAGATATTTACAGGGTCCACCAAAACCTCAATGAATCCCTCTGTGTTATCAGTATATATTATTAAAACTAATTAGGGCCCCACTGGGCCCTCTATACTCCTGGGTCCCCTAAGCCAAGGCTTCCTCCTCCATAATAGCAAAGACTTTTATATTATGCAAAGCAATGTTATCATTTCTTATATTTTCACTTTAAAAAGAAACTATAGTAGTACAATGGAATATGGTAAGGGAGGGGTTGCATTACACTGTGAGCCTAAGGGGAACTCACACAGACTATCATTGTTTTCTTTCTGTGCGATCAGGAAACAATACATTAATATTTATATCTGGAAGTTCAGATATTATTTATGCTTCTCCGAACCCCATCCAGAGATGTTGCACGACGACACACCGACGCCTGTCGGATAATCCACCTGGCAAAAAGCTCCCTTTTACCAGCCCAATTCATAGATTTTTGGGGGCACTCTTCGACTCCAGGAGACACTGAGTTTTCCTCACCCAAGAAAAAAATAAAGAAGCTTATCAAGGCTACCCTATCAGCCATACACAAGACAGACATCTTCATAAGAAACGGAATGCACCTCTTAGGCTTCATGGCCGCATCCATAGACCTGGTACCCTATGCACAATTCCACACCAACAACTAGAACTTCTTCAGAAATTAAACCGATCACCTATGGTGTTCGAGACCAGAATCTGACTTTGCCACCGCACGAACCAGTCCACTTTAGTGGACAAAGATCCAAACCCTATCCATAGGATGACCTGTTCTGTTCCAAGCTTCCTAACCGTCACAACGGATGCCAGCCTATCCGGCAGGGGAGGAGTCCTCCAAGACAACACAGTACAAGGAAAATGGTCCAAAGCAGAAACAAAATTACCAATCAATGCCCTCGAACTACGAGCGATCAGACACACTCTAATCCACTGGACAGAGCCCCTTCAAGAGGTCTCCCATAAAGGTACAAACAGACAATGAAACCACTGTAGCTAAACCACCAAGGCAGCACCCACAGTCAGGCAGCCTGGAAGGAGGCAGCCAAAATACTTACCTGGGCAGAACAGACAGTGCCACAAATCTCAGCCATTTACATTCCAGGCCAAGAGAACTGGGAAGTGGACTTCCTCAGTCGCCAGAAGAGAATGGAAACTGAAAGCAGGATATTTGATATTTGCACAAATAGCCAACAAATGAGATTGGCCACAGATCGACCTAATGGCATCAGCATTCAATCACCAACTACTGGTTTACTGCACACTGTACCACAATCCCATAGTGACTGCAGTGAATATTCTGACCATCACCTGGAAATTCGACCTGGTTTATGTATTCCCACCACTACCAATGATCCACAAGGTCCTATGAAAGCTCAAGTTACACCGCACCACAGCCATTGTAATCACCCCATACTGGCCCCGGCGGGCATGGTTCTCAGACTTTTAGAACATGTCTGTAGCTGACCCATGGAGACTTCCACTGTGGCTGGACCTGCTGACCATATCTCCACCACAACCTCTGCATGCTATCCCTGATGGCATGGCTATTGAAGCCTCAATATGGACAAACAAATGGTCCTCACAATCTGTAGTACATACCCTACTACAAGACAGAAAGAAATATACCAAGTGGTCATACCACACGATATGGATAGTCTTCCTTAAAATGGTGCAACTGCAGACAGTTAAACCGTGCATCCATTCCTACCTCGGATTTCTTGGATTTCTTATAAGACAGTTGGGACAAGGGCCTAGCCACAAAATCCCTCAAGGTCCAAGTTTCCACACTCTCAATCCTACTCAACAACTTTTAGCAGAGTTAAAGGACATCAAAACTTTCATACAAGCCGAACAACATATGCGTTGGCAGGCACTATGGGATCTCACACTAGTTCTACATGCACAACAGAATCCACCATTTGAACCCATGCATTCCATCAGTGTAAAAATGCTTTCCCATTAAGGTGGCCCTTCTGGTAGCCATTGCAGCTGCAAGGCAGGTTTCAGAACTAGCAGCTCTCTCCTGTCGAACCCGCTTATCCATGAGGATAAAGTGGTTCTCCACACTCCAGATTTCCTACCAAAAGTACTGTCTGACTACTACATAAATCAGTAGATTGTGCTCCCCTCATTATGCCCTAAGCCCAGACTTCCAATTGAGAAGTCTCTACACACACTAGGGGGCAGATTAAACCTCGTGTGAATTTTGACTTTGATTCAAATTATCGAACGATATTAATAAATAAATTTGATGATCAAAGTTGTAAAAATACGAATACCGGAGGATTTTTAGTTTGACTATTTGACTATTCTATTCGACTATCCGACTTCGATATGGAAAGATACCTTATTTATCAAATATTCACCCGTAGTTTTATTTGTTCTCCAACTTTGCCTGCCGAAGTCCATCTACGACTTCGATATTCGAATATACAAAGGATTTTTTACTTTGAATATTCAATAGATTTATTCGAATATTCGATTATCTTTGATTGTATTTGACTGTGCTGTGCACTAATGTGGGTGTATAATGCCACCTAGGGATAAGTTTATACACTGCTTCTGGCTGCACTAGAGGTTTGGTGAATTACATTAAAGAAATATTGACACCAGAAAAAATATTTTTTTGCCATCTATCAGAACATAAATGCTTTCCTGTAACATCTTGTGCTGTAAGCAGAAAAATGATGTGATGAGAAACAAATTGAACATGTGTATATACATATTCAAGCTAAACCATTATCTCTACTTGTCATTTCAGCTTTCTGACCTCCTACTGTGTTATGGTTGTGGTTCACGCGTGTCATACTCTACTTTATTATGTTGGTGCTTGCCCACAGAGAATACAGACATGGACACTGACTGATTGGCCATGCCTCTAACTCCGACATTCAGGTATTTAGCAATTACTCTGGGAATCTAAAAAGATATTGCTAACAACTTACCATATTATTTGTGTGACTCTGCAGCCTCTCCATGTGTAAAGATTTTCTGACTAAATTGGACTCAACACCTGGGACAAATGTGATGAAGTGACAGCTGTTTGAACCTGAGGGGAGTCACCTTCAGAAAGCATATTATCAGTAAGTGGCAATGTTTGTTTAGCAATAACAGGTTTTTGTGTGGCTACTTAAAACTACTTTGATTAGTGTTAATGTTCCTTGTTTGATCCACAGGTATGGCTTCTTCTGATTTCTTACATGGAAGTGAAGTGTTAACTATGCCAAAAAGAGGGTTTGGTATATACCCTGAAAAATGGACGTGCTCTGCATGTTTCAAATTACATTACCCATGTTAATACCATTTTTGACAACCGCCTTAGCAAAAAAGAAAAAACACACACACACACTGTTTTTGTGGCTTTACTGACACACTCTTTGGCAAAATCCAAAACAGTTGAACAACAATAAAAATACAATCTATATCTGTATAAAGTTTGTTTGTTTTTGGAACACTACAGAATAGTTATTTTAAAAAAATCAATTTGTACCTTAGCTGGAAGGCACAGGAGGAATTTGGTCTCAACATATATTTCAAAATATAGCAGCCCCTATAGACCACTAGGGGTCATGGGGGAGGAGTGAGGGGGGCTAAGGAGGTCCCTCTGTTACAAGGAAAACAGAATAATACTAACTTAACGTATAATTCTTCACTAAGTAATGCAAATTTCAAAAGTAAAAGTAGTAACCTCCGCTGTATGCTGGCAAATGAATGGAGTTTGTCAGGTAAAATGGGAGACCTGGAATTAATTGCATGCTCTAAAAACTATGATATAATTGGTATCACTGAGACCTGGTGGGATGAAACATGTGAAAGGGGGGAACTGAAAGGGTTAACTTCTATCCTTGTAACTTCTGTCCTTGCTCAAACTTCTTTGTGCAAAACATGCTTATATGGCACGTACTCCCCAGCTGGCCTGAGCAGCCCCCAATGCCCTTGGGTGAATATGTTTCTTATCTCTTCTTATCACGCATACCAGCACACCCCACTCTCACAACTTCTACAATGTTTCTTTCTGCAGACACACACTTTTCATTTTCCCTTAGGCTAACTAAGGCATACTTTTGTAACACGTCATATTGGCTATATAAGCAACTGCTGTAACCCTAATAAATGGGAACTTGCTTTGCAACACACGAGCCTACTATGTCGTTCTTTGCAAGACCCCTGCGAAGTGTAACTGGAGGGTGTAATCAGATGGTTTCTGCTGTGCCAAGATGAACCGGTTCGCATAGGGATAGCACAAGGATAGCACAGTGAAAGCCTGGGATTTCTCCTGTTCCTTTCAGCTGGTGTCAGAAGTGGGATTGGCAATGGCGATCATAGAACTAAATGAGATTATTTGAGGTGCCAGTGGATTGGAGACTGGGGTGGTAATAGTCCATTCTGACGAGTTGTACATGTCTTTAAGGTGGAATTTTCCCCGGGGGGTGGTAGTACTACCTTTTACCCATAGACCCAACCAGTAGGTGCCGGAGTCCCCGGGGCTAGGATTTTCAAGATTGAGAGTAAGTGGCATGTTTAGTCCAGAATTCCCTTTTTTTGATAAAGTCATTCGGCTGATTAAGGACTTCCCATTTTTGCCTGTTTTTGCTATGGCAGATGCAGGTCTATAGCCCCAGTCATACCCTGTATTCCACCCAACAGCACCCCAATAATCACAGGTTGGACCCCAATTGTCATCAGTTACACAAATATAAAAAGATCACTGTGCATATGTTTGGTGATACACATAAGTTTGCCAAGGTTGAGGTGGACAGCGCACAATATTACAATAATCAAAAATAAAAGTGGCAACGTGTGTGTTAGAGGAGTTATACCAGAGGGTGGTAATATCATCCTTCGTCCTGATTGCAACATGTTGTTCGTCAGTAGAACGTGTCCCCAAAGTGACAGTGGGGTTAACCTGCGTTTGTGGTGGTGGAGGGTGGTGGTGTTGGCTTTGAAAACCTGATAACAAACTGATCCTAGAGGGCTATCAGGACTTGGATAAAATATGCAATTAAGGAGGATCATGATGGGGAAAACCAGAGAAAGGAAAGTACCAATTATGCACCATAGTGCATACTTTGTGGACTTCCTCATCATCAGTGGTGGTAGTGGTGCAGGTTTCTGGGATGACATCTTCGGGACCTGTTGGGGCGGAGACATCTGTGGGTCTTCCTGTGACGGTGTGGTTGATGACATCTCGTCCTGGAGTGATATCTTTGCCTCCGTTGGCCTCGTTGAATCCTGGAGTTGGAACCGGTGGAGCGTGTTTCACCCGTGAAGCGTGGATCCAATGGTCACTGGCATCGGTGAGGACAGCTGTCCGTGTGATGGCGATCACTGTAACACGTGGACCGAATGGGAATCCCCCTTTTCGATAGCGATGGAGCTGTCGAACAACAACTGGATCACCTGGGCGAAACGGATGGGTTGGCTCCTGCGGAGGCAAAGGAAAAGATACATCACCGTAGATGACATTCAATGTAGAAATAAGGTTACGTACATAGTCCTCCTGAATTATATTGAGATCAGTGTGATGAGTAATTAAGGGACCTTTAACCCAGGGGGTGGGAAAGGGACGCCCCATAACAATTTCAAAAGGAGAGAGTTTGGTGACAGAATGTGGTGTCATGCGTATTTCTGCAAGTATGGCAGGTAAAAGGGACTTCCAGTTAGTCCATGTGGCAGAGGTAACTTTGAGGAGCTTATCCTTGATGGTTCATGCGCTCAACGATACCTGCACTCTGTGGATGGTAGGGGATGTGAAATTTCCAGGAGATGCGTAGGGTAGAGACTAGGAGTTGGAGGACTTTACTGACAAAGGCTGGGCCATTGTCAGAATTAATCTGGAGTGGACAACCAAATCGTGGAATGATGTCCGTGACTAGGAATTTAACAACTGTTCTGGCGTCCTCATGGCGGCAAGGGAAAGCCTCCACCCAGCGAGAGAAATGGTCAGTGAAAACTAGCAAGTATTCCTGCAATTTGCCTGTTTTAGGGATGTGTGTGAAAACGACTTGCCAGTGAGAAAAAGGTGCTACTGGTGGGGGTAAGTTTTGATGTACGTTGCGTGTGCCGGTGGTGTTGGCCCTGAGGCAGGTGAGGCAGGTTTTAACAAAGGTTGAACAATGTTGTCTGAGATTGTTGGCGATTAAATGTTTTTGCATCTCAGACAAAGTGAGTTTGGCACTCTTATGACCAACACCGTGAGCATGAGAAATGAGTAGGGGTAGGCTGCTTTCGGGGATGCCCACTTTGCCCAGGTGGGAGTAAAGACCAAACTGGTCAAGGGTCAGATTTTGTTGTTTCCAAAATTGCAAGTCGTTTTGTGTAGCAAAGGCTTGCAAATGCTGTAGGATTTGACTGTCTGGACAGGTGGGAGGAGAGTGGAGAAAAATGGGTATGACGGTGGGAGTGGCAGAGGATGCAGTGGATTTGGCAACCCTATCTGCTAGGGCATTCCCTAGGGAGATGTTGTCCATTCTGTTAGTGTGGGCCCTGCAATGGATAATTGCAATTTCAGAGCGAAGTTGAATGGCTTTTAAAAGGTTATCAATGAGGGTAGGATGTGAGATGGATTTACCATCTGCAGTGACGTAACCTCTTTGTTGCCAAATTTTGCCAAAATCGTGAACCACCCCAAAGGCGTATCTACTGTCACTGAATATATTAACGGGACGGTTCGCAAACAAGTGACAGGGATGGAGTCAGTTTCGAGAATAATGTCGGGGAGTTGTACTACTGATTAGGCTGCTTTGTAGGTGTCGTCAGAGGGTCTAGAACAAGAACCATCAACAAAGACAAAGGTTTAGCATAGCTAGGTAGACCTAGCGCAGGTGCTGTATCCAGTGTCTGTAGGAGAGAATTAAAAGCATTAGTCATTTCTCTAGTCCATTGTACGTAAGGTGGTGCATCCTTTTTAGTACTTTGTCTCAGGATATTGTCAAAGTAAGAACAGTGCGATATCCATTGGCGGCAATAGTTGACAATGCCAAGAAAGGATAACATTTCCTTTGGAGTCTCTGGTTTCTTTATCTTTGTCAGCGCCTGTACACTTTTAGGATTGATTCGCCTCTGTCCATGGGAAAGCATGAATCCTAAGTATTCAACTGTCTCAGCCCCCATCTGAGCCTTGTGTTTGGCAACCTTATGACCCTCCATTGCAAGGTGTCGTAGCAAGGAGGTGGTATCATGGTGGTTAGCATCCTGGCTTGGGCTACACAACAACAAGTCATCAACATATTGAAGTAGGACAGAACCATGGCTGGAGGTCCAGCTCGTAAATCCTGTACAAATCGAAATTCTTTGTTCTTTTTGGGAACTAGGTTAATGGGGGTGTTGTAAGGAGAGACAACACCCGTGAGGATGTCTTGTTCAAGGAATTTCTGTATTAATGGGCGGATACCATTCAGCTTGTCTTGTGAAAGTGGATACTGCTTAATGTATATTGGTTGTGAGTGTGGTTTGAGTAAGGCTTTATAAGGAGTACAGTTAACAAAGCCCACATCAAATTTATCAGTAGACCAGACAGACAGAATGGAAGGATCAGTAAAAAGGTCGTTAGAATTGAAGAAAATAGAGTTCGTTTCAGGGACAAAAATATCTGCAGAAAGGCCTCCAGTAGAAGAAATACTGATAGATAGGAAACCCAATTTGTGGAACAGATCTCTACCTAGGAGATTCTCGGGCACCCTGGAATGAGTGTGAATGGGTGTGAAATGGTGTGATTGGAGCCTGGGCACTTGACGGGCAGGGGTGGGGTTTGGAAAGTGGGTGTGAGTACCCCGTTAATCCCAACTGAAGGTATTGATCCGTGTCTATCTCCATCGTAGTATTTTGTGTTAATACAGGATGTGGTAGCCCCAGTATCCACTAGGAACAATAAATCCACCCCTGCAACGTTTAAAGTGATGTATGGATCTGCATTGGAGGAGGATGAGATGCCAGGGAAATGTGAGGTACAACCTTCAGGGCAGCCCTAGGCAGATCCTGGCCAATTGATGGTGTGTCTGGGAGCAGGGTTTGCTGGGTTTCGGGGCTGTTACTGAGGTTGTGATTGGGGTGCTCGTTGTTGGAATGCTGGGGCTGGGCCATTAGGGGTCATTTGTTGGTTATTGTGGAAGGCAGGCTGAGGTGGCCAGGGGCATCGATTGCGCCAGTGGCCAAATTCGTAACAGTTAAAACATTGATCCTGGTTTTTTCTGTCCTGGTTACCCCAGTTTTGACTACCTCTCCCCCTTCCTCGTCCATTATTCCAACGGCCTTTGCCGTATCTGCCTCTGTCGGAATTTTGGTTATTAGACCTTCGGTTGTTAGAATACATTTCTATGGTACTATTTGGACAGGAGGTGGTTTCGTTTTGGGTGGGGTCTTCTGGGCTCACCTCCATGTACGTGCCCTGTACTTTCTTGTCGTTTTTGACTGGATTGTCATAACAACTTGCTGCTTCCTTTTCAATTACTCTTTTTAGAAAGTCTCCTGAAGTGAGTGTTGGCCACTCAGAAATGAGTTGTTTAGTAGTGAGACTACATTGGGGAGGAGGAGATAAATTTACCACAAGGGGAATACCATTTTGCAAGCATAGCTATACAACGCCTATATAATTCCATACTGCAGGAGGAGGGGATACGGTATATAGAGGAAATATTATTGGATACTAACATGTCACATCATCTAATCTATTTTCTGATTGACTGCTTAACTTTGGTCCTACAAAAACTATTTCAGGTTCGAGGGGGAATACTTCTGGCAACGCCAGGGGACCTCAATGGGGGCGGCAGTCGCTCCGTCGTTAGCCAATATATTTGTATACCACATAGAGCAAGAGATTTTCAGAAAGGGACCTTTTTGCAGTCAGATCATAAAGTACTAGATATGTGGACGATATAGTGGTTATATGGAAGCGAACAGTACCTGAATTCCATAATATGATAGAGATGGCAAATAGTAAACACCGTACCATCAAGTTTACCAGTGAGATTTCAGCCACATCCATTAATTTCCTGAACGTAAGGCTAAGTATCCATAACAGTGAAATAACCACTACAATGTTTTCAAAGCCCACAGACCGTAATATGTTACGTAAGCCAGATAGCTTTCATAACCCTAAGACTATAAAAGCTATACCTAAGACAGTACATCAGGGCAAGACACATATCATCTAATGTAGAACAGTTCCAGTCCGCTGCAGACTTACTTACTAAAAAATTCTAAATAGAGATTATAGGAGGAGTGATTTAACACCCATTATCCAGGAAGTGAGTGAGCTAGACAGAACAGCATTGTTAAAGACCAAAAGCAAAAATAATGAAAGTAACAATAGAATTCCTTGTTATGCCACATGTGAATCGAATCATGTAGTATATATGCTGAAATGTCCTTGCGGACAAGCATATATTGGACAGACCACTAGAGCAGTCAAAGAGCATATAAAGGAACACAGGGGCAATATTAGAAACTTTAAACCAGGCACGGCTACTGACACATCAGTATCTAGACATTTTCAAAGCTCAGGCCATAATTTGAATCAATTTAAATTGTGTGTTCTGGAGAAGGTAAAGATGCCGAAGAGAGGAGGAAATACTAAAATAATGTTATCACAGAAAGAAGCGTATTGGATCAAAAGATGAATACCATGACCCCATTAGGTATGAATGACAGTTGGAGCATAAACTCCTTCTTATAATGTGTAACTGTTTTTTTTGCTTCCTTGTTCTCAGTTACTTAAAGAGATACTGACACATGAAATTAAACTTTTTTTTACATCTATTATAATATTGGCTTTGCAAGCTACTTCTAACTTTGCCATAAAGTATTTGCATGATGCTTTTACATTACCTGTCTGATCCCCCATGTTCCTGTATGAGGGGGCTGCCATATTTGTGCAGCAGGAGTTCGTTAGCATTAGAAACTGTAACTAACAGGCTGAGATGGGACAGTCAGGTTGGCAAAATCAGAGTAAACACCCTTTTCTTCAAATGAAGATATACCAGCGCTAGAAGCTCAGGGGTAGACACAAGAAAAGAAGATATAGGCAATATATAGTGTAGTATTTTCAAATCGGATGGAGTCTGTGACCCTTTGTGCAGTTACTATACGATGTGGTTTGGGAACTTCCACCAAGGGGTTAAAAAAGCCAATCTTCCGTGCTTTTTATAAATAATAATATAGCCACCTCCTATGTGGGGCATGCGCGCCTCTCCTCCTGCAACTTACTAGCTGCAGCAGCTAGTAAGTTGCAGGAGGAGAGGCGCGCATGCGCATTCATGGTCAAGTTCCGTCTTCAAAAGGCGCATATGCGCACTAAGAAATTACAAGCCTTGAGAAAGTCGCAATAGACGAAACGCGGCGGCTAAGCAGTGACGTCATCAGAGGGGGACCAAGAACGCGTGTCTCATCAACCAAACGCCAGGCAAAGTGCAACATCTTGTAATGGACCGCAGGACTTGAGAACCCCAATGCGAACTGCTATTTATGCTTATTTTAAGCACACACATGTGAGTGCAATTTGTATTTTTATTTTTTTAATCTATTAAAGAAGGTTTTACACGATTTTAGCATATGTTTTTAGAAAACTGGAACATATCAAGAGTGGGACAAAGGATTTTTATTACATGCTGGTGATATCTATAAACGTCTGTAAGTACCCATTACCCCACATAGGAGGTGGCTATATTATTATTTATAAAAAGCACGGAAGATTGGCTTTTTTAACCCCTTGGTGGAAGTTCCCAAACCACATCGTATAGTAACTGCACAAAGGGTCACAGACTCCATCCGATTTGAAAATACTACACTATATATTGCCTATATCTTCTTTTCTTGTGTCTACCCCTGAGCTTCTAGCGCTGGTATATCTTCATTTGAAGAAAAGGTTGTTTACATTGTGGTCGATCTGAGGGAGAACAGGTCTCATACCGGCAAAGGGAGTGAACTGCAGAACCTTGGGATTTTTGCTTTTTACCTACACTTGGCAAAATCAGAGTGTCAGAGAGTCGGGCGGGTGGGACTTCCTGTTTTGACCTTTAAATGTTCTTTTTTTACTTACCTGTACACACTTGAGAAAGGGCCCTTAAAGCCTGAAACATTGCGTGGACACAAAATAAAAGCCTATAAGCAGTTATTCTGCCTGCTGTATGATTCCCAACCTTTATGATACATTTGCATGATTTGTGGATGCCAGGACGGAGTATCCAGGGAACATCATACAAACAGCCTACCAATTTAAAATACACAGCTGACGGTGAGAACCTACATTGGCTCTTTCTGAAAGCACATGACCAGGCAAAATGACCTGAGATGACTGCCTACACACCAATATTACAACTAAGAAAAAAAAACATTTGTTGATTCAGGAAAGAAATTTTACATGGTAGAGTGAATTATTTGCAGTGTAAACAGTGTAAATGATAAATAAAACTACACCATAAAAATCAGACAATGACAGAATCCCCTTAAACACAGCTCAAGGTGAAGAGTAAATGCTAGTTTCTGTCCCCCGCTCACACGTATTATTCTTTGCTATAAATAGTTACTTAACACCATTTTGGACTACTGTAACCCTGCTTCCCTCACACACACACTGCATTCTCAAAATTAGGGAATTTGTATCAGGTACTGAGTACTCAAAACACCCCCCTCACACATGTGCTGGCCCCAGGCAAAGGAATGTGTTACAAAACAGGAACTGCAGTAACTTCAACCAAGGTTCACATAGGAGTAGCTTTAAGGACAGATAAATTAAAGGAAAACTATACCCCCAAAATGAACACTTAAGCAACAGATAGTTCATATCATATTAAGTGGCATATTAAAGAATCTTAAAAAACTGGAATATATATTTAAGTAAATATTGCCCTTTTACATCTCTTGCCTTGAGCCACCATTTCGTGATGGTGTCTGTGCTGCCTCAGAGATCACCTGACCAGAAATACTATAACTCTAACTGTAACAGGAAGAAGTGTTGAAGCAAAAGACACAACTCTGTCTGTTAATTGGCTCATGTGACCTAACAAGTATGGTTTGTTGGTATGTTTGTGAGTACAGTGAATCCTACGATCCCAGGGGGCGGCCCTTATTTTTTAAAATGGCAATTTTCTATTTATGATTACCCAATGGCACATACTACTAGAAAAGTATATTATTATGAAAATGGTTTATTTACATGAAGCAGGGTTTTACATATGAGCTGTTTTATGCAATATCTTTTTATAGAGACCTACATTGTTTGGGGGGTATCGTTTTCCTTTAAGATGGCCATACATGCAACAATTAAGATCTTTCCAAAGCCCATTGGTGTACGAAGGTTTTTTGTCCACTCTACTAATGTTAAGAGCTGAAGGTAAAAACAAAAATAATTATTTAGCTCTATCTGATGATTCAGCATTAAAGTTACGATGTTCGTGCATAAAGGCAGAGGATGATATTTTTGTTTGGAGAGGCTAAAGATGGCCATATCCAGGCTAACTTAAAGGGCATTGGTCATTCAGTGGGAAACACTGGGTACTGGCACATTATATGCAGTGGTAGACAGTGGGTACTGGCACATATTCAGTGGGAGACAGTGGGTACTGGCACATTATGCAAAGTGGGAGACAGGGGGTACTGGCACATTATACACAGTTGTAGAAAGTGAGTACAGTCACATATTCAGTGAGAGACAGTGGGTACTGTCACATTATAAATAGTACTGAAGGTGGGAAATGGATACCACAGGCGCAGAGAACTGCTGCTTAAGATGCCTTTAATTAACATACAACATGTTTCGACCTACATGGGGGCTTTTTCTCCAACACAATTGAGAATAGCCCATGTAGCTCGAAACGTGTGTTGATTAAAGGCACCTTCAGCAGCAGTTCTCTGCACCTGTGGTTTCTGTTTCCCACCTTCACTACTATTTGAAATTCTGCTTTGGATGGGAGCAAGGGGCACGATACCAAAGATACAGTATGCATAAAAAGTAAGGGCTTGTACCAGTTTTGCTTTTACTGTCACATTATACACAGTGGGAAAAAGTGGGTACTGGCACATTTTACTCAGTGGGAGACAATGGGTACTGACATATGATATACATGCTTGATAAAGGGGGTAACCCCGAAACGTTGCATGCTGCAATAAACACTTAGCAAGGCATAACATGCTGGCATTACCTGTGTGCCGGTGAACTTCTTGTCGCCATTGGATCGTGAGGTTGCCGTTTCCTCCATTTTGCTGTGCACCAGGTATCTCTACCTTTCGGGAGGGCCAGGATGTGCGAGTACTTCTTGGATTGCTCTACTACTGACATATGATACACATTGGGAGACAATGGCTACTGTCACATTACACAAAGTGGGTACTAGCACATTATTTACAGTGGGAGACAGTAGGTACTGGTATATTATACATAGTGGGAGACAGTGGGTACTGGCACATTATACACAATGGGAGACAGTGGGTACTGGCACATTATACACATTGGAAGACAGTGGGTATGGGCACATTATACACATTGGGAGACAGTGTGTACGGGCACATTATACACAGTGGGTACAGGCACATTATACTCAGTGGGAGACAGTGGGTACTGGCATATTATACACAGTGGGTACTGGCACATTATATTCAGTGGGAGACAATAGGTACTTGCACATTATATTCAATAGGAGACAGTGGGTACTGGCACATTATACTCAGTGGCAGACAGTGGCTACTGACACATAATACACAGTAGGGAACAGTGGGTACTGGCACCTTATACACAGTGGGAGACAGTGGTACTAGCACATTATACACAGTGGGAGATAGTGGGTACTGGCTCATGTTACACAGTGGGAGAAAGCGGGTACTGGCACATTATACGAGGTGGTAGACGGTGGCTACTGGCACATTATACACAGTGGGAGACGGGGTACTGTCACATTGTACAAAGTGGGAGACAATGAGTACTGGCACATTATACACAATGGGAGACAGTGGGTACTGGCACATTTTACACAGTGGGAGACAGTGGCTACTGTCACATTACACAAAGTGGGTACTAGCACATTATATACAGTGGGAGACAGTGGATACTGGTATATTATACATAGTGGGAGACAGTGGGTACTGGCACATTATACACAATGGGAGACAGTGGGTACTGGCACATTATACACAATGGGAGACACTGGGTACTGGCACATTATATACATTGGGAGACAGTGGGTATGGGCACATTATACACATTGGGAGACAGTGGATACGGGCACATTATACACATTGGGAGACAGTGGGTACGGGCACATTATACACAGTGGGTACAGGCACGTTATACTCAGTGGGAGACAGTGGGTACTGGCACATTATACACAGTGGGAGACAGTGGGTACTGGCACATTATATTCAGTGGGAGACAATAGGTACATGCACATTATATTCAATAGGAGACAGTGGGTACTGGCACATTATACTCAGTGGCAGACAGTGGATACTGACACATAATATACAGTAGGGAACAGTGGGTAACTGGCACCTTAAAAACAGTGGGAGACAGTGGTACTAGCACATTATACACAGTGGGAGATAGTGAGTACTGGCTCATTTTACACAGCGGTAGACAGTGGGTACTGGCACCTCCTCAGTGGGAGAAAGCGGGTACTGGCACATTATACACAGTAGATGGTGGCTACTGGCACATTATACACAGTGGGAGACAGGGTACTGTCACATTATACAAAGTGGGAGACAATGAGTACTGGCACATTATACACAATAGGAGACAGTGGGTACAGGCACATTTTACACAGTGGGAGACAGTGGGTACTGGCACATTATACACAGTAAGGGACAGTGGGTACTGACATATTATACAATGTGGGAGACAGTGGGTACTGTCATATTATACACAGTGGGAGACAGTGGGTACTGGCACATTATACACAGTGGGAGACAGTGGGTAATGGCACATTATTCAAAGTGGGAGACAGTGGGTATAGGCACATTATACTCAGTGGGAGACAGTGGGTACTGGCACATTATACTCAGTGGGAGACAGTAGATACTGGCACATTATACACAGTGGGAGACAGTAGGTAGACAATGGCAGGTCTGGACTGAGAATTAAAATAGGCCCTGGCAGGTACACATAGGCCCAATCAGCTCACACAGAGGCCCAAACAGTCCCCACCAGCCCACTAAATACTGACTTTCTATGGCACCTTATAGCAGCCCCTCTGGCATTTGCCAGAACCCACAGATTGCCAGTCCGGGCCTGGACAACGGGTAATGGTACATCATAGACAGTGGTAGATGGTGGGTACTGGCACATTAAACACAGTGGGAGACAGTGGGTACTGTCACATTAAACACAATGGGAGACAGCGGGTTCTCGCACATTATACACAGTGGAAGACAGTGGGAACTTGCACATTATACTCAATGGGAGACAGTGGATACTGGCACATACTCAGTGGCAGACAGTGGGTACTGGTACATTATACTCAGTTTTAGACAGTGGGTATTGGCACATTATACACAGTGGGAGACAGTGGATACTGGTACATTATACAATATGGGAGGCAGTGGGTGCTAGCACATTATACAACTTGGGAGACAGTGGATGCTGCCACATTATACACAGTGGGAGACAGTGGGTACTGGCACATTGTACTCGGTGGGAGACGGTGGGTACTGGCACATTATACAGTGGGTACTAGCACATTATACACAGTTGGAAACAGTGGGTACTGGCACATTGTATTCAGTGGGTACAGACACATTATCCTCAGTGGGAAACAGTGGGTACTGGCACATTATAGACAGTGGGTACTGGAACATTATACGCAGTGGTAGATAGTGGATACTGGCACATTATTCAAAGTAAGAGACAGTCGGTACGGGAACATTATACACAGTTGGAGACAGTGGGTATTGGCACATCATACTCAGTGGGAGACAGTGGGTACTGGCACATTATCCATGGTGGGGGACAGTGGGTACTTCAATATATGACACAGCTCTGTTCAATTGTGAAAGTTTAAAAAGCCTTTATTGTATGCATGGCTCTCTTGATCCGCACAATACAACATTTCAGGCCTGCTTCCAGCCCTTTTTCAAGTTACTGAAACATTCACTGTGTTGTAATTTATACATTTCTCCAACAGCGCCATCTTTTGGTTACAAAGTATAACTTTACCCAACAATATAACAAAGTATCAAAAAACTTGTATCACTTATGTCTTTAGGTTACTTATTGATTTCTAATTCTGACTCAGTCTCATAATACTTATATATCTCGTTTGTTAATCCTCACAGATCAATTCAAGTCTGAAAAAAATAAAATATGATATATAAATAAATATTAAAAACAGCCTAAACTAAAAGTTAAAAGTTCTCACCGTAGAAAGGGGGTTTATCTAAAAATGGGGTGTAGATCATATTCACGGTTAAGGTCATGGGGTTCCAAAGTTTCCAATAACCGGATCCACTTTGCTTCTCTTTTTAATAATTCTTTCATTCAGTTACCGCCTTGGCAGGATATAGGGACCTGATCAATTATTTGGAATTTCAGTTGGTGAACCCCATGGCCTTTATCCACAAAGTGAGTAGAGACCGCCTGATCTGTCTGATCCCTTATTCTCTCTTTGGCCATCCTAGTGGTCTGACCCACATATAGGAGACCACACGGACATTTAATTGTGTAAACTACAAACATCAATGTACATGTGTAGTATCCTTTAATTTTTATTAGATTCCCTTTTCTCGGATGGTAAATACTGTCACCCTTTAGGCAGTTGGAACAGCAATTACACGATAAACATGGGAATAGTCCATTTTTTCTTGGTCTTAGTAATTGTTGTTTTTTATCCTGACCTCCCACATCCGATCTCACTAGTTGGGATCCTAATGTTTTATGCTTTTTCAATGTCTGGTAGCCCATCTCTTAACAGTCCCCAATGTCTCCTTATAATTCTAGCCACCTCATGGCTTGCGATAGTATATTTTGAGACAAAAGGGATCCGTTTTACCTTTTCCTTTGTGGGCATTTATATGTCCCTTTCCTGTGATTCCACCCAAGTCCGTTGTTCCTTTAGGAGGGACTTAGGGTACCCATTTTGTAGGAATTTATTCTCCATGTTATCCAATTGTTCACATAGTCTATGGTCACCTGACACTATTCTTTTCACCCTTAGGAATTGAGACAAATAATTTTGTAGGGGAAATAATACCAGGAAGCGCAGAGTTCTGCTGCTAAAGTGTCCTTTAATCACCACACGACATGTTTCAAGCTGCAAGGCTCTTTTTCAAGTGTAACATTCAATCACAGTGATACAAAGTTTAAATACACAACACTCCTCCCACCTTCATTTTGATTTTGAAGAGATCACTTGAGAAAGAGCTCTGCTCGAAACATGTTGTGACACATTAAAGCACTTGAGTTTTGCAGTAAAGTTCTGCGTATTGGACCTATTATTAACCACCACCTTTATTGTTTGACTCCTCCCACCTTCATTTTGATTGGTTAGTGGCAATTGCTAGGAGCTTTTGTAGCCTGGCCAAACTCACCAGTATCAAATAGTCAATTACGTTCACAAATTATCAAACGCTTTGTTTGAAACAAAAGTTCAGGATCAAAAGTATCATTTATCAAATCCACCGAAATGTTAACAAAAACACGATGTGGCTAATGGCGGAGCTCTCCCCTTGTACGCCAACTCCTGCTAAGCCGCTGCTCTCGCGATAGTTCGGCTCCTTCTAGCCGGCTTCACCTGCACATCACTAGTACCGCTGTGGAGCGCCGTTCAAAGCAACCACGGAGTCTGGCGAATTAATATCAAATTGTTGGCTTTATTTTGCGCATTAAAATAGTTAGGGAGGGGGGTACATCTAACGCGTTTCGTGTCAGTAAACCTGACACTTCATCAGAGTAATTAGTGCATGCCTGTGTAAGTGCTTAAATAGTGACACGTATGCATATCATTAATTAATTAAAGAGAAAGAACATTATCATAAAACAAATTCTTAAAATTATACATATAAAGTGAATGAATTAGATAATATCTATATCATAGTGACAATCATTGATTAAAAAGTTTTTTTACTAAAAAGTACGTGCATTATATTAATAAATTATTATACTCCATATTATCATATCTGTAAATGAAACATGAAATATATACAAAAATTGCTAAATTAATAATAAATCAATTTTTTAAGAAAAATAACCCTGTGTGATCAATTCATTGTCCTATATTAATGCAATAATATTTTATTTTAAAGTGTCTCAGTGATTAAGTGATGCACTTATGAAAAAAGGAGCGTTTTCATTTGCTTGTATATAGCTTCTCATTTCTAGTAATATTTAAAAATACATACCCATATAATACCAGAAAACCTAAATAATGTATTGATATATTCGTTATAAACATTTCAAACCATTTCCTGTATTTCTACTTGTATTTAAAACACAATATAAATTTAAAGTAACTGGAATGGAGAATTTAGGAGTGTAATCAATCTTTCCAATATATGTTTTTTAATAAGTAACAATACAGGATAAATTGGAATAGGTCATTGCTATATTACTTTAAAAAAATTCCCTATCTATTATACTGTTCTAACAATAGGATGATAATTAAGAAACAAACAAAAAAAATTAAGTAGAAATAAAGGAAATGGTTTGAAATGTTTATAACGAATATATCAATACATTATTTAGGTTTTCTGGTATTATATGGGTATGTATTTTTAAATATTACTAGAAATGAGAAGCTATATATAAGCAAATGAAAACGCTCCTTTTTTCATAAGTGCATCACTTAATCACTGAGACACTTTAAAATAAAATATTATTGCATTAATATAGAACAATGAATTGATCACATAGGGTTATTTTTCTTAAAAAATTGATTTATTATTAATTTAGCAATTTTTGTATATATTTCATGTTTCATTTACAGATATGATAATATGGAGTATAATAATTTATTAATATAATGCACGTACTTTTTAGTAAAAAAACTTTTTAATCAATGATTGTCACTATTATATAGATATTATCTAATTCATTCACTTTATATGTATAATTTTAAGAATTTGTTTTATGATAATGTTTTTTCTCTTTAATTCATTAATGATATGCATACGTGTCACTATTTAAGCACTTACACAGGCATGCACTAATTACTCTGATGAAGTGTCAGGTTTACTGACACGAAACGCGTTAGATGTACCCCCCTCCCTAACTATTTTAATGCGCAAAATAAAGCCAACAATTTGATATTAATTCGCCAGACTCCGTGGTTGCTTTGAACGGCGCTCGGCAGCGGTACTAGTGATGTGCAGGTGAAGCCGGCTAGAAGGAGCCGAACTATCGCGAGAGCAGCGGCTTAGCAGGAGTTGGCGTACAAGGGGAGAGCTCCGCCATTAGCCACATCGTGTTTTTGTTTGTATTACAAGTACCTCGTGGATGTGACTACTTTGAGTCGTTGGAGACCCCTGTGAAGAGCAATAGTGTATTACGGATGCTACAGAAAGTAAGGTACATGCTCTGTTTATTCATTTCCTTATAAATATCATCATGGCATATAGCGCACAGTTGAATGATACGGAGGGGGGTATACCTATGAAGGAACAGGAATCGGGGGACCCACCACAGCCAATATGGCACGGCTGAAGAAAGCAAGCTTGATATTTAAAGAAAGCCATAATCATGAGAATGGTGGGGGAGATTTAACCCTCGTTGATGGGAATAGCACGGCCCCAGAAATGCGCACTCTGTTCAAAAAGCTGCATAAAACTACTATGAGAGAATTAAGGCTATGGTGGGAAGTAACCACACTTGATAATTATTTAAAAGTCAAGAGGGTACCCAGAGGACTGAGGATGAAAAAATTCCCAGCCTTCGAATCACAAGATACTAAATTCATGGAGGAATGGTATCAAACGTTAAATGACTGTTCATTTAAACTTACGCAGATATTGATTAAAAAATACCAATCGGAACAGGAGAGAGTGAGTTTGGAAATTACACAAATTAACACTGCATTAAGTATATATAAAGAAGATCCGGAATATGATAGAATTGAGAAGCAGAATAAAAATGATTTGGATATATTGGAAAAAAAGATTATGGACACTAAACAGAAAAAATTCCTGAGAGACAAAGCTGATTACGAACAGGATAGAGTGTTTTCATGGGGTATGAAATTGAATACACAGAAAGGCAGATGGGAATATTGTATCAAATATTGTATCTAATGTTTCAAATATAGATTCTGATAGCACCTCTCCCAGTGTGTCTTTTTTAGTGACATCCGGAAGCGATTTGGAGATGAGCCAGGACGAAGAACACGAAATGGAGCGGGATGTAAAAAAGAAAAAGAAAACAGCAAAAGAAGAAAGAGAGGCACAAACAAGCGCAGGAAAGAACACAAGATAGAAGAAAGGAAAGGCCAAGAACAACACAAGGAACAACCGATAATAGAGGAAAAAAAGACTGAGGACTTCGTAATCAATCTATCTAAACATACTTTGACTGATGGAGAGAGACTTTTACTTAATAAGGGATTAACTTTTTCCCCTTCCTCACATTTTTCTTTGGTTGATACTATTATTGATATTAATAGATTTACAAGGGCCCTATCACTTAAGAGATTCTTCCATCCAAAAAACACGATTCAAAATGAGGTATTAGGAGAACAAGAACCCAATTTCCTTACGCAGGATATATTGGAAGTTATAGACCAATTTAATAAAGAGGAGATAATGGATACAGTACTTGTCCCAGAGAACCATGAACATGACATTGTTAAGACAGTTGTTCATACCGATTTGAAGTCAAAATCAAACTTCAATCCTATGAACCACAGGGGTCCCTTTATTGAAAGATTCTATGACCTGGTAATACGTGATTTAAAAATTTTGGAGGAACAGAAGGCAAAAAGAGAACAAAACTCCAAGAAATATTTGAATAAAAAAAATAAGTACAATCTAACAAAACACGGATACCAGGCAATAGAATCTCTCAAAAGTAATCGTGACATAGTGGTCAGGAATTCAGATAAAGGAGGTGCCATAGTCATTCTTGATAGGGACTATTATGAACAGGATATAATATTACAACTAGGGATGCACCGAATCCAGGATTCGGTTCGGGATTCGGCCAGGATTCGGCCTTTTTCAGCAGGATTCGGATTCGGCCGAATCCTTCTGCCCAGCCGAACCGAATCCGAACCCTAATTTGCATATGCAAATTAGGGGCGGGGAGGGAAATCGCGTGACTTTTTGTCAGAAAACAAGGAAGTAAAAACTGTTTTCCCCTTCCCACCCCTAATTTGCATATGCAAATTAGGGTTCGGATTCGGTTCGGTATTCGGCCAAATCTTTAGCGAAGGATTCGGGGGTTCGGCCGAATCCAAAAAAGTGGATTCGGTGCATCCCTAATTACAACTAACAGATCAAACAAATTATACAAGGTTGGATAAGGATCCAACATCCTGTTTTCAAGAGAAACTTAGGAGACTGATAGAATATGGCAAATTTGAAGGCATCTTGAGTGAGAATGAGATGGAGTATATATGGCGTCCGTTTCCTAAAATACCCGTTTTCCATACTTTCCCCAAAGTACATAAGAACCTTGAACAGCCTAAGGGGCGCCCTATAATTGTGGGAATAGGCTCTCTAAATGAGGGATTAAGCGAATACATAGATAAATTGATTCAACCGATGGTAGTACAATTGCCTTCTTTTCTACGAGATAGTGGAGATGCTATTAACAAATTAACCAACATTGAATGGAAACAAGGGTATATGTGGGTGACGATGGATGTCACGGCTTTATACTCCTCTATTAGACATAGTGATGGGATTTTTGCATTACAATATTGGTTGAAAGAAAAGGATCTTTACACTAATGAACAGAATGAATTTATAGTAGAGGCAGTAGAGTATCTGTTGACTCATAATTATTTCATGTTCAATAATGAATTTTACTTACAGCGATGTGGGACAGCAATGGGGGCACGATTCGCGCCCTCATATGCTAATCTATTTATGGGTTGGTTTGAGAAACACCATATCTTTTGTGATCGATCTACATACAGTGCCAACATAAAAGGTTACTATCGCTTTATTGACGATTTAATATTCATTTGGGAAGGCACAGAATTAGAGTTGAAACAATTTGTAGATTATTACAACACCAATGATAAGAATATATGTTTTACGTACAACTGTGACAAAAATACAATAGAATATTTAGACATACAATTTATCACTAAAGGTACTCAGATAGATACCGATATATATAGAAAATCTGTTAGTAGAAACTCTTTATTAAGACGTGAAAGCAATCACCCTGGGCCTCTCTTGGAAGGCATCCCAGTGGGCCAGTTCATACGTCTTAGACGTAACTGCTCCACATGGGCTTCCTTCCACGACAGGTCCATGGAATTATGGGACAGATTGATACTCAGGGGCTACAGTACTGAGTGTATTAAGAAAGCTTATGAAACAGCAGTACTCAGTAATAGATCTGAGCTTTTGAATAACAAAAGAAGTGGATGCAGAAATAAGAATACAACATTCGTTAAGAACAGAATGAAATTTATCACTACGTACAGTATGGAGGCTAGGGAAATACAAAATATAATTTTAAAACACTGGGGGATATTGAGATCGGACCCTATTTTGACACCACTGGATTTAAAGAAACCTCAATTTATTTATAGATGGGCAAACAATTTGCGAGATATGGTGTCACCGAGTATGTTACTGTCACGATCGCCGCCCGGAGCAGGACCAGGAGCTCCGGGCGGCGCAGTTACCTCTTCCGACGCCGCTCCCAAAATGGCGGCGCCCATGGCCGCCACGTGGGTAGCGGCGCCGGCGCAAAGACGCCTGCGCGCAAGTGAGCAGGCGCGAAGACTTCACAACGGCGCGACGGACGCAGGCGCAGCGCGTCGGACGCAGACGTGCTGACGTCGACGCAAGGGCGCCAAAAAACCCCTTTAAAAGGACGCCTGAGGCGCCAAGATGGCGCCCGAAAATAGGATCTCGTTCCTAAGAAGATTCCTGGGTTTCCTGCTTCTTTTCCTGTTTTCCCTGAAGATATTCCTGATTGATCTCTTGTTATTGACCCCCTGCCTGGACTTTGGACTCTGTTTGTATTCTGCCTGCCTTGTGACTTGTTGCCTTGACTCCATTACCCTTTCTGCCGAATCCCTGGATACCGCGAGCCCGATCCCTCCTGAGGGGCTTCCTCCTAGATCCGGACAACTCCCCCAGAGGGAACTCCCGGTTCCCTGACAGTTACCTAACAAAAAAGATAAAACAAATTGGTTAAATGTTGCTGGAACATACAAGTGTGGTGCGAACATCTGCAAGTGTTGTAGATTTATAAATGTATCTAAAGAAATTCAGAGTACTGTAACTAAGAAAATATATAATTGTAGAACATATGCTAACTGCAGGACGTCAAATGTTATATACTTAGTAACATGTGGTAAGCAATATGTTGGTAAGACAACGAGATGGTTCAAAGATAGAGTACTAGAACATCTAGCATGCATAAATAGATTAGATGTATCCTCGGCTGTAGCGGAACATGTAATACAAGAACATGAAGCTAATGAATACTTTGTATCTTTCCAGGTAATTGAAGCAGTTAAACTGGGGAAGAGAAAAGGCGATATAGATACATTTTTGTCTAAGAAGGAGGTCAAATGGATGACCCTATTGGATACAGTCACACCATATGGGCTGAACAGAGAGTGTGAGATAAAAACATTTATTGGATAGATTGTTATTTATACAATTTATTAATTTGAGATTATTACATATAAATGAACAAATAAATATATTAGGAGAATTTATTATTTCATTAAATATCTCATTAAATACAATATAAATTTAAAGTAACTGGAATGGAGAATTTAGGAGTGTAATCAATCTTTCCAATATATGTTTTTTAATAAGTAACAATACAGGATAAATTGGAATAGGTCATTGCTATATTACTTAAAAAAATTCCCTATCTATTATACTGTTCTAACAATAGGATGATAATTAAGAAACAAACAAAAAAAAAATTAAGTAGAAATAAAGGAAATGGTTTGAAATGTTTATAACGAATATATCAATACATTATTTAGGTTTTCTGGTATTATATGGGTATGTATTTTTAAATATTACTAGAAATGAGAAGCTATATACAAGCAAATGAAAACGCTCCTTTTTTCATAAGTGCATCACTTAATCACTGAGACACTTTAAAATAAAATATTATTGCATTATTATAGGACAATGAATTGATCACAAAGGGTTATTTTTCTTAAAAAAATTGATTTATTATTAATTTAGCAATTTTTGTATATATTTCATGTTTCATTTACAGATATGATAATATGGAGTATAATAATTTATTAATATAATGCACGTACTTTTTAGTAAAAAAACTTTTTAATCAATGATTGTCACTATGATATAGATATTATCTAATTCATTCACTTTATATGTATAATTTTAAGAACTTGTTTTATGATAATGTTCTTTCTCTTTAATTCATTAATGATATGCATACGTGTCACTATTTAAGCACTTACACAGGCATGCACTAATTACTCTGACGAAGTGTCAGGTTTACTGACACGAAACGCGTTAGATGTACCCCCCTCCCTAACTATTTTAATGTGCAAAATAAAGCCAACAATTTGATATTAATTCGCCAGACTCCGTGGTTGCTTTGAACGGCGCTCCGCAGCGCTACTAGTGATGTGCCACAGAAATGTTCCAAAGTGTCAAGGAAAGTCCAATCCGAAAGTCCAGGAATAATCACTTGACCTCTGCACTGCCCTTTAAGGCCTGCATAAGAGTATTTCAGCTCGAAAAATATATATCATTTTCTTAATGCTAATACATTATATTTAAACATTCTATCTGCCCATGTTATAGGTAACCATAGTGAAAACAGTCCATTTTAATCAAACCAAACGGTAGAGATCAATTCAATTTTGTTCAAAAGGGCAGCACTATCTGTTAAAGAAACCTGATCAAGTTTCTGATCAATGTAGTGCCTCCACATTTGCTTAAAGTGATGCGGATATCCAACGAATACTTAAAGATATAGAGGAGGGCAAAATCCCCCTGAGCGGATTAACAGTGGCTTGTGACACAAAAAAGGAATTATTAAATCTTCAAAAGAAAGAAATCAGCCTGAATCTACATGTTATCTCGCTAGCACAGTACGCAAGGGCCAAGCGCATACTTTGTGGGCTACGTGTGGATTTAAGACCTAACCTGTGCGCCAAGGACCCGGTGCTTATACAAGGATGGCAAGAAATGTGCAACAAATGTAGCCTTGACTTAATAATTTTCACTGTAGAACGGTTACAAACAAGACTGGGGACCATCCTGTCCAAGAGTGAAGGAGCAAATCACGCGAGAAAAAGGGGCGGAGCAAACGGCGTCCATCTACAAGGACCACGAGGAGATACTGAGCAAATACCGAGAGAATATCGCGGAACGCAAAAAGATAAAGTTTGAACACGACGCTGAAGATTATCGCCTGAATCAGGTGTACTCATGGCGGGAAGAACTTAGGAGCCAGAGGCAACAACAGTACTCACCCCAACAAAGAAACGCGTACCCGTGGAGACAGAGAACAACAGGGAGGTACAGCAGGGGACCAACACAAGCGAGCCCCACACTGAGAGAAAGGGATTGCCCAGACACCCATAGCAGCATGTCAAGGGAGGACTCAAGCAGCAGCAACTTCAGCAGCACTGTTTTTTTAAGACAGGATTATCCTCCACAACAAACAAGGAGAAAAAATCCTCGAGCACCTATCCAAAGGGAAAGCTACCCAAGCAGGCAGAGGAACATGAGGTAAAAGAGAATATTATTGTGAATATATCCTCTTATGAATTATCCACAGCTGAATTGACTTTACTAAATAACGGTTTGGGTTTTGTACCTACATATCATATTGACTTTGTGGAGTGGGAAATTGATTTTCAGCGTTTTGTGAGAAACCTTAAATTAAAAATGTGTTTCCCTGATAGCTCTAGCTAACTCTAGTACCCCCAATGCACATACATTTAAAAAGAAAAGTACATATATGCCTGTTATTAACAGTGATGCCTTAAATGCATTTGAAATGGTGGTGACCAATGAGGTTAAAAAAATGTGGGATAACCCAGTAAAATGTAAACCAAACCTATCACATGCTGAGAAAATGGCACTTAAATTCTTAAAATCTAATGATAATATCATTATTAAAAAAGCAGACAAAGGTGGAACCATAGTTGTCATTGACAGTGAAGGTTATAGGAAGGAAGTTTTAAGACAGTTAACTACACCAGGACATTATCAATTAATCGGCAAAGACCCTTTATAAGATATAATGGGAGAGATATCTAATTTGGTGACCGATGCATTTACTAATGGCACCATTGACAAAAGTACGAAAGAATTTCTGCTGACTGAGCATCCACGTACTCCCGTACTATATCTATTACCAAAAATACATAAGTCACTTGTAAATCCTCCTGGTCGGCCGATAGTCTCTGGTGTAGATTCTGTTCTGGAACCACTTTCTAAATTTGTGGACTCATATTTACAACCATTGGTTAAGAACATTGTTACATGTTTAAAAGACACCAATAACTTATTAGAACGTATAAAAGAGTTACCCACATTAGATATGGACATTGTGCAGCATCGATATTGAAAGTCTTTATACTTCAATACTCCAAGATGAAGGTTTAAATTGCATAGAAGATGCTTTATTAGAGACCACTTTATCGAATGATCTGATCTATTTTCTTTTGGATTGCTTTTGTTCTTAAAAAAAAATAGACAATAATACAGCGGATAAACCGTCAAGAATACCCTTCGTTAGTAAATATTCTATCTACAGTGGGTCTGTCGAAAAAATCATTAAAAGATTCTGGCCCACCTGTTTAGCAGCACCTGTTAAACAATCCAAAAGAAAATAGATCAGATCATTCGATAAAGTGGTCTATAATAAAGCATCTTCTATGCAATTTAAACCTTCATCTTGGGGTATTGAAGTATAAAGACTTTCAATATCGATGCTGCACAATGTACATTACATATCTAATGTGGGTAACTTTTTTATACGTTCTAATAAGTCATCTGTGTCTTTTAAACATGTAACAATGTTCTTAACCAATGGTTGTAAATATGAGTCCACAAATTTAGAAAGTGGTTCCAGAACAGAATCTACACCAGAGACTATCGGCCGACCAGTGACTTATGTATTTTTGGTAATAGATATAGTACAGGAGTACATGGATGCTCAGTCAGCAGAAATTCTTTCGTACTTTTGTCAATGGTGCCATTAGTAAATGCATCGGTCACCAAATTAGATATCTCTCCCATTATATCTTGTAAAGGGTCTTTGCCGATTAATTGATAATGTCCTGGTGTAGTTAACTGTCTTAAAACTTCCTTCCTATAACCTTCACTGTCCATGACAACTATGGCTCCACCTTTGTCTGCTTTTTTAATAATGATATTATCATTAGATTTTAAGGATTTGAGTGCCATTTTCTCAGCATGTGATAGGTTTGGTTTACATTTTACTGGGTTATCCCACATTTTTTTAACCTCATTGGTCACCAACATTTCAAATGCAGTTAAGGCATCACTGTTAATAACAGGCATATACTGTACGTACTTTTCTTTTTAAATGTATGTGCATTGGGGGTACTAGAGTTATCAGGGAAACACATTTTTAATTTAAGGTTTCTCACAAAACGCTGAAAATCAATTTCCCACTCCACAAAGTCAATCTGATATGATATGTTTTGTAGAAACATTCATAGTTTTCAATTGTACTGTAAATTCTATGGCAGCATTAATATCTGGAGAGAAAAAAAGAGTCCATAGTTAAATGTTAGAAAAGTTTATCATAATTTACAGGAAACTGCTAACGCTCCAATATTCGTTTAGACCATCTGGTTGTAAGCTGTTAAGCTTTCTTATCCATATGGTTTCTTGCTGTAACAATAACTGGGTAAAGTCCCCATCTCGCATCGGTTTTCGCACTACTTCTAACACTTAACAATTTTAGTTGTGACTGGCTATGTTTGTGGGAGGAGAAGTGTTGTGCCACTGAAGTGTCAGTTTGTGTGCCGGCTTTAAAGTTGCGGATATCTGATTTGTGTTCTTTGATTCCCTCCTTCACAGAACGTGAAGTTTGGCCTACATAGACCATCCCACAGGGACATTTTAAAAGGTATACAACAACACCAGCTGTTTCACAAGTTGCATAGTCATTAAGTGGTAGTTTTTTACCATTGATAGGGTGGTTCATCACTTCCCCTTTAATAATGGCTGAACAACAAATACATCCAAGGTAAGGAAAGGTCCCTTTCTTAGGTTTGCCCTGAAATAATGTTGTAGATTTAGCAATTTTACTTGTTTCTGCTGGGCAAAGTTTATCCCTAAGCGCCTGTCCCCTAGTGTAACAGAACATGGGTGTATTTGTACATATATGTCGTAATGACTTGTCCTGTTGTAAGATGGGCCAGAATCGTTTAACAAACTTTTCAATTCTCTGAATTTTATGTGTATATTTACTTACAAACAGGGTATTGAATCTCTATTTTAGTTTAGGTTTCTGAGTAATTAATTACTCAAACCTATTAATGAAGGTGGGAGGAGTGTTGTGTATTTAAACTTTGTATCAATGTGATTGAATGTTACACTTGAAAAAGAGCCTTGCAGCTCAAAACATGTCGTATAGTGATTAAAGGACACTTTAGCAGCAGAACTCTGCACTTCCTGGTATTATTACCCCTACAAAATCCTTTTTCTTGATTCATGGGAGCAAGGGTGTAAGATACCTGAAATTTATACGCTAAAGGGCTTCATTACACCAGCTTATATACTTGAATTGAGACAAATATAGACTGTATACATAGTTACATAGTTAGTTACATAGTTAAATTGGGTTGAAAAAAGACAAAGTCCATCAAGTTCAACCCCTCCAAATGAAAACCCAGCATCCATACACACACCCTTCCCTACTTTTAATTAAATTCTATATACCCATACCTATACTAACTATAGAGCTTAGTATCACAATAGCCTTTGATATTATGTCTGTCCAAAAAATTATCCAAGCCATTCTTAAAGGCATTAACTGAATCAGCCATCACAACATCACCCGGCAGTGCATTCCACAACCTCACTGTCCTGACTGTGAAGAACCCCCTACGTTGCTTCAAATGATAGTTCTTTTCTTCTAGTCTAAAGGGGTGGCCTCTGGTATGGTGATCCACTTTATAGGTAAAAAGGTCCCCTGCTATTTGTCTATAATGTCCTCTAATGTACTTGTAAAGTGTAATCATGTCCCCTCGCAATCGCCTTTTTTCCAGAGAAAACAACCCCAACCTTGACAGTCTCCCCTCATAATTTAAGTCTTCTGTCCCTCTAACCAATTTAGTTGCACGTCTTTGCACTCTCTCCAGCTCATTTATATCCCTCTTAAGGACTGGCGTCCAAAACTGCACTGCATACTCCAGATGAGGCCTTACCAGGGACCTATAAAGAGGCATAATTATGTTTTCATCCCTTGAGTTAATGCCCTTTTTTATGCAAGACAGAACTTTATTTGCTTTAGTAGCCACAGAATGACACTGCCCACTAAAAGTCGTGCACCACTATATTCCAGAATGAGTTTTTCATATTCTGATCTGGACAAAGTTCGCATTACTGAGGCTGTAAAAGGCCCAACAGAGTTTTTGAACACCACCAACTTTAAACAGAAGTTGCGGCTGATTACAGCAGTAGTCGGGTTTACCGGTTGCAAGGAACCGCACAGGATCCCAGAAGCGAGAGTCAGCACAGCACTCAGCGCACCAGCTGGAAACCATGTGGGAGGAAGGACAAGACTCCATCACACAAGCGATCTGATTCTGCATCCACCAACTCGTCTTTTTTAAGTGGATCTCAGCATATGAAAAGCCCCTCTGAAAGCGATGAAGGGCAGGGAGAAAACACAGTAAAGCAAAAGAGCCGACAGGGGATGCGCCAAAGGCAACAGTGTATAGCAGTTAACACAATGGCTTAGTAGGTATCTTGTGCCATAATTATTTAGATGGCCATGATGTAAATAGAAGTGCTATACTTCTTTCTGTTTCAAGTGAAGTAATGCCATGGTAAATGCCGGTATACGTTACCGCTTGATGATTACTGAAGTGATCGCTCCTAAGTCTGGACATGGGCCGCGTCTCACACTTCATCCATCTTGCGGAGCGTTTTCATTGTCACTTGAGGCATGCATCTAGGCGGCATTAACACAGTTGCTTTTTTTCGGCTGTTGCGAATTTATTCACTTGCACCAATGTACGGGGAGGCAGCAGGCAGAGAGGGGAAGCGTTTTCCTTCAGCGAGTACACGCCAACGTGCATTCACCGTCCTCGGCTTTGTCAGGGCGTAATGATGTAAGCAATCCAGATCCTCTTAAAGCTCTATATGGTGAAGTACATCATGTTGCTATGGCAACCCGTCCCCAAACTACAATAATTATTATTAGTACCATTCTAGGCTGTTAATAGAACCACTAACAGCCTTACTACAAAACATTTACATACAGTTAGTTATTTATTATTTTACATAGAACTAGCTTGGATCAGGCATTTATTTAAGATCTTTTCAGCATGGGGAAATCTTAATTTTTTTATATAAATATTTACAAAAATACACCAAATTTGATATCTTCATTTAGACCATGGGGTCATTTAGTATCTAGCTCATAAATCCATCTGAGCTCTTTTCACGGTGGTGAATATTTCCAGTACATCACTGTCCCCACTACAGGAACAGGTACTGTCTAAGGGGTTATCTTTTTGGGTGGTCATGGGCTCTGACATTTCCTCATTGGAGTTGTATCAGTTTTTCAGGGACATAAAGCTCAAGGGGCAATTTGCACAAAACAAGGGGGAATCCCAGACTGATGTCTTTAATACATTTACAGGCAAGCAATTGAATTTGAAACCACCAAGCCTATATAAACCTGATATTGACAATGTATTCGTGAATGCATTTATGTTGAATGTAACACGGTGTCAGGGGGCCTATCGGCTCCCAGCGGGAGAGTCAGGACCAAGGAGGAAGCCTTTTAGGGGTCAAAGTTCAGGTTCAAGGTACAGGCAAGGGTTAAGGCAAATACAAGGTCAAAGTCCAGGCAATGGTTCAAAGGCAGGCAGAAGGGATCAGAATCAAAGTCCAAGCAGGGGTTCAAATCCAGAATAACAATAATAAAGCACCCAGGAATGCTAACAAACAAACCCTATAATTGGGCAGCGTCTAGATGGGCAGGGCACCCTTTTATTTTCAAATTTGGCACCATTGATGACGTCATTGCGTCAGCATCGATATCCACGCCGAAGTCGTTGCGCTGACATCATTACACCGGTGCCGCTACCCACATGGCGGTCATGGGCGCCGCCATTTTGGGAGCGACGCCGGCGGAGAAGGGTGCGCCGCCTGGAGCTCCAGGCGTTCCTGACAGTACTCCCCTTCCCCACACGGGGCCACTGGACCACAAAGTCTAGGTTTTTGAGGAAACTTAGTGTAGAATTCCCTCACAAGGCGGGGAACATGAACATCAGAGTGTTTCTCCCAAGAGCATTCTTCTGGACCAAAGCCCTTCCATTTGATGAGGTACTGAAGAGATTCCCTGGAGAGTCTGGAATCCAAGATCTTCTCTACTTCATACTCCAGTTGGCCGTCCACAGAGATGGCAGAAGGAGGAGACAGATCTTCAGATGAATGTTCTTAGAAGAAAGCCATACTTTATCTCCCACTTTATAAGGTGGAGAGGGCTTCCTTCTGTGGTCCGCAAAGGTCTTATGCACCAGAGCACTCTTTTCAAGATTAGATTTGGTTGCCGCCAAAATAGCAGACATGTGAGCCGCGTGGTCATCAGTGGCGGGAACGTCAGATAGTAGGAAGTCCTGTGGGAATGCTTGTGGATGCAGACCATACACAAACAGGAAAGGAGATCTTCCAGTGTAAGTGTGACACGCATTATTATGAGCGAATTCCGCCCACGGGAGGAGGTCAGACCAGTCGATTGACAGAGAGAAACATGATTCCTTAGGAATTGCTCAATGGCTTGGTTCACTTGCTCTGCTGCCCCATTAGTTTGAGGGTGATAGGCAGAGGAAAATTGGAGAGAGATGCCCAACACTTTGCATAAAGATCGCCAGAACCTGGATACGAACTGGGATCCTCTGTCAGAGACTATTTCCACTGGAAAGCCATGCAGGCGGAAAATATACTGAATTAAGAGCTGGGATAATTCCACCACAGAGGGAAGTTTTTGCAGGGGAATGAAATGTGGCATTTTACCAAAGCGGTCAATAACCACCCAGATCACTGTGTTTCCTCTTGAGGGTGGTAACTCAACAATAAAGTCCATTGCTAAGTGAGTCCATGGGTGAGAGGGGATGGGTAGAGTTTGTAATAATCCACTAGGGCGAGAAATGTGTCTTTGAGGTGTCCAAGGTTACATCATCTCTCCAGAAGGTTTTGAGATGGATCCCGCCAAAGTGTCAGCTTTGGAAGTGGCACAAATGGTGCAAGGCAGCCACAAAGTCTTTGACATCTTTACGAATAGTTGGCCACCAAACAAGGCGTCGTAATAACTCTAGAGTATTTTCTGGACCAGGATGCCCAGCCTGCCGGGTACAATGAGTCTGTTGTAAGATGGGCAGACAAAGTTCAGAGGGTACAAATGCCATCCCAAATGGGAGTATCGGCAGGAGCAGAAGACTGGCCAGCCAAGATTTGTTCAGCAAATTGAGGAAACAGGGATGCAATGATCTTGACAGGAGGAACAATTTGTTCTTGCTTTTCAGAACAACGATCAGCCGGGGAGAAGCTTCGGGAAAGAGCATCAGCTTTACGATTCTTGGAGCCAGGGCGATAAGTCAGGATAAAGTTGAAGCGGGAAAAGAAGAAAGCCCACCTTTCCCATCAGCAGAATGTCTTTGGGACAGGATAGCGCCGGCTCCAACTTCAGAGGCATCCACCTCAATGAAAAAGGGTAATTCTGGATCAGGATGTCGTAGGACAGAAGCGGAGGTGAAAGCATCTTTCAGGGACTGAAATGCTTCTACCGCTGAAGGAGGCCATGAATTGGGTTTACCCCCTTTACGGATGAGAGCCAGGATAGGAGCAATACGAGAGGAGAACCCCTTAATGAATTGTCAGTAGTAATTGGCAAACCCGATGAATCTTTCAATCGCCTTGGTACTCAAAGGAAGGGGCCACTCCAGAATTGCTGACACTTTGGTGGGATCCATCTCAAAACCTTCTGGAAAGATGATGTAAGCTAGGAAAGGGATCTTGGACACCTCAAAGACACATTTCTCCAGCTTGGCAAAGAGAGAGCTCTTCCTCAAACGAGAGAGTACTTTAATTACCTGGGAGCGATGGTTTTCTAGGTCCTTGGAGAAGATCAGGATGTCATCTAGGTACACAACCACAGATTTTCCCAAGAGATCCCGGAAGATGTCGTTCACAAATTCCTGAAAGATGGCGGGGGCATTACAGAGGCCAAAGGGCATTATGAGATATTCATAGTGCCCATCTTGAGTGTTGAAGGCTGTCTTCCATTCATCACCCTCATGAATGCGGATGAGGTTGTATGCCCCGCGTAGGTCCAACTTCGTGAAGATCTTAGCCCCTTTCAGTTGGTCAAAAAGTTCTGCAATCAGAGGCAAGGGGTACCGGTTCTTAACAGTGATTTTATTAAGTCCTCGGTAATCAATACAGGGACGTAGACCACCATCCTTCTTCTCCACGAAGAAGAAACCAGCCCCTGCAGGAGAGGTAGAAGGACGAATAAACCCCCACTGGGGATTTTCTCGGATATATTCTTTCATGGCAGTAGTCTCTGCTGGGGAGAGAGGATAAGTGCGACCTCTAGGGGGCATGGTTCTCGGAAGGAGATCAACAGGGCAGTCATAGTATCGATGTGGGGGAAGGAACTCTGCAGATTTTTTACAAAAAACATCAGAGAATTCCTTGCAAAAGGAGGGCAGTGTCTTCAAATCTGTTGTAGAGATATTCACCCTCAGGAGGGGTTTAGCAGGAAGACAGTGCTGTTGACAGAATGGACTCCGATGTGAGATCTGTCCAGAAGACCAATCAATGGTGGGGTTATGCAAGCACAGCCAGGGTAGACCCAGGACGTCAGGAACTGAAGGGCAGGAAATAATAAAATAAAATAATCAGGAACGATAACTTTTCTTTATGCAAAGTCCTAACCTGCACAGGTAATTTCCCAGTCGTCATGGAGATAAACTCGGACGTTAGAGGCATGTCATCAATGGCAGTAACCCGAGGGGGAGTAGACAATGGATATAGGGAACATCCATATACTTGGCAAAGAGAGCTTCCATAAAATTCCCGGAAGCCCCAGAATCGATGAAGGCAGAAGTAACGCCCCCTACTCGCGTTACCCAGGCTTTACCTTGGGGAAAAGAACCCTTAGGCCTCACAGGACAGGAATTGGCAAAGTGAGATTGACCTCCACAATATAGAAAGAGTCCCGCCAAACGCCTCCGGAGTTTCTCCTTCTCAGTGAGACGCGCTCTTCTGATCTGCATAGTTTCCTCCAGCGGAATTACAGAAGTCTGCTGGGGAGAAGGAGGCAACAGAAGTCTTTGAAATCGAGGAGCC
The DNA here is from genome assembly GCA_038501925.1 of Xenopus petersii. NCBI lineage: Eukaryota > Metazoa > Chordata > Amphibia > Anura > Pipidae > Xenopus > Xenopus petersii. Next base: position 56,965,102 of record CM076687.1, on the reverse strand, counting down.
AGTGTGGGTTGAAATCTCTTGACTCGGTCCCTATCAGCTTGATGTTCTCTCAGCTGAGTGTCCACCTTGACAGCCAAAGCAATAAGGTCTTCTACCTGTGTGGGTAATTCACAGGAGACCAGGTCATCTTTTAGGCGGATAGAGAGGCCATTGCAGAATGCAGCATGATAGGCATCATTGTTCCAACTAGTCTCAGCAGCAAGCGTACAGAATTCAATAGCAAATTCAGCCACGCTGCGATTCCCCTGGCGAATCTGGAACAATCTGGAAGATGCGGTCGCAACCCGACCAGGAGCATCAAACACCGTCCGGGAATTCTTGAAGGAAAGCCTTCGCATCATCAATTAAAGGAGACTCTTTCTCCCAGTGTGGAGATGCCCATTCGAGCGCTTTTCCAGCCAGCCGAGTAATTACAAACCCCACTTTAGCTTGCTCGGAGTATAATTCAAAGGGTTGCAGGGCAAACCGGATCTGACACTGGTTTACAAAAGCACGACAGGCTTGGGGATCACCACTGTAGAGAGGCGGTGCCGGAATACGTGGACCAGTAGTGGAAGACTGTGGGGTACGGCGGCAGCAACAGGAACAGGCGCTGATGTAGTTGGCATAAGGATGGATAATTTTTCCAGGATCGCCTCCAGTGTTTGTCCCACATAGGATTGCCGTGCTTCATATGCCTCCATGCGAGAATGCAGTCCACGAAAGGCCCTTCCGAAATCAGGTTGAGCTTCCTCAATGGGGTCCATGGCCCAATTATAATGTCAGGGGGCCTATCGGCTCCCAGCGGGAGAGTCAGGACCAGGGAGGAAGCCTTTTAGGGGTCAAAGTTCAGGTTCAAGGTACAGGCAATGGTTAAGGCAAATACAAGGTCAAAGTCCAGGCAATGGTTCAAAGGCAGGCAGAAGGGATCAGAATCATAGTCCAGGCATGGGTTCAAGTCCAGAATAACAATAATAAAGCACCCAGGAATGCTAACAAACAATTCCTATAATTGGGCAGTGTCTAGATGGCCAGGGCAGCCTTTTATTTTAAAATTTGGCGCCATTGATGACGTCATTGCGTCAGCATCGATGCTTCTGCGTCCGTGCCATGTGCTTTGAGCCACGAACTTTGAGACTAGGTATATATATTAATGAGAATTTTCAACAGAACTGCCTAATTTGGTTGCTTTTCACGGACGATGTGTTTGCAATATGGACAGGTCACAGGAGACTTTGCAACTATTTCATGAACATAAAAATACTGTACTACCCCATATAAAATTCACAATACACGCTGATTCAAATAAGATATCGTTTCTAGACACTATGGTGATAAAAGAAGGTAACCGTTTAACAACTGATCTGTTCGTAAAACCGTCAGATAAAAATACCAGTGAAAAGAATAGTGTCAGATGACCATAGACTATCTGAACAATTGGATAACATGGAGAAAAAATTCCTATAAAGAGGGTACCCTAAGTCCCTCCTAACGGAACAATGGACTATGGTGGAATCACAGGAAAGGGACATACAAATGCCCACAAAAGAAAAGGTAAAACAGATCCCTTTTGTCTCGAAATATACTACCGCAAGCCATGGGCTACCAGACATTGAATGTTTTAAACAACCACCAGTAATGTCTTATAAAAAGCATAAAACATTAGGGTCCCAACTAGTGAGATCGTATGTGGGAGGTAAGGATAAAAAACAAACAATTACTAAGACCAAGAAAAAATGGACTATTCCCATGTTTATCGTGTAATTGCTGTTCCAACTGCCTAAAGGGTGACACTATTTACCATCCGAGAAAAGGGAATCCAATAAAAATAGGATACTACACATGTGCATCGATGTTTGTAGTTTACACAATTAAATGTCCGTGTGGTCTCCTATATGTGGGTCAGACCACTAGGATGGCCAAAGAGAGAATAAGAGAACATAAGTCTGATATTAAATTTAAAAAAACAGATCAGATGGTCTCTGCTCACTTTGTGGATAAAGGCCATGGGGTTCACCAACTGAAATTCCAAATAGTTGATCAGGTCCCTATATCCCGCTGAGGCGGTAACAGAATTAATGAATTATTAAAAAGAGAAGCAAAGGGGGGCGCATGCGCGTGGCTTAACAGGAAGGATGTGCCTGTAAGAGCTCCGTGCCTGACCCGCTGAACTTAGCAATATTTAGCTGAGAAAAGCTGCAGTTTCGCTCGAGAAACAACCACTACAGCTCTGTGAACCTACTCCGACCAGCGGTATGGCCCCGTCGTCTGCGAAAAAGAAGCAGCAGCTTCAAACTCCGCCAATGTTTAATCGGCGCGCAACTGAACCCTCCCAGTGGCCATCTTTGTCTCCATGTGCCGAGCAGAACTCGGACTCTGAACAACAGCCGACTGGTACTGACACGCAGGCAGCGCTCCAAGCTGTACAGCTCCTGTTCAAAACTGAACTTAAGGCGGCAGTTGCCGAATTCTCCCAACAAATTCGTGAACTGGGAGACAGAGTTGACAGGCTGGAATACACTGCAGACGGCCACGCGGCAGCCCTCCAAGAGGACCAGAAAATGCTGTCTGCGCACCAGGCCCAAATGGCGCACATGGAAAATAAACTGGAAGACCTGGAGAACCGGTCACGGAGAGGTAACTTACGGGTTAAGGGAGTCCCCGAAACTGTTACCGATCTCATGGGCCTCATGGACACTACACTAATGCAACTGCTACCGGACCTACCCGAGGGGCGCCTTCACATCGAACGAATCCATAGAGCCTTGGGCCGTCCTCGAGACCCCAACCTCCCTAGAGACATTGTGCTCAAGATGCATCATGTTGAGGTTAGGGACCTGGCTCTTCATGCTGCCCGCACTGCAGGCAAGGACTCGCTACCGCATCAAATGCAACTGTATGCGGACTTAGCCCCAGTTACTCTTCAAAAGCGGAGGCTGCTGAAACCGGTGACTGCACTACTGATAAAACATAAAGTAAAGTATAGGTGGGGGTTCCCTTTCTCGTTGCAATTCCAGTGGAACGGGAAACTACAGTCAGTTACTACTCTGGAAGCAGGCCTGTCTTTGTTGGAACCCTCGGCCTCTCCCTCCGCGAGGGACAGCCGCTCCTCATCCGCCTCTCCACGACCCGACCCCGAATGGGCTACCACTCCTCCAGCCAAACAACAGAAACAACACTCCTCAACGTCTCCACCGAAGGACCAGCGGCTTTCTCGCCAACGGCCTGACCTGGCCGCAACCTGATGCCTCTCTGGGACTCTGTTCTTCAACAATCCACACTGTGGGTGATTGCCACGTTTCCTGATATTCTCTCCCCCTGTACGGGGCCTACCAGTTTGTTTTTTCTCCTTCACTACAGTTGTTCTCCTCTCCCACCAGCCAAGCTAGCTGGATGACTTCTCTCCCCTTTTTTTTCTTATTGATGCTTCTCAGCGGGCCTGGGATGTTGCTGCCCCCCTGGGAACATTTCTGCCGTGGATACCCCTGAAGAGAGGGATTTCATGGTGGCTAAATGTTTACATTGTGTATTTGTTTTCTTTTGTTTTCTTTCTTTGTTTTTACTAAATTTTTTGTATTGCATTTCTCTTACAAAAGTTGATTTTTTTTGGCGGCTGGGCTACAAAGTACATGTAATGTTGTCTTCATCTGTTATTAGTGTACACTCTTACTGGAGAATCGAGGGCTTGCTTTCCTTAGCTTACTATGAGCAGACCACCACTACATTATACAATGGGGATTAAAATTATCTCTCACAACGTGCAGGGCCTCAATTCTCCAAATAAGAGAAGACTAGCTTTCAATATGTACAAAAACCTCTCTCCAGATATCCTATGCCTTCAGGAAACACATTTTACTCAAAAGTCCTACCCAAAATTCTTCCACAAGCTATACCGCACCCACTATCTGGCTTCCACCACTAGCAAGCATAGAGGCGTTGCTTTATTTATCCACAAAAACTTCCCCTTTATTACTCTTGAATCCACTTTAGACGCCAATGGTCATTTTGTAATACTTCGAGGTACTCTATACGATCAACACTATACCATCGTCTCCAGTTATGCCCCGAATGCTGATCCTCTCCAATTTTTTGACTCGCTTTGTAACCTTTTGCCGGACTTAAACAACACCAGACTCATTTGGGCAGGAGACTTTAACTTGTCCTTTAATCATGCCCTAGACCGATCTCAATCTAGCTGCCCTATGCGACATAAGACAACCACAACGCGAATAGACCAACTACTTCATACCCACAGGCTCATTGATTCCTGGAGAGAGGTTAATGGTCCGACTCGAGACTATACCTTTTACTCTCACGCACATAACTCCTACTCCAGGATCGATTACATACTGGTTAATGCCTCCGATGCCCCTTCACTTCTAGACTCTAAGCACATACAGTGTGCTTGGTCTGATCATGACTTAGTATTGACCACACTAGACTTACAAGTCCCCTTGTTCAGGCGTCCTACCTGGAGATTGAATGAAAGCCTATTGGCAGACCCTGAATGTGTAGACTTTATCTCGCAGGAGTTAACCCACTTCTTTCAAGATAATCTGCTGCCCGAGGCTTCGATAGATTGGGTCTGGGTATCGCATAAAGCCTATATCAGGGGTTGTTTGATAAAATATGCGTCACGTAAAAAGAAAGAGAGGATGCAAGTTCAAAAGTGTCTGGAGGCCGAATTAGCATCTCTAGAACAAACCAATAGACTTCGCCCATCGAAAAGACTTAGGAAGCTGTTAGATGAGACTAGGCAAAAACTCCATGCATGCCAAATAGAACAAGCCGAGAAGGCTATCCGTAAGACTAAACACAAATTTTACAGATACACTAATAAAGCTGACAAAATGCTAGCTAATTTACTTAAATCTGAATTACGGCAGGGCCAAGCCCAAAAAATCAGATTATCAAATGGTACGATCTCCTCGAATCCTGATAAAATACACGATACTTTTATTTCCTTTTTCCAAAAACTGTACACCTCCAGCTCCCCTGGAAAGCTAGGTGAGGTGGAGGCCTTTCTGGATCAGTATGCCCCTGAGCCTCTTTCAGACGACCTGCAGCAGATCATGACCCAAGATATTACCTATGAGGATATTGAGTATACGATTAAACATTTAAAGTCGGGCAAAGCCCCAGGCCCTGACGGGTTCTCTTCATTGTACTACAAGAAATTTGCGATCCAACTCATCCCACAACTCCAGAAATTATTCCAGCACATCACCGCTGGTAAACCCCTACCTCTTGAAATGAACGCAGCTAGCATTTCACTTATTCCGAAACCCAATAAAGATACCTTGAATCCCAAGAACTATAGGCCAATCTCTCTACTTAATTTGGACATCAAATTACTCGCCACTATCTTAGCGAATAGATTAAATAGGGTCCTACCCTCCACCATTCATAAAGACCAAATTGGATTCATCCCCACCCGCCAAGCCCCAGACAATATTAGGAAGTCCCTGAACCTAATAGCGTACGCCAACAAACATAAAATCCCTACATGCTTCTTGGCACTGGATATAGAGAAGGCCTTCGATACGCTTAGCTGGCCCTACCTATTCTCCCTTATTGACAGGGTGGGTCTAGGGTCTACTCTAATCAATACACTCCAGGCTTATTATCAGGACCCAAAGGCTTCCCTCAATCTCCCCTCTACTAGCCAGGTAAACCACATCAAGATCCAGAGAGGTACGAAACAGGGGTGCCCTCTTTCCCCAGCCCTTTTTGCCTTAGCGATGGAACCTCTAGCTAGGGCACTCAGGGACAATATAGATATTAAGGGCCTTTCTGTAAAGGGTAGAGAATACAAACTTTCGCTTTTTGCTGATGATTTACTCATGCATGTAACTAACCCTCTTACATCTCTACCCAACCTCCTTCATGTCTTATCACATTTTGCAACAATGTCAGGCCTTAAGATCAACCCGGAGAAATCGGAAATGCTTCCCTGCAATCTTCCACAACCTATGCTTAAGCTGATCGAACTGAACTTTGGATTCTCCACTAGGACTGATTACCTACAATATCTGGGGGTGAAGCTGTCGTCCTCTCTCTCTACCCTATACAAGACCAACTACCCCTCATTAATTCATCTTTTGATGCAGAAGCTTTTCTCCTGGGATAAATATAGGATTTCCTGGATCGGCAGAATTCATTGTGTAAAAATGGTGTTGCTGCCGAAGATCCTTTACCTACTTAGGACTTTGCCTATTCCGGTGCACGTAGCTGATATCCGAAAGCTGCAGGCGGCCATTTACACCTTCATCTGGCAAAATAAGGTTCCACGAATTTCGAGGCGAGTCATGTACCTACACAAATCGAACGGCCTTTCGGTGCCGAACTTGATTAAATATTATAGAGCTTCCAGACTTGCCCAATGGGCTCCTTCGCATGCTGGTGCAGCTGCCCCTTTGTGGGTCCAGATTGAGGACGACTTGCTTTACCCCCACCTTACCAGCCATGTGCTGTGGCTCGGCAGAATCCCTTTAAAGAGCTTTCCGGAAGCATCCCCCATCACACTAGATATGCTAAGCTTGTGGATAAAACACCGCAGGAGTTCTCAACTGTCTTCGCTCCCTTCCCTCCTCAGCCCTATAATTAACAACCCGGACTTTGCCCCAGGTCAGTCTAAGAAGGCTTATGCGTGGTGGCTCGGGAAGGGTGTGACCACGCTGGAGTCCTTGGTTCACCGAGGCAAACCTCTCACTATGCAAGGACTAACTCAAAAATTCGATCCACCCCAGCAGGAGTTATTTAGGGCTTCGCAACTTATTCACTTTGCCCATCGGCAAGCTAAGCAATGCCATGACGGCTCCTTCACGTCCACTTGCTTTGAATCATTTTGCAGGCAAGCACCATTGGCACCAGGCATTCTCAGTTTAACATACAAATTACTCAACTGAACTGCCCACTGAATCTTTCAAACATAAATACATGCTACAATGGGAGAGGGACCTCCAAATTACACTCTCGACCAAGCAATGGTCTCAATGCAGCCTTACGGCAAATTTGGGGAGTACTTGTGTTTCCAATAGAGAGACCTCGATCAAACTCCTGCACAGGACCTACCTGGTGCCCTTGCGACTGCATAAGATCTACCCGTCTTGCGACCCGCATTGCTTCAGGGGCTGCCAAGACACAGGCTCCATGCTTCACATCTGGTGGACCTGCCCATTTGTCTCCATCTTCTGGGATCGTATCACCCAACTATTATCTAAGATCTTACATATTGACTTTCCCAAAGACCCCGCCACTTTTCTCCTGGGAAAGAAACCGGCCAAACTGTCCAATTCATCTCATAGGCTGTCACAACACATTCTCACAGCTGCCAGGTTGATTATTGCTCGCAACTGGAAAAAACCCTCTATCCCTATTCTCATGCTTAAAGCAAAGATAATTGACATTGCAGCTAACGAAAGAATGTCTTACATGTTGCAAAATGACCTGGAGGCCTACGATAAGATTTGGTTGCCCTGGTTAGCGTATGAAAATGACCCTTTGCTTTTCTCAGCATTGCATGTATAACCTGTCTCCTTTCCTTTGGGTCCCCACACTGCATGTGCCTTTGACTATGCTCATGATTATTGTTCTTGCTTATTTTGACACCTAGCCCAGCTGCCATTTTTATTTTTTATTTTTTATTTTCTTTTTCTGTTTTCTTATTTATGTGTTTTATTTAATACTGTTACTGTATTCATGCAACAACGTGATGTTTTCTTTATTATTTTATTTTTCATTTATTGTTATTTTTGGAAAATCAATAAAACTTTCAGTTTAAAAAAAAAAAAAAGAGAAGCAAAGTGGATACGATTATTGGAAACTTTGGAACCCCATGGCCTTAACTGTGAATATGATCTACACCCCATTTTTAGATAAACCCCCTTTCTACGGTGAGAACTTTTAATTTAGGTTGTTTTTAATATTTATTTATATATTGTATTTTATTTTTTTCAGACTTGAATTGATCTGTGAGGCTTAACAAACGAGATATATAAGGATTATGAGTCAGAATTAGAAATCAATAAGTAACCTAAAGAGATAAGTAGGGATGGGCAAATAAATTCACCATTGTTAAATTCGCGGCGAATTTCCATGTTTTGCCGCGGGCAAATTTTTTCGTGAAATTGCACAGAAAAATTTGCCTCGCTGCGCGTCTACTTTTTCGTCACGCAACGAGCCGTAACGCAGAGAAAAAAAAAACCTGCAACAAACTGAACGTCACCCACAGCAGCCAATAAGATGTGAGCCATCCCTGAGCCATCCCACTGTCTATATAAGGAGCTGCAGAGGCGGCCATTACTTGTGGCGTTTCTGGTAGAGGTAGAGAGAGCAGGATAGTGAGAGATTTGTGTGTGATTTAGCTAGTGGAGTTTGTGTAGAGAGCTTTTTTTTCTGAGTCACTGCAAGTGGAGGTTGTGGATTTCAGTTTACTGTTTTCCCTCTGTCTTTATGCTTGTGTGTGTACTCCTTGTGGGTACACACTTCTGTTGAGGGGATTTAGTTGAGGGTTTTATTTTTTTCTCCTTTCCTTCCCCCAAATATTCAAACACCCCTTATTTATTTTTTAGTTTAGTTGCCCAATATGACGGGCCGTGGGAGAGGGGGGGAGGGGTGGTGGTGGTGGGAAGAATGGTGGGATAGGGAGGGGTGGCTGAGGAAGAGGCCGTGGTTCTGGCCGTGGGCATCCAACCCCACAACAGCCCAGCCCATGTGCCATGCCCAGTCTGGGCACTGTAGTGCAGCACAAGCTGCCATCAAAGCAGCTGCCATCACAGCAGCACTTCAGCAGTGTGGGCATTTTTCACGTGCCAGGCAGAGGACCAGGCAGTAGCAGTGTGCCAGTTCTGCCAGCAGAAGGTTTGAAGGGGGCAGGCAGGGTCACATATGGGAACATCAGCTTTAAGTTCCCATATGAAACGTCATCACAGGATGACGTGGGAGCAGCACCAAAGTGGCAGGGCACCGGGGGGGGGAGTGGTGCTTCCTGTCCACCTCCTCCCATTCCTCAGGGAAGAGGTGCTAGCTCCCCAGACCCTTCAGTAAGGGAAGAGGATTCTGGGGCTCACAGTCTGAGGCAGCCACTGTGTAGCTCAGCCTCTTCTGCAGCCTTCTCCTCCTCAATGCGGCCCCTGTCCCACCATGTTTCCCTTCCTCTAGTTCCTCATCCACAAGACGCCTCTCTCCCCCAGCCACCCCCAAGTGCAGAGGCTTAATGGCTGCCTGGCAAAACTTCTATCAGTGCAGCTGCTGCCCTATCAGCTAGTCAAAGCAGCCCCCTTCCAACAGCTGATGGCTTGTGCTGCCCCTAACAGGCGGATCCCCAGCCACCATTATTTTGCCAGGAAGGCCGTCCCTGCCCTCCACCAGCAGGTGGTGGAGAATGTGTCCCTGTCGCTGTATCATGCTGTCGGCAGCAGGGTGCACTGCACCACTGACATGTGGACCAGCAGGCACGGGCAGGGGAGGTACTTAACCTACACTGCGTCACCCTGATGAGTGCTGGGGAGGGTGCAAGCAGGGGAGCTCCCCTCAGGCTACAGGTGCCTCCCCATGGGGTACAGGGCAAACCCCACATGCCCACTTCCTCCTCCTCCTCCACTATGGATGAGCCACCCCTGAAGCATCCCCGCAGCTACGCTTCAGTGCAGCACAGGCGATGTCAGGCTGTGCTGCAACTCCTCTCCCTGGGCGAGAAGAGTCATACTGCACCTGAGCTCATGGCTGCCTTCCAGACTCAGGTGCAGCGGTGGTTCACTCCCCACCAGCTCCAAGCAGGTAACATTGTTTACGACAACGGTCGCAACCTGCTGGCCGCCATCCACCTAGGCCACCTGACCCGCGTGCCTTGCTTTGCACATGTCCTCAACCTTGTGATGCAGCAGTTCCTCGAGAGCTACCAAGGGTTGGGTGACATGCTGGAGAAGGTACGGAGTGTATGCGCCCATTTTCGCAGGTCCCCCACCGTCAGCGCGTCTTTGGCACGGATGCAGTGGCAGCACAATCTGCCACCCCACTGGCTCATCTGTGACCTGCCAACACGCTGGAATTCCACCCTGCACATGTGGAGCGCCTCGTAGAGCAGCGCTGGGAAGTCAGCAATTACCTGCTGGAGCACAGTGCCAGGGGTACTCAGGGGCAGATTTAGGGTACTTTAGTGCAGAGCAGTGGCAGCAAATGAGGCAGCTCTGCCAAGTACTTGCCCTCTTTGAGCAGACGACACGCTTTGTTAGCAGGGACAATGCGTGTCTTAGTGATGTGATACCCCTGGTGTTCCTCCTCAAGTGCACGTTGGATGGGCTGCTAGAGGAGGGTGACGTGCCTGAGGAGGAGGAGAGTAGGCCCCGTAGGCAGGCAGAGGGGGCTGAGGAGGAAATGGTGCCCAATGAGGAGGATGAGGGAGAGGAGGACTGGGTGCCTGCGCAGCATGGGGAGCAGGGTGCCTGTGCAGCATGGGGAGCAGGGTGCATGCCACCCAACCACCCCAGCTATTGTCAGATGACCTACTGCATCTGGAGGGCAGTCAAGAAGAGGTTGGTCAGGGGCACCTCTTTTACATGGCTGCCCATTTGCAGACTTGCCTCCAAAGCGATCCCCGGGTCTGTTCTATCAAAGACCGGAAGGATTATTGGGTGGCCACTTTGCTTGACCCACAAGGGAAAGGTGGGGGAGTACCTGGTACCCAGCCAGAGAGAGAGGAGGATGGGTCAATTGAGGAGGGCTCTATGCTCAAAATTAGTGGAGGCCTTCCCCCAGTCTGACACTTCTCAGGCTTCCACTACTCCACACGCCCAGCAGAGACGGGGGCATAGCAGCAGCAGCAGCAAGGGCGGAGATCTCAACGGCCAGCAGCAGGCCCAGTCAGCACACAAAGCCACCACCAGCAGCGGGTGGAGCATATTGTGGCTGACTACATGGGGTCAGTCAGCGGGCAGGATGCCATTCGACCTGATGATGACCCCATGCATTATTGGGTATCGAGGCTCGACCAGTGGCTAGAACTGGCACAGTACGCACTGGAGGTGCTGGCTTGCCCCCTGCCAGTGTCCTGTCAGAGCGTGTCTTCAGTGCCGCAGGTGGGGTGGTCACTGAGAAGCGGACGCGGCTATCCACTGGCAGCGTGGATAAGCTGACGTTTATTAAAATGAATGAGGCATGGATAAGCGGGGATATCCAAGTGCCCATTGCAGACAGCAGAGACTAGCCTTCTCTCCTTCTCCTCTTCACAGATTTAGCCTCCTCTCTCCATTGCTGCCCATACTCTCCTTCTCAGTAGTATTGCCCATTCCCCATCTGTCTGCACCTGCTGCCCTTGCTGCTGCTGCTGCTGCAACCTGCTACTAGCCCTAGGAGCACTGCTGCTGTGCTGCATTGTCTGCAAATTTTTTTATGGTGGGGGCCTATCAAAGCTCTTACTGCTATCGTAGATACTACTGCTGCATTGTCGGCAAATGTTTTTAGTAGTTGAAGCCTAACATGGCCTCAAAATATGTTGCTTCTTTTTTTGCTGCTTAGTTGGCTAATTTGTTCTGGTTGAGGCCTAACATGGCTTCTAAAAATGTATCTTCAAATACTGCCGCATTGTTGGCTAATTTCTTCTGGTTGCGGCCTAACATGGCTTCTAAATATGTTTCTTACAATTTTGTGGCTGTCTGCTGTTTGAGGCCTGCCTCATTAATTCTTCTGGCCTAATTCAGAGTTGATTACAACATGACTGTTTCGACTAATGCCTCATTATTTGGCAAAAGTCTTCTGTTTGAGGCCTGCCTCATTTAATTCTTCTGGCTCTAATACAGAGTTAATTACAACATGACTGTTGCTGCTGCTGCAGCTGTTGCTACTAATGCCTCATTATTTGGCAAAGGTCTTCTGGTTGAGGCCTACCTCATTTAATTCTTCTGGCTCTAATACATAGTTGATTACAACATGACTGTTGCTAGTAATGCCTCACCATTAGTCTGGTGGGGGCCTACCAAGGCTCCTACTGCTGTCACTGACACTACTGCTGCATTGTCTGCAAATTTCTTTATGGTGGGGGCCTATCAAAGCTCCTACTGCTATCGTAGATACTACTGCTGCATTGTCTGGCTCTAATACAGAGTTGATTACAACATGACTGTTGCTACTAATGCCTCATTATTTGGCAAAGGTCTTCTGGTTGAGGCCTGCCTCATTTAATTCTTCTGGCTCTAATACAGAGTTGATTACAACATGACTGTTGCTAGTAATGCCTCATTATTTGGGAAAGGTCTTCTGGTTGAGGCCTGCCTCATTTAATTCTTCTGGCTCTAATACAGAGTTGATTACAACATGACTGTTGCCGCTGCTGTTGCTACTAATGCCTCATTATTTGGAAAAAGTCTTCTGTTTGAGGCCTGCCTCATTTAGTTTTTCTGGCTCTAATACAGATTTGATTACAACATGACTGTTTCTGTTGCTACTAATGCCTCATTATTTGGCAAAGGTCTTCTGGTTGAGGCCTGCCTCATTTAATTCTTCTGGCTTTAATACAGAGTTGATTACAACATGACTGTTGCTACTAATGCCTCATTATTTGGCAAAGGTCTTCTGGTTGAGGCCTGCCTCATTTAATTCTTCTGGCTCTAATACAGAGTTGATTACAACATGACTGTTGCAGCTGCTGTTGCTACTTATGCCTCATTATTTGGCAAAAGTCTTCTGGTTGAGGCCTGCCTCATTTAATTCTTCTGGCTCTAATACAGAGTTGATTACAACATGACTGTTGCCGCTGCTGGTGCTACTAATGCCTCATTATTTGGCAAAGGTCTTCTGGTTGAGGCCTGCCTCATTTAATTCTTCTGGATCTAATACAGAGTTGATTACAAGATGACTGTTGCTACTAATGCCTCATTATTTGGCAAAGGTCTTCTGGTTGAGGCCTGCCTCATTTAATAATGAGGCATTATCAAGGCTCCTACTGCTGTCGCTGACACTACTGCTGCATTGTCTGCAAATTTCTTTATGGTGGGGGCCTATCAAAGCTTCTACTGCTATCGTAGATACTACTGCTGCATTGTCGGCAAATTTTTTTAGTAGTTGAGGCCTAACATGACCTCTAAATATGTTGCTTCTATTTTTGCTGCTTAGTTGGTTAATTTCTTCTGGTTGAGGCCTAACATGGCTTATAAAAATGTTTCTTCGAATACTGCCACATTGTTGGCTAATTTCTTCGGGTTGAGGCCTAACATGGCTTCTAAACATGTTTCTTATAATTTTGCCGCTTACGGTGGCCATAGACTCCAAGATCCGCTTGTTTGGCGACATCGTCAAACGAGCGGATGTTTCCCTGATATGCCACTAAACTGCATGGCTATATCGGGGGTAATTCGAATGTTCGGCCGTACGGCCGAACGATCGAATTACGATGCGCCAAGCGGCTCCGATGGGTCGGTCGGGTAAAAATCCAACCTTCCCGATCGATATCGTGGCCAGATATCGATCGGGAAGACCCGTCGGAAGCCCCCATACACGGGCAGATAAGCTGTCAAATCGGTCCAAACTACCAATATCGGCAGCTTTATCTGCCCGTGTATGGCCACCATTAGTTGGCTAATTTCTTCTGGTTGAGGCTTAACATGGCTTCTAAAAAGGTTTCTTTGAATACTGCCGCATTGTTGGCTAATTTCTTCGGGTTGAGGCCTAACATGGCTTCTAAATATGTTGCTTATAATTTTGCTGCTTAGTTGGCTAATTTCTTCTGGTTGAGGCCTAACATGGCTTCTAAAAATGTTTTTTTGAATACTGCCGAATTGTTGGCTAATTTCTTTTGGGTTGAGGCCTAACATGGCTTCTAAATATGTTGCTTATAATTTTGCTGCTTAGTTGGCTAATTTCTTCTGGTTGAGGCCTGCCTCATTTAATTCTTCTGGCTCTAATACAGTTGATTCTAATGCTTGCTGCTTGGTTGGCAAATTAAGTCACACTATTAATGCCCCTGAAACGACTGCAGCCAAAAGTCCTGTGCCTCAGTCATTATTCTTGTTTTTTGAAATGATAGGAGTGCTCTAAAAAATGTATACAGGGAGGGCATGTGTGTGTGTAGCAGTTACTGAGTGAAACATAAGTTCAAATTGCTCTTCCCATTGACTCCAAAGCAAAACATGGCATATATACATTTATCACTGTGTACAAAGCTTAAAAGTAAGGGAAATGTTTTAATGGGAGCCCCAAAGCCATGTCTGGTCTGGGAGTCAAAATAGGCCCTGGCATTCAAATTACACAGAGGCCCAAACAGGCCCCAACCATCATCCCACTAAATTTGACTGGAAACCAACCAACCTGACACAAACATAGCCATAAACTCTACTTAAATTCATGCTGTAAGCAATAATTCAGATGGAATTTGTCCTCTATGAATACTTTTGTCCTTGAGTTAAATAAACGAGACAACACAGTTTGCTGGATGGAAAAAGGAATTTCATTCCTAGATGATGTCTATCTTACATCCAACTTTTAGCTGCATCTGCTATTTTGCAACTTTCAACTTCACAAGCAGTTTTGTCCCAGTTTGCTGTCCATAACCTTCAAAGAGAACACACGCCATACTTCCAATGTTTCCAAACACTTTACACAACATATTCATAGATCCAATGCAAACCCCTTAAAGGACCAGTAACATCAAAAAAAAATGTTTAAAAACTCGTTAGTGCACAACGAAAAATAAACACCAAGACAAATAAATCTTTTAAAAAGCAAAGCCTTTATTAAGAAATAACTTACAGAAAATCCACTTCCTGTCCTCTTCAGAAATGGCGAAAAGGCGACCATCCACACTGCAGCAATCGATTTCTCCTTCCTGGATATTCACTGACAGGCATCTTCCTCCTCCCGGCGTCCAGCAACAGCTGTGTCTCTCCTTCCCCATGAATCGACTTCCCTCCTTCGCTCTCCTCACCAGCAGCTGCGGGGCACAGAGTGGGTAGTGATTTAGGAGTCGGTGTGAGCGGAGGCAGGGACGGAGCTCTAAGAAGCAGACAGTCCAGTGTAAAATACTTGTCTGCGTGTGAAATCCTTCCCATCGCTTCATACAATGCGGAGAACGGCAAACAATCCTAGCGTGTGTATTTGATTGTCTGCTTCTTCTAGGATAATTAGTCGCATTGAGGGTCCCCGCAGAGATAAATACAAAACTGGCTGCCAAAGTCCCCAGACTGAGCTAAGTTGCCTGCTTGTTGCTGTCAGTGAAAGATACGTGGAGCTGCTGAGATGGGAGCAATACCGGCAAAGAACAGTATGTGTAAAGAGCTCCGTCCCCTGCCTCCGCTCACACTGAGAATTAACTCCTAGGAGCCAAGCTTTAACCCGCTTCCCCTTGGCTGTAGCTCCCACTTACCAGCGCTCCTCATTGTGCAGCGCCGCCGACCCCGCCGAACGTTCTGCCCGGGCTGTTCCTGTAGCCGCTGCCGGCGACCCCACTAAGCAGAACTGCACCAAGGCTTCAGTCACAGAGGGACTCGGAGCTGCACAATGAGGAGCGCAGGTAAGTGGGAGCTACAGCCAAGGGGAAGCGGGTTAAAGCTTGGCTCCTAGGAGTTAATTCTCAGTGTGAGCGGAGGCAGGGGACGGAGCTCTTTACACATACTGTTCTTTGCCGGTATTGCTCCCATCTCAGCAGCTCTACGTATCTTTCACTGACAGCAACAAGCAGGCAACTTAGCTCAGTCTGGGGACTTTGGCAGCCGGTTTTGTATTTATCTCTGCGGGGACCCTCAATGCGACTAATTATCCTAGAAGAAGCAGACAATCGAATACACACGCTAGGATTGTTTGCCGTTCTCCACATTGTATGAAGCGATGGGAAGGATTTCACACGCAGACAAGTATTTTACACTGGACTGTCTGCTTCTTAGAGCTCCGTCCCTGCCTCCGCTCACACCGACTCCTAAATCACTACCCACTCTGTGCCCCGCAGCTGCTGGTGAGGAGAGCGAAGGAGGGAAGTCGATTCATGGGGAAGGAGAGACACAGCTGTTGCTGGACGCCGGGAGGAGGAAGATGCCTGTCAGTGAATATCCAGGAAGGAGAAATCGATTGCTGCAGTGTGGATGGTCGCCTTTTCGCCGTTTCTGAAGAGGACAGGAAGTGGATTTTCTGTAAGTTATTTCTTAATAAAGGCTTTGCTTTTTAAAAGATTTATTTGTCTTGGTGTTTATTTTTCGTTGTGCACTAACGAATTTTTAAACATTTTTTTTGATGTTACTGGTCCTTTAACCCTTTAAGTGCCAGCAGAATTTCACATTTTGGCTACGCGAAATGCCAGCCGTTTTTGAAACATTTGTGCTCTCTCACTTTAGTGGCATTTTCTGAGGGAAAACCTATAGTTTACCTAGGAAAACTATACATTGTTTTTTTTCGGGAGAAACTGAGCTTTATAAATCTGCATGAGTTGTCATGTATTTCCACCTCGGCAAAAAGATTTATAGCTCTAAATATAAAAAAAATTAAAAAATCCTATTTTTCACAATATATGCATTTATACCAGAAAAATATTTTATTTTATGCATGAAAATCGCACTGATTTGGAAAGCCTCATGTTTCTCGAACATGCCAATACCAGATATGTATAGTTTTAGGCAGATTTAGCACATCTGTACAGCAAAAACTCCCGGCAGTATATTACCGAATTTTGAAAGCAGAAGGCAGAAAATGGCATACTTTAGATTCCAAGGCCACAAAATCCTGAAATAGTAGGTTTACCCCAGAAAATCATATATTTTTGGAAAGTACACATTCTGCTGATTCTGAAAATTGGTAACTATGTCTCTCTACTCCTAAGTACCAAATATCAAAGCTTGTCTGAACGTAGTGGTTTTTATAAAAATGTATCAAAATTTTGAAAAATCACTTCAATGGCTTTATTTTGCTGCTCCACATATCACACACTATATTAGATACCAAGAAAAAGCACCCTGGATATGATTGCCAGGGGTGCACTGAACAGTTTGATCCCCATTGTGAATAGGTTTACCAAAGTACCTGGCATTTAGAGACCGCAATATGAAGTTAGCACATCAAAATTGTCCAGGACTTTACTTCAGCTACTGAAAAATCAACACATTGACTGCATTTTTTGTGGGGTAAAAACACAGAAAAATAGGTTTACCCCCCAAAACCATATATTTTTGGAAAGGACACATTCTAGCGAATCTAAAATGGGTACCCATGCCTTTCTGCTCCAAACTACTGAGTCGTAAGGCTTTCCCAAAATTGTCGGTTTTGGTGAAATATCTGAAAATTGCCTCAAAGCTTCATCTTCCCAGCACCATTTCACCCATGTATCATTAGGTACCAAGAAAAAGCACCCTAAATATGATTGCCAGGGTTCCTCCAAACATTTTGGTGCCCATTGTTCATAGGTTTACCAAAGTATCTGGCATTTAGAAGCCCCAAAATGAAGTTAGCGCATAAATAGTCCTGGGGGTAACTTCAGTTAATGAAAAATCAACACACAGGAGAAAGCTCTCTGTTTGGTGCTGAATTAAGCATTGAAATTCCTGTTTGAGACAGGATTTTTTGTTATCACTTGGTGTGTGAATGTGTTCTCCACTTGGTGGGTGAAATTTGGGAAGTTTTGAGTTGATTTTCTTTATTAAAAATCGATTTTTCTTTTGACCCTGAAGGTGAGTGATTCCTAGCCCAGTTCCCTTCACTTGCTCTGGGCTACAAACTCACTGTTAGATCCCATACCCCTCCCCCACACCTGGGTGTCAGTTTCATTTGCATTTTTCTGTTGTTTCAGCACAAATTGTTTACTTTTTGTACAGATTGAGTGTGTATTTTGATTTTGCACTCAGTCTTTTGAGAAGAGAAAGCTAAAGGGAGAAGGATTTAATATAAGTATAAATATAAAATCTTTTCCAGCAGCAGCAGTGAAGCTCCCAGGCACCTGCTCACATTAACCATTTCCCTGCCACAGCTTCTCAACTTTAAAACTTACTTTTTTGTTGATCAATAGTATAAAGCTTTCTTTTTGTGTGGTGTTTTGTAAAATAATGGGAGGGAATAAAAAGGAAAACAATAAAAGTTATAAAAAAAACACTGCAGGGTTCTAAAGCAAAAGGACCTGAAAAACCCGGCTGTAGCTCTGCAAGGAAACACCAGTCAGAGCCCATGTCAAAAAGCCCCACTGCCTCTACTTCTGCTGCTGAAGCCAATGTATCCCCTGCTAAAACATTTGCGCAGGCGGTAGCTACTGGCAGCAACCCAAGCCAAGTCACTGCTGGGGTAGAGAAGCTTACAAGAAGCATGGGGTCAGATGCCTAATGTCAAGCACTCATGGCATAGAGGCTTATATAAAGGCTGCAGCTGAAGTGGTGGGCCCCTCTGCAGTAGTGGCAGCAAGTAAAATGTATGGGAAAGCTATAATCTTTGCCCGTACGCTAACTGCAATGCATGCTCTGGTGCAGTAGGAGGGAGTTATGTCCCTGAGGAACCCATAGAAGGATTGGGCACAAGGGTGGTTTTATCTAATGTGCCCCCCTTCCTGCAAGACCACTTATTGTACCCCCACCTGCAAGCCCTTGGGGAGTTAAAATCAAATATGTCTAAAATTCCCCTGGGATGTAAGGAGAGCAGACTGAGGCACGTCCTTTCCTTTAAAAGGCAGGTGCAACTACTTTTACCTCAGGGGCAAGACACTATTGAGGGGTCTTTTGGGGTTCCAATTGAAGGGGTGCTGTATTAAATTTTTTACAGTACAAAGGAAGTGAGGTGCTTCCTTTGCAAGAGTTGCCCCAAAGGGCATTTTAAGACCACAGCCCCTGTTCCTGCCCCCAGAGCCTCAAATAAAACATCTTATCCTGCTGGAACTATTTCAGCAGGGTCCTCAAAGGGGATATCTCCTTCACTAAAGAACCTCAAAGTGGCTGTTACACAACCCAGCTCTACAACATCCAAACCTCCTCCTTCTTCACTGAAGATATCTAAGGCTGCAGCATGTCTTACAATTGCAGCAAAAGAGAAGGGGGGAAATAATGTCAATGCATCCCCCAGGGCCACAATTGTTCCTACCACAAAAAATTGTACCCTTGTTATGGGTAACCCTGAGGGTGTGGGGGTACCCATGATTGCAACACCTGTTGGGGTTGGGGCAGATAGCAGCCTTTCCTCTTCAGATACCAAGAAAAAGAGGAAATTAAAATCAAACTGGCTGGTACCTGAGGAATGGGCATCAGTGGTTAATGATGGAGCATCCCCTTCCGAGGGTAAAAAGGGCAGCAGAACATCTGTTCCTCATGTGGTGACATTGTCTGGCCCAACTGTTGGTCGTGATCAGCCGGTGTCAGACTATGCACTCTTGCCTCCAGATCAGGTGGGGAATAATGAGGTTAATGGTCTACATGGCCTTGAACATGGCAGTGTGGGTCTCCCCACAGAGTCAGGGGTGCAGCATCTGCCTCAAAATCATTTGGAAGATCTTCCCCTGGAGTGTAAAGGGACACCTGAGACCCCTGCAGAATGGACAGTCAGTGTTCCTGAGGTGCTGAAGTTTGGGAACTACAACCAGCCTCAGTTTTTAGTGTCTCAGGGTATTTCACTCCAGGAGGGGGAGTATATTGGACTAACCCCCATACAGGACCCTGCAGATGAGACTGCTGGGGAGGATGGTGAGGGTGGAGTTGTAAATACGGAGAAGGGTAGCCAAACTCTGCTGTTCATGCTAAGATCTCTCCGCCCTTGTCTTCCACTGATCCCAATGTTATTGGCATCCAGATAGCACAGGAGGCAGTGGAGAGGGCAGAGGCTAACCATCGAGCCTCCAAAGCTCCACCTATTGCTGGGGAGCTAATTAGTTCTGTTGCTCCTGTATCAAACACTTCCAAATGTGTTTCAAGTGAAGTTGAGGGAACACCTGAGCCATTGCAGGGTCTCCAGAAAGATGATTCTGATCATTTTCCTGTAACAACTTGTGGAGAGATTCTCAAAGCTCTAGTGGAGAGGGGAGATTATCAATCCCTTAGCCAGGAAGAGCTCATGGATGAGAGGAACATCTAAGAGGAGGTTGACATAGGAGTGGCAAATCCTTCTACCCCAATCATCCCTGCTGAGGAACTCAAAAAGTTTCTTGAGAGCACCCTTGGTGTTAAATTAGAGAAGAAGCTGCACATGGCTCTGGAGAAGTGGCATGATTTGCCTTTAGTTATCAATTCTGTGAGACAATTCATTAAAGTCATAAAAGAGGCCAAGAACTATAGAACAGCGGAATATCTCCATATAATGAAGTTTCACAAAAAATGTTTGTCTCATCAGACCTTGATGAAGGTTAAAGCATTTCCCAAGACTCAGTAATGGCCTCGAGTATAAGCACACTTAATACTATTGGCTATCGGAATCCTTTCCGAATGTTTCAGGTACTCTCCTTTTTTCGTCAAGTGAGTTTCCTCCAAGAGACCCACACCACTCCAGAGCTTGAAGCAAGCTGGAATCTGGAGTGGAAGGGAAGGGTCTTTTTTAATCACCTCACTTGGACATCATGTGGGGTGGTGACCCTTTTCTCAGATTCCTTCCAGCCAGAGGTCCTGAGTGCTACCTCTGTCATCCCTGGTCATCTATTGCATCATCGGGTCCAGGAGTCAGGTAGAACATATAATCTAATGAATGTGTATGTTCCTACTACCGGACCAGAGAGGGCAGGGTTCTTTGAAAGTTTGTCAGCCTACATGGAGACAATTGACTCTGACGAAGCCTTGATTATAAGGGGTGATTTTAATTACACCCTTAATGCTCAAGAAAAGGGACTCGTCTGAGTCAGTTTTGCAAGAACTAATTTCTCATTTCTCCTTGGTTGATGTCTGGAGAGAACAGAACCCAGAGACAGTTGCCTTTACCCATGTCAGGGTGAGAGATGGTCATGTTTCTCAATCGTGGACTGATAGGATATATATATCAAGCCATCTCATGTCATGAGCCCAGTCGAGCACCATTAGATTGGCACCATTCTCAGACCACAATTATGTATCCCTGAGAATGTCAATCGCACCATCTCTGCCAAAAGCTACTTACTGGCACTTTAACAACAGTTTATTAGAAGATGAGGGCTTTGCAAAGTCAGTCCGGGATACATGGAGAGGCTGGAGGGCCTTTAAGGATGAATTTGCCACATTGAACCAGTGGTGGGATGTAGGCAAGGTTCACCTAAAGCTCTTGTGTCAAGAGTATACCAAGAGTGTGAGCGGGCAGCGCAATGCAGAGATTGAGGCACTGAATGGGGAGGTGCTTGATCTTAAGAAAAGGCCATCAGGCTCTGAAGACCAAGCCCTTCAGTGTGAATACCTAGAAAGGAAAGAAGCACTGCGTAACATGGAACAACGGCAGGCTCGTGGTGCCTTTGTGCGAAGCCAGATGCAGTTCCTTTGTGATATGGATCGTGGTTCGCGATTCTTCTATGCTCTGGAGAAGAAGAAGGGGAACCGAAAACAAATCACATGCCTTTTTGCGGAGGATGGAACCCCCTTGAGGATCCAGAGGCTATCCGGGACAGAGCCCGGTCCTTCTATCAAAACCTTTTTTCTCCAGAAGCCTGTGAGGAGCTATGGGATGGGCTTCCAGTGGTCAGTGAGAGGAGAAAAGAGATTGGAAACACCAATCACTCTAGATGAACTCTCTCAAGCACTCCATTTAATGCTTCACAATAAATCTCCTGGGCATGACGGACTGACCATAGAGTTCTTCCAGTTCTTCTGGGATACTCTGGGCCCTGATTTCCATAGGGTCCTAACTGAGGCCTTCAAGAAAGGTGAGTTGCCACTTTTGTGTCGTCGAGCAGTGTTATCACTACTTCCTAAGAAGTCTTATTAAGAACTGGAGACCAGTCTCACTGCTCAGCACAGACTATAAGATTGTGGCCAAAGCTATCTCACTCAGGCTCAAATCTGTGCTGGCAGAGGTGATTCATCCTGACCAGTCCTATACAGTCCCCGGTCGGACAATTTTTGATAATGTCTTTTTAATCCAACATTTTGCGAGAAGGACTGGTCCATCTCTTGCTTTTCTCTCTCTGGATCAAGAGAAGGCATTTGACAGGGTGGATCACCAATATCTTATAGGCACTCTGCAAGCCTATAGCTTTGGCCCACAGTTTGTGGGCTACCTGAAAACAATGTATGCAGAGTGTTTAGTTAAAATCAACTGGTCTCTGACTGCCCCTCTGGCCTTTGGATGAGGAGTTCGGCAAGGATGCCCCTTGTCAGGACAACTGTACTCGCTGGCCATTGAGCCCTTCCTGTGTCTCTTAAGGAAAAGGCTCACGGGACTGGTGCTCAAAGGCTTTGGAGGAGGGCTTTGGTGATTAATCAGCTGGTGGCCTCTCAGATCTGGTACCGGCTGATATGTCTTAGCCCAACCCAAGAATTCATTGCTAAGATCCAGAGAAGGTTACTGGACTTTCTCTGGATAGGAAAGCATTCGGTTTCTGCAGGTGTCTCAAGCCTCCCGTTGAAAGAGGGAGGGCAGGGAGTCGTGTGTATACGTTCTCAAGTGCACACCTTCCGTCTTCAGCAAATACAGAGATACTTGTATGCAGATCCTTCTCCACAGTGGTGTACTCTAACATCGAGTTTTTATCGCCAGGTACGAAATATGGGATATGACCGGCAATTGTTTATCATTGAACCTGAGGGTTTCCTAAGAAACCTTTCGACCCTGCCGGCTTACTACCAAGACACTCTAAAGACCTGGAGCATGGTCTCCGTGTTAAGGCAAGGAGCCATTGAAGGGGAAGACATTCTAAATGAGCCCCTACTTTACAATCCATCTTTAAAGACTAGGATGTTGGAATCCATCAGCTTCCGCCGCCGCCTTTGCCAGGCTCGGTTAACCAGAGTTGGAGATCTCCTGGATTTTGAGAAATCAGATTAGGTGGACTCTCAAGCAGTTATGCAATGCATGGGATTCCTCACCACTAGGGTTCCACACCGTCTGCTCAAGGAAATCAAGGACACAATCTCTGCTGATTCTCACACCTTCCTTGATGGGGTTTTACATGCTGGAGAGCCACTCCACCTTGGAACTCCTCACCTCCAGACATAATAATAGCACCTAAAACCTGTCAAATCCCCCAAGCACCTCCTTCCCCCAAATTGAGCCAGTTGGAGAATTTTCCATTGGCACGCTTTCGTGATATAACAAGAAAGCTGTTGTACTCTCTAATGCTTCACACTGTACACTTCCTTGCCCTCATCTCCCGCTCAGGCCCAGACTGGTAATCTGTCTACTCGGGCATTTGCCCGAGGGGCTGCTCTGCTGTGTGTTTCAGTGGGCCGCTCGCTGTCTGACAAGATGCGGTGCACTGCTTCACTATGCTATTAATCAAAGCCGCCAGCGTCAGTACCTGACCTGTCCAGTAAGGCCACCTAATTAGTTTACTAATACGTGAGCAGCGTCTGCTTCGTGTAATCATCCCTCTGCTCTGTCTCCGTGTTCCTCCCACACTCTCTGGAATGGCAGCAAGACGCTCAAGTTTGCAGCCTCCTCCCACCTCCATATAGCAGTGTAATGTAACAGGGCAGAGAGAGGGAGGGAGGAGGACTGCAGAATTAGTGGACACCTGTGTGACGTCACCACATGCTGCTTTCTTTATAAACAAACTGGAGAGCTGAATTATTCTTCTGGGAAGCTGGTGAGAGGTATTTATTGGGGCCTGTGGATTGGAGAGTGGGCCAGCAGTGTCTCAGCAGTCTGAAAAAACAGCAGCAGTCTCTCAAGTGACCAGTATTTCAAATTATTTGGTGGGTAAGGGGTGCATTGTATTATACTGTTCATTTTAAGCTGTGGCACTTGTTGTGTAGGGGCCACAGCTTTTGCCATACAGACAAACCTTGATTTTTCATTTTCCAGTGGAACAGAAAAAAGCAAAAAAAGAAAATGTAAAGCAGATATGTAAAATTATGGTTTGACTGTAATTTAGAAGGGGAGGTTGGGAGCTCTGTTTTTTTTATCAGGAAGAAGCTGTGATAAACATGTTAGCCTAATGTTGTAGTCATAAGTGTGACATGGAGGCTGCACAGTTTTGGTGAAGTGTGTTATAGAATGTCCTATTTATAGCAACTTTGCAATTGGTCTTCATATTTTATTTTTAATTATTTGCTACCTATTTCTGCATTCAAATGGTGGTCACTTACTATTGCTCTGAAAGGCTACAAATGTATTGTTATTAAGTAACTCATGTATTGCTATTCATAGGGGTATATTTATCAAAGAGTGAAGTTAGAGATCACCACAGTCCACTAGTGTGAAATTCTGCCTCTCTCAATTAATTTCTATGGGATTCTTAAGTTCACCCTTTGCTAAATATACCTTTAAAAATTCTATAGCCACTTTCAAGTCACTGCCTGGTTTCTAGGCTAAATAAGACCCTAGCAACCAGCTGCTGAACAAAAAAAACATATATCTGAAAAACCACAAATAATGAATAATGACCAGTTAATTTTTCATAAATTATTCTGTATGATTACTCATGAATTATTCTCTATGGAATTATGTACATACTGTACCTTATTATTGGAATTGTCTTTGACATCTTGCCTTTAATAAATAAACTGGGGCTGATTTACTAGCTAATGCTAAATTGCTCCAGAGCAATTCCCCATAACAGCCACTTAGACCTTCACTTTAATTTTCAAACTGTTGACTGATTTTTATAAGCAACTGCACTTATCCATTTTAGCACATGCATTAATATGTAAGTACTGCTGTTTTTATTATTCTGAGTGCACTTTTTGATGCTGAGAATTTGTACTTAACTACTACAGTATACCATATAAAAACACAGGGCAACAGGCTGAGTTATACAGGGAACTCTGAGTATCACTCATGTATTATAAGGGATAATTTACCCCTTACTGTAAATGATAAGGATATTAGAAGTCACTGAGGGGTTGTTCTGTGACCATATCAAGACACAAGGCTGCAGGCTGAGTTATACAGGGAACTCTGAGTATCACTCATGTATTATAAGGGATAATGTACCCCCTACTTTAAATTATAAGGATATTAGAAGTCACTGAGGGGTTTCCGTGACCATATAAAGGCTCAAGGCTGTAGACTCTTTAACATACTTTACATTAATTACACTTAAGTGTGTGAGAAAGGCAGCTCTTTATGCACATCATTTTTTGCAGTTTTACCCCAATATATAAGTGGATGAGTACAAGACCATTGCATGTTTACATGTGGGCTGCTTTGATTTTTTTGCCCGGGCTGCTTTTTACTCCCAGTCCGGCCCTGCTCCCGCTATGATACCATCTGGAGATGTGTGCTTAATGAGGCTGAAAGACCTCAGTGGCAAGCTCTTCATTCCAGTTTGCTGCCTAGACCCACTGGAGACTTTAGTTGGAAAGTGCTGCATGGTGCATTGAGCATGGGAGAGTATTTAGCTCGTTTTACAGACTCCCCAGCTGCTTGTCCATTCTGCGGCAAAGGAGAGTCTGTGTTTCATGCTTATTTTACGTGTGCCAGACTGCAACCTCTATTGGCTCTTTTGAGGAAGCTTTACCTGCAGTTTTGGTTACACTTTTCCCCTCATGTTTATATTTTTGGACGCCCAGTATCTCGGGACAATCAAGAGAAAGACCTTCTCTCAAACTTACTCCTGGCTTTAGCTAAATTAGTCATCCATAAATCTAGAAAGCAATGTGTGGAAGGTGGGAATCCTCTGCCAGCAGAGGTCTTGTTCCGAGTGCTGGCGCGTTCCCGCATCCGAGGAGAGTACACCCAAGCAGTGTTTACGGGTCGGTTGAAAGAATTTGCTGACCAGTGGGCAATAGATGGGGTACTTTGCTCAGTATCCCCAGATCTGGTTTCTGTTCAGACAATCCTCACACTCCATATTTAAGTGCACTTTAATTTAAGTGACAGTTGTATTTTAATCAGTTAATTATCTCCTTTGAGATGTGATTAACTTTGGTGAGCAATCACTCACCTGCAATTTGAATAATATATCAGCTAATGAAAAATCAACACATTGACTGCATTTTTTGTGAGGTAAAAACACAAAAATATACGTTTACCCCCCAAAACCATATATTTTTGTAAAGGACACATTCTACCGAATCTAAAATGGTTACCCATGCCTTTCTGCTCCAAACTACTGAGTCGTAAGGCTTTCCCAAAATTGTCGGTTTTGGTGAAATATCTGAAAATTGCCTCAAAGCTTCATCTTCCCAGCACCATATCATCCATGTATCATTACATACCAAGAAAAAGCACCCTAAATATGATTACCAGGGTTCCTCCAAACAGTTTGGTGCCCATTGTTCATAGGTTTACCAAAGTATCTTGCATTTAGAGGCCCCAAAATGAAGCTAGCGCATACAAATAGTCCTGTGGGTAATGTCAGCTAATGAAAAATCAATACATTGACTGCATTTTTTGAGGGGTAAAAACACAGAAATATACGTTTACCCCCAAAACCATATATTTTTGGAAAGGAAACATTCTACCGAATCTAAAATGGGTACCCATGCCTTTCTGCTCCAAACTACTGAGTCCCAAGGCTTTCCCAAAAATGGCAGTTTTGGTGAAATACCTGAAAATTGCCTCAAAGCTTCAACTTTCCAGCATTGTATCGTCCATGTATCATTACCAGCATAAAGCATCCTAAATATGAATGCTGGGGGTCTACTAAACAGTTTCATACCCAATAAACATAGATTTACCAAACTTTGTGGCATACAGAGACCCCCAAATCCAGATAGGGTATATGAATTTTCACGTATGACACTCTGGCTACTACAACGTAAGCACCCAATGAGAGCCCCAATCAGTATGGAGACCCTATAAAACCATATATTTTCCGAACGTACACAGTCTGACGAATCTAAAGCAGGTAAGGACATCTTTCTACTACAAACTACTAAATCGCAAAGCTATGCTAAACATAACGGTTTTTATGGAATTTCTGAAAATAGTCACAAAGCTTGCATTTTACCCCATTATATACCCCACATTTTGTAACGTACCAGCAAAAGTCATCCTAAATATGAACATCAGGGGTGTACTGAACAGTTTGATGCCTCATATAAAAAGATTTACAAACCTAGGTGGCATACAGAGACCCCCAAATGAAAATAGTACATATTTTTTCACATACGACACTCTGACTGCTACAATACAAGCACCTGGTATGTACATAATGCACCATAAGACCCCCTAACAGTATGGAGAACCTAGAAAACCATATAGTTTCTGAAAGTACACATTTAGATGAATCTAAAGCAGGTAATTACATATTGCTACTGCAAACTACCAAACCGCAAAGCTATGCTAAACATAAGGCTTTTTTTTCAACTTTCTGAAAATAGTCACAAAGCTTGCATTTTACCCCATTATATACCCCACATTTTGTAACATACCCACAAAAGTCATTCTAAATATGAAAGCCAGGGGTGTACTGAACAGTTTGATGCCTGATATGAAAAGATTTATCAAACTAGGTAGCATACAGAGACGCCCAAATGAAAATAGTACATATGAATTTTCACATATGACACTCAGACTGCTACAATACAAGCACCTGGTATGTGCATTATGCACCATAAGACCCCCTAACAGTATGGAGACCCTAGAAAACCATATCTTTTCCAAAGGACATATTCAGACGGATCTAAAGCAAGTAATTACATCTTTCTACTGCAAACTACCAAACCGCAAAGCAATGCTAAACATAACGCTTTTTATGAAATTTCTGAAAATAGTCACAAAGCAAGCATTTTACCCCATTATATACCCCACATTTTGTAACGTACCAGCAAAAGTCATCCTAAATATGAATGCCAGGGGTGTACTGAACAGTATGATGCCTAATATGAAAAGATTTACCAAACTATTTTGCACACAGAGACCTCCAAATTGTTATATAGCAGACAAAATTTCCATGGTCAAAATGAAGTAACAAAGAACAAAGCGAAATTGTATAAAATCACTAAAATCCAACAAAACCGCAAAAATCAATGCTTTTTTTCCCCCACCTACTGTAATCAGCAGTCAGAATCAATGGTTGAATATTTTAGCATGGCCAAATAGGTTGTACAGACAGAAATTGGGAAACAACGCCTTTGCAAAGCTGAAAATGTAATAAAATGGGTAAACATGCAATAAAATGGCTAAAAATGCACAAAAATCACCAAAATTGCAGTATAATCACCAAAATAACATACAAAAGGTATTGCGCAGTGCAATTAGCAAATACACTATTCACAATGGCAATAAAACTGTTTTTTTCAGGCAAAAAAAAACAGATGATGCGATAAGAAAAAAAAAAAAAAGACACAACATAGTGTAAGTGTGTATGTGTGTGTACAACTGACCAATTGCATGGTGTGTGCGTATGCAAGCATTTGGGGGTGCTGTGAGTGTGTGTGACCACCCTGATCCCCCAAAAATGTATGTGATTGTGTGTAAGTGTGAATGTAAGTGTGTAATGGGAAAATAAGTGTGTGTTTGTGGATGGACACTAACCTGGGTGTAGTAGGGTCCAGATCATCCAGGAGAGCTGCATGCAGAGATGGCACCGTCCTCTTCTGATGACCCGTAAAAGGGGCAGGGCTTAAAAGCCAGGAAGTGCAGGCAGCAGCATAGCACGTCCATTGCACGTGCCTGCTGCTGCCTTTGGGGCCCCTGGGCTAAAGCGCCTCAGGGGCCACTCATTCCCTGCCTAGGCTCATTGTCTGGGGGCTGGGGAATTAGTCTAAACAGCGCGAGCAGCTTTACAAGCCGCTCCTCTGTTCACAAAGTGCAGGCAGCAGCAGAGCACGTAGATTTCACATGCCTGCTGCTACCTAGGGGCCCCTGGGCGATCGCAACCCAGGGGCCCTTTGTTCTTCGTCTAGGCTCGTTGCCTAGGGGCTAGGGAACCTAAATGGAGCACTACACTTTACAAGTCGCTCCTCTGTTCTGAAAGTACAGGCAGCAGCAGCAGGGTAAATATATTGCACGTGCCTGCTGCTGCCTTGGGGCCCCTGGTCGATCGCGCCTCAGGGGCCACACGTTCCCAGCCCCTGCTCGTTGCCTGGGGGCTAGGGAACGAAAAGGAACGGAGCAAGTGGCTTGAAAAGCCGCTCCTCCGTTCGCTAACCCGGAAAAGCTGCAGAACGTAGAATCTACCATTTTGTGGCATTTCAAGTGTCATTCTCACAGAACGTAGATTCTACGTGGGGTGGCACTTAAATGGTTAAAGGGGTGGTTCATCTTTAAGGTAACTTTTAGTATGCAATAGTGTGGCAAATTCTAAGCAACTTTTAATTTGGTTTTCATTATTTATTTTTTTTAGTTTTTTAATTATTTGCCTTTTTCTTCTGAGTTCTGATTCTTTGCAGCTTTTAAATGTGGGTCACTGACCCCAACTAAAAAGCAAATACTATGTAAGGCTACAAATGTATTGTTAGTCATTGCTACGTTTTTCTATTTAGGCCTCTACTATTCATATTACAGTCTCTTATTTAAATCAATGCATGATTGTGTGGGCAATAATGTTACTTCTAATAGCATGGTTTTATGCGTAATAGATCTTGCCAGACTAACTTAATTTCTTTTTATGAGAATGTAAGTAGACACCTTGATTCTGGGATGGCAGTGGATGTGATTTACTTAGATTTTGCTAAAGCATTTGATACAGTGCCACACAAAAGGTTACTGGTTAAATTAAGGAATGTTGGCCTGGAACATAGTATTTGTACCTGGATAGAGAACTGGCTAAAAGATAGACTACAAAGAGTGGTGGTAAATGGAACATTTTCTAATTGGACCAGCGTTGTTAGTGGAGTACCGCAGGGCTCTGTACTAGGTCCCTTGCTTTTTAACTTGTTTATTAATGACCTGGAGGTGGGCATTGAAAGTACTGTTTCTATTTTTGCAGATGATACTAAATTGTGCAGAACTATAGGTTCCATGCAGGATGCTGCCACTTTGCAGAGTGATTTGTCTAAACTGGAAAACTGGGCAGAAAACTGGAAAATGAGGTTCAATGTTGATAAATGCAAGGTTATGCACTTTGGCAAAAATAATATAAATGCAAGTTATACACTAAATGGCAGTGTGTTGGGAGTTTCCTTAAATGAGAAGGATCTAGGGGTCTTTGTAGATAACACGTTGTCTAATTCTGGGCAGTGTCATTCTGTGGCTACTAAAGCAAATAAAGTTCTGTCTTGCATAAAAAAGGGCATTAACTCAAGGGATGAAAACATAATTATGCCTCTTTATAGGTCCCTGGTAAGGCCTCATCTGGAGTATGCAGTGCAGTTTTGGACTCCAGTCCTTAAGAGGGATATAAATGAGCTGGAGAGAGTGCAGAGACGTGCAACTAAATTGGTTAGACGGATGGAAGACTTAAATTATGAGGGTAGACTGTCAAGGTTGCGGTTGTATTCTCTGGAAAAAAGGCGCTTGCGAGGGGACATGATTACACTTTACAAGTACATTAGAGGACATTATAGACAAATGGCAGGGGACCTTTTTACCCATAATGTGGATCACCGTACCAGAGGCCACCCCTTTAGACTAGAAGAAAAGAAGCAATTTGAAGCAATGTCAGGGGGTTCTTCACAGTCAGGTCAGTGAGGTTGTGGAATGCACTGCCGGGTGATGTTGTGATGGCTGATTCAGTTAATGCCTTTAAGAATGGCTTGGATGATTTTTTGGACAGACATAATATCAAAGGCTATTGTGATACTAAGCTCTATAGTTAGTATGGGTATATAGAATTTAATTAAAAGTAGAGAGGGGTGTATGTATGGATGCTGGGTTTTCATTTGGAGGGGTTGAACTTGATGGACTTTGTCTTTTTTCAACCCAATTTAACTATGTAACTATGTAACTATGTAATAGTGCCTAATTAGCAAATATAGTGTGACTTGATATCAAAATTTATTTAAAAAATCAATGTATTTGAGTGTTACAGTAGTCAATTCATCAATTTCGGTGCTGTTGCGTCGAAATTTGGCTTGTGTCGTAGCAAACTCGGTTTGCGTGCGTGCGCGCGCCAAAAATGGGTGTCACCACTATAAATAGCCCCGCCCTTGCTTACAGTTATAGGAGTGCAGTTACAAAATGGAGGACCTGGCATGATGTCAAACCAGCAGCTGCGGTACTTCATCAGGTACCTGCACCGGGAGGGATATGACAATATCCCTCCTGGTGTGAGAGGCATCCAGGCACTCCGCCGCAGCATAATGGAGAGGCTGAGGCGCAGGCTGCGCAGGGAGTTTGGCATCTGCCTAACTTTGAGGGTGCTCCAGAGGATCTGGAGCGATTTGAAAAGGTGCCACATCGCATTCGTTGAAGAACTGCGCATGGAGGTTGAAGGTAGGTTATTTAAAAAGAAAACATCTTATAATGATTTGCTATTTTACAGCAAAAATGTATTTAAGTGAATACTGTAATTAGGATTGGAACAGTTGACTTTGACTGTCATACTTGCAGACAAGTTAGATAACAAGTAAATGAGCTGTCAAATGGAGATTATTTAAACAGATTATAATAGATTTATTTAACCCTTTCCCTGCCAGCCGTTTTGTCCTAGATGCGAACATCTACTGCCAAGCAGTTTTTAGATATTTTGCACTCTTTCACTTTAAGGGCCTTTCCTGGGGCGGTCTTTTAGTTTACCCAGCAAAACAATATATTTTTTTTTTCAGGACAACCTGAACTTTCAAAATATGCAGGAATTTTGGTGTAATTCTACTTCTGTAAAAAAATATTGGCTTCTAAGTGTCCAATAAAATGAACAAAATCATGTTTCACAAAGAACAATCACATATATCAGAGACATCATTTAATTTATGTATGAGAACACAGCCTATTTGGAAAGGTCTAGGTCTCCTGAACGCGGCAATACCAAATATATATCGTTTTATGGAGATTTCTCACTTGTATAGATCAAAATCTACAAGCAGTACACAACCAAATTTCCAAAGCACCGCTCCCCAAACGGCATACTTCTGCTTTCAAGGCCAAACATTCCACTAACAGTAGGTTTACCCTAGAAAACTACCCATTATTAGAAAGAACAGATTCTGGTGAATCAAAAATGGGTAAATATATCGTTGTACTCCAAACTACCAAGTTACAATTGTTTCCTAAAGTTATAATGTTTTATAGAAATTGGTGAATTTTTTGAAAAATTACCTCAAAGCTTCCAATCTACAGAATCATATCTCCCACAAATCATTAGGTATCAATGTAAAACACCCCAAATATGAAAGCCTGGGGTCCGCTGAACAATTTGATGTCCAATATATATAGGTGTACCCAAACATGTGGCATATAGGGGCCCTAAAATGTAGACACCTCATTTGAGCTATCAGTTCTGTAATTCCAGATACTGCAAAATCAACACATTTGCATCGTTTTGGGGGGGGGGTAAAAGTAGAAAAAAGTAAGTTCACCCCAGAAAACCATATATTTTCGGAAAGTACACATTCCCACGAATCTAAATTGGGTATGCATGTCTTTGTACTACAAAGTACCAAGCTGCAAATCATTCCTAAATGTGGTGATTTCGGTGACATTTCCAAAAATCACCTCAAAATTTCTACCCTGCAGCATGGTATTACCCACATACTTTTAGGTATCAAGAGAAATCACCCCAAATATGAAAGCCTAGGGTCCACTGAACAGTTTGATGCCCAACATGTATAGGTGTACCCAAGCACGTGGCATACAGGGGCCCCAAAAGGAAGACCCCCATATGGTCTGTCATTTCAGGTACAGCAAAATCAAGACATTTACATCGTTTGGGGGGGTCAAAAGTAGAAAAAAGTAAGTTCACCACAGAAAACCATATATTTTCGGAAAGTACAGTTTCCCACAAATCTAAATTGGGTATGCATGTCTTTGTACTCCAAAGTACCAAGCCGCAAACCATTCCTAAATTTGGTGATTTTGGCGACATTTCCAAAAATCACCTCAAAATATCTACCCTGCAGCATCGTATTACCCACATACTTTTAGGTATCAAAAGAATTCACCCCAAATATGAAAGCCTAGGGTCCACTGAACAGTTTGATGCCCAACATGTATAGGTGTACCCAAGCACGTGGCATACAGGGGCCCCAAAAGGAAGACCCCCATATGGTCTGTCATAGTAACATAGTAACATAGTAACATAGTAAGTAAGGCTGAAAAAAGACACATGTCCATCGAGTTCAACCTTTTTTTTTTTTATATTAACTACCTATCTGCCAGTTGATCCAGAGGAAGGCAAAAAAAACCCATCTGAAGCCTCTCCAATTTGCCTTAGAGGGGGAAAAATTCCTTCCTGACTCCAAAATGGCAATCGGGCTAGTCCCTGGATCAACTTGGACTATGAGCTATTTCCCATAATATCCCTGTATTCCCTTACTTGCTAAAAAGCCATCCAACCCCTTCTTAAAGCTATCTAATGTATCAGCCTGTACAACTGATTCAGGGAGAGAATTCCACATCTTCACAGCTCTCACTGTAAAAAACCCCTTCCGAATATTTAGGCAGAACCTCTTTTCTTCTAATCGGAATGGGTGACCTCGTGTCAGCTGGAAAGACCTACTGGTAAATAAAGCATTAGAGAGATTATTATATGATCCCCTTATATATTTATACATAGTCATCATATCACCCCTTAAGCGCCTCTTCTCCAGCGTGAACATCCCCAATTTGGCCAGTCTTTCCTCATAGCTAAGATTTTCAATACCTTTTACCAGCTTAGTTGCCCTTCTCTGTACCCTCTCTAATACAATAATGTCCTGTTTGAGTGATGGAGACCAAAACTGTAGGGCATATTCTAGATGGGGCCTTACAAGTGCTCTATACAGTGGAAGAATGACCCCCTCCTCCCTTGACTCTATGCCCCTTTTAATACAGCTCAAGACCTTATTTGCCTTTGATGCTGCTGACTGGCATTGCTTGCTACAGCCAAGTTTATCATCTACAAGGACTCCAAGGTCCTTTTCCATAATGGATTTGCCTAGTGCAGTCCCATTAAGGGTATAAGTGGCTTGGATATTTTTACATCCCAGGTGCATGACTTTACATTTATCAACATTGAATCTCATTTGCCACTTAGCTGCCCAGATTGCCAGTTTGTCAAGATCATGTTGCAAGGATGCCACATCCTGGATGGAATTAATTGTGCTGGATAATTTTGTGTCATCTGCAAACACTGATACATTACTTACAACACCCTCCCCTAAGTCATTAATGAACAAGTTAAATAAAAGTGGACCCAATACTGAGCCCTGGGGGACCCCACTAAGAACCTTACTCCAAGTAGAGAATGTCCCATTAACAACTACCCTCTGTACCCGATCCTGTAGCCAGTTTCCTATCCATGTGCAAACGACTTCATTAAGCCCAACAGACCTTAGCAAAATCAAGACATTTATATATTTTGGGGGGGTCAAAAGTAGAAAAAAGTAAGTTCACCCCCGAAATCCATATATTTTCGGAAAGTACACATTACCACGAATCTAAATTGGGTATGCATGTCTTTGTACTCCACAATAACAAGCAGCAAACCATTCCTAAATATGTTGATTTTGGCGACATTTCCAAAAATCACCTCAAAATTTCTACCCTGCAGCATCGTATTACCCACATACTTTTAGGTATCAAGAGAAATCACCCCAAATATGAAAGTCTAGGGTCCACTGAACAGTTTGATGCCCAATATGTGTAGGTGTACCCAAGCACGTGGCATACAGGGGCCCCAAAAGGAAGACCCCCATATGGTCTGTCATTTCAGGTACTGCAAAATCAACACATTTACATCGTTTTGGTGGGGGGCAAAAAAAGGAAAAAGTAGGTTCACCCCAGAAAACCATATATTTTCAGAAAGTACAGTTTCCCACAAATCTAAATTGGGTATGCATGTCTTTGTACTCCAAAGTACCAAGCCGCAAACCATTCCTAAATTTGGTGATTTTGGCGACATTTCCAAAAATCACCTCAAAATATCTACCCTGCAGCATCGTATTACCAACATACTTTTAGGTATCAAGAGAATTCACCACAAATATGAAAGCCTAGAGTCCTCTGAACAGTTTGATGCCCAATATGTATAGGTGTACCCAAGCACGTGGCATACAGGGGCCCCAAAAGGAAGACCCCCATATGGTCTGTCATTTCAGGTACTGCAAAATCAACACATTTACATTGTTTTGGGGGGGGCAAAAGTAGAAAAGGGTAAGTTCACCCCAGAAAACCATATATTTTCGGAAAGTACACATTCCCACAAATCTAAATTGGGTATGCATGTCTTTGTACTCCAAAGTACCCAGCCGCAAACCATTCCTAAATGTGGTGATTTTGGCGATATTTCCAAAAATCACCTCAAAATTTCTACCCTGCAGCATCGTATTGCCCACATACTTTTAGGTATCAAGAGAATTCACCCCAAATATGAAAGCCTAGGGTCCTCTGAACAGTTTGATGCCCAATATGTCTATACACATACCCACGCACGTGGCATATAGGGGCCCCAAAAGGAAGACCCCCATATGGTCTGTCATTTCAGATACTGCAAAATCAAGACATTTACATCGTTTGGGGGGGGGCAAAAGTAGAAAAGGGTAAGTTCACCCCAGAAAACCATATATTTTCGGAAGGTACACATTCCCACAAATCTAAATTGGGTATGCATGTCTTTGTACTCCAAAGTACCAAGCCGCAAACCATTCCTAAATTTGGTGATTTTGGCGACATTTCCAAAAACCACGTCAAAATATCTACCCTGCAGCATCGTATTACCCACATACTTTTAGGTATGAAGATAAATCACCCCAAATATGAAAGCCTAGGGTCCCCTGAACAGTTTGATGCCAAATATGTATAGGTGTACCTAAGCATGTGCCATGTAAGGGCCCTAAAATTAAGACCCCCCCATATGGTCTGTCATTTCAGGAACTGCAAAATCAAGACATTTACATTGTTTTGGGGGGGGCAAAAGTAGAAAAGGGTAAGTTCACCCCAGAAAACCATATATTTTCGGAAAGTACACATTTCTACGAATCTAAATTGGCTATGCATGTCTTTGTACTACAAAGTACCAAGCTGCAAATCATTCCTAAATGTGGTGATTTCGGTGACATTTCCAAAAATCAGCTCAAAATTTCTACCCTGCAGCATCGTATTACCCACATACTTTTAGGTATCAAGAGAAATCACCCCAAATATGAAAGCTTAGGGTCCTCTGAACAGTTTGATGCCCAATATGTATAGGTGTACCCAAGCACGTGGCATATAGGGGCCCTAAAAGAAGACCCCCATATGGTCTGCCATTTCAGATACTGCAAAATCAAGACATTTACATCGTTTGGGGGGGGCAAAAGTAGAAAAGGGTAAGTTCACCCCAGAAAACCATATATTTTCGGAAAGTACACATTCCCATGAATCTAAATTGGGTATGCATGTCTTTGTACTCCAAAGTACCAAGCCGCAAACCATTCCTAAATTTGGTGATTTTGGCGACGTTTCCAAAAATCACCTCAAAATTTCTAACCTGCAGCATCGTATTACCCACATACTTTTAGGTATCAAGAGAAATCACCCCAAATATGAAAGCCTAGGGTCCTCTGAACAGTTTGATGCCCAATATGTATAGGTGTACCCACGCACGTGGCATATAGGGGCCCCAAAAGGAAGACCCCCATATGGTCTGTCATTTCAGATACTGCAAAATCAAGACATTTACATCGTTTTGGGGGGGTCAAAAGTAGAAAAGGGTAAATTCACCCCAGAAAACCATATATTTTCGGAAAGTACACATTCCCACGAATCTAAATTGGGTATGCATGTCTTTGTACTACAAAGTACCAAGCTGCAAATCATTCCTAAATGTGGTGATTTCGGTGACATTTCCAAAAATCAGCCCAAAATTTCTACCCTGCAGCATCGTATTACCCACATACTTTTAGGTATCAAGAGAAATCACCCCAAATATGAAAGCTTTGGGTCCTCTGAACAGTTTGATGCCCAATATGTATAGGTGTACCTAAGCATGTGGCATATAGGGGCCCCAAAAGAAGACCCCCTTATAGTCTGTCATTTCAGATTCTGCAAAATCAACACATTTATATTGTTTTGAGGGGGGCAAATGTAGAAAAAAGTAAGTTCACCCCAGAAAACCATATATTTTTGGAAAGTACACATTCCCACAAACCCAAATTGGGTATACATGTCCTTGTACTCCAAAGTACCAAGTCACAAGTCTTTCCTAAATTTGGCGATAAAAGCAACGGTTTTTACATTTTTGAAAATCGCCTAAAAATATTGCAATTGGCCGCATTTATCTCACCCAATTTCTTGCATACAATTGTAAAATAACATAAATATTGATGCCAAGGGACTACTGAACAGTTTGATGCCCAATATGCATAGATACACCATGCAGAAGCAATTCTATAAGGGAGTAACTAAAACACTAAATTTCAGACGTGCAAACTTTGACAGTATAAGGGCATCTCTGCAACATATTAAGTGGGAAATGCTTTTCTCAGGGTTAAACACAGAACAAAAATGGGAAGTCTTTAAAATGCTGCTTAATAAATATACTTGTCAGTATATTCCACTTGTAAGCAAGGAACGTCGTTGCAAAGCAAAACCTTTTTGGTTCAATAGAAGCGTTGGTGTTGAGGTGGGTAAGAAAAGACGTGCTTTTAAAACTTTCAAGTTAGCTGGTACAGCCAAATCATTTATAAGGTACAAGGAGGCCAATAAATCATGCAAAGAAGCTATAAGGCTAGCTAAAATTGCTATAGAAAAGGATATTGCAGTAAGCAGTAAAAATAATCCAAAATTATTTTTTAAATATGTTAATAGTAAAAGAATGAAGCAGGAAGGGGTGGGTCCCTTACTAGGGGGGTCAGCTGGTTGATGAAAACAAATTAAAAGCGCAGATTCTGAATTCATATTTTTCATCTGTCTACACAAATGAGGAATCAATAAGTGAAGGTTTCCTTCATAACAGTCCCAATTCTAGTAATACAACTAATGATGCATGGTTCACACATGATGAAATTCAAAAGAGACTAGAACATGTTAAGATTAACAAAGGTCCAGGGCCAGATGGTATTCATCCCAGGGTAATTAGCGAGCTTAGCTCTGTGATTGCCAAACCTCTTTACTTAATTTTTCAGGATTCATTGAGATCTGGCATAGTGCCGAGAGACTGGCGAATTGCTAATGTGGTGCCTCTATTCAAAAAAGGATCCCATTCTCAGCCTCAAAACTATAGGCCAGTTAGTCTGACGTCAGTGGTAGGAAAGCTTTTCGAAGGGTTAATAAAGGATAAGATACTGGACTTCATAGCAAATCATAATACTATGAGTTTGTGCCAGCATGGTTTTATGCGTAATAGATCTTGCCAGACTAACAATTTCTTTTTATGAGAATGTAAGTAGACACCTCGATTCTGGGATGGCAGTGGATGTGATTTACTTAGATTTTGCTAAAGCATTTGATACAGTGCCACACAAAAGGTTACTGGTTAAATTAAGGAATGTTGGACTGGAACATAGTATTTGTACCTGGATAGAGAACTGGCTAAAAGATAGACTACAAAGAGTGGTGGTAAATGGAACATTTTCTAATTGGACCAATGTTGTTAGTGGAGTACCGCAGGGCTCTGTACTAGGTCCCTTGCTTTTCAACTTGTTTATTAATGACCTGGAGGTGGGCATTGAAAGTACTGTTTCTATTTTTGCAGATGATACTAAATTGTGCAGAACTATAGGTTCCATGCAGGATGCTGCCACTTTGCAGAATGATTTGTCTAAACTGGAAAACTGGGCAGAAAACTGGAAAATGAGGTTCAATGTTGATAAATGCAAGGTTATGCACTTTGGCAAAAATAATATAAATGCAAGTTATACACTAAATGGCAGTGTATTGGGAGTTTCCTTAAATGAGAAGGATCTAGGGGTCTTTGTAGATAACACGTTGTCTAATTCTGGGCAGTGTCATTCTGTGGCTACTAAAGCAAATAAAGTTCTGTCTTGCATAAAAAAGGGCATTAACTCAAGGGATGAAAACATAATTATGCCTCTTTATAGGTCCCTGGTAAGGCCTCATCTGGAGTATGCAGTGCAGTTTTGGAATCCAGTCCTTAAGAGGGATATAAATGAGCTGGAGAGAGTGCAGAGACGTGCAACTAAATTGGTTAGAGGGACGGAAGACTTAAATTATGAGGGTAGACTGTCAAGGTTGGGGTTGTTTTCTCTGGAAAAAAGGCGCTTGCGAGGGGACATGATTACACTTTACAAGTACATTAGAGGACATTATAGACAAATGGCAGGGGACCTTTTTACCCATAAAGTGGATCACCGTACCAGAGGCCACCCGTTTAGACTAGAAGAAAAGAACTTTCATTTGAAGCAACGTAGGGGGTTCTTCACAGTCAGGACAGTGAGGTTGTGGAATGCACTGCCGGGTGATGTTGTGATGGCTGATTCAGTTAATGCCTTTAAGAATGGCTTGGATGATTTTTTGGACAGACATAATATCAAAGGCTATTGTGATACTAAGCTCTATAGTTAGTATGGGTATATAGAATTTAATTAAAAGTAGAGGGGTGTATGTATGGATGCTGGGTTTTCATTTGGAGGGGTTGAACTTGATGGACTTTGTCTTTTTTCAACCCAATTTAACTATGTAACTATGTAACTATGTAACTATGTGCAGACCCCAAATAAAAATAGTGCATATGAGTTTTCTCCGCTGCCAATTTGCCTTCTGTGAACATAGACCATTGACTTCATATTATGTGCCTCAAGACCCTCCTTACAGCAAAGACCCCCCAAAACCATATGTTTTTGGAAAGTACACATTCTGACGTATCCAACAAAGATAAAGACGTCTTTCTACACCAAACTACCAAACTGCAAAGCTTTTCTAAACTTAGAGGTTTTTACAACATTTCTGAAAATTGCCTAAAAATGCTGTAGTTTGCCGCATTTTTCACACACAATGTTTTACGTACAAAGAAAAATCACCCTAAATATGGACGTCAGAGGTCTGATGAATAGCTTGATGCCCAATATGCAAAGATTTACCAAAGTATGTGGTGTGTATGGACTCCAAATGAAAAACATGCATATGAATTTTCACACTAGCCAACTAAGCTGCTGAAAACAGTACCCCAACTTTGCGTTATGTGTTGTAAGACCCTCAAACTGTAAAAAGCCGCCAGAACAGCATACATTTTTGGAAAGTACATATTCTGACGGATCAAACAAAGTAAAATCTATCTTTCTATACCAAAGCACCAAACAGCAAAACTATACTAAAGATACATAAGGAAAAATAACGCAGGGATAAAATTGCAATAAAACCAGAAAAATTGTGCAAATCAATGAAATAACAAAATTACTGATCCAACAGCATAATTAGTGGCCAAAATCAATTACCCAATAGTCATGCTGCCAAAACAAATGGTTTTTACGGGTAAAAAAACACAAATTAGTAAAATGAAAAAGTAAAAAAAAAATCCCTCTTTGTGAGTTTTTTGTGTATACATGTGTATACACTTCTAAAAGTGGTGTGACAGTGTGTATATAAGTGTGAAATAAGTGCAAATAAGTGTACATAACTTTCCAAAAAAAATTAAAAAAAAAAAAAAATCTTTACTAAAATGATTGTGTAACTGTGTACAGATGTATACAATGTAGTGTAGTGTGTATGTAGTGCTTGTGTAGTGTGTAATTTATCAAATAAAGTCCACTTACCATTGCTGGAGCAGGAGAGAGAGTCTAATCTTCTTTGAGCACAGGGTTGCCAGGTTTTCATTTCAAAACCAGCCAAAGACTATCAAAAAACTAGCCAAAAAGTAGCCAAAAGCCATTTTAAAAGTAGCCCAAAAGTAGCCCAATTCTTAAACTTACAAATCTTAATAAAATAAAGTAAAACAATAAGGGTATCAAATCAATTATACATTCCTCTAATTTTCCAATAATTTTTTTCATTAAAGAACATCCTGCAGCTGTTGGTGCAACTACAACTCCCAGCATCCCCGGCTGCGTGCATGTGTATTGGAAGTTGCAGTTGGGTGCAAGAGCTGGAGGTTG
Source organism: Xenopus petersii (assembly GCA_038501925.1). NCBI lineage: Eukaryota > Metazoa > Chordata > Amphibia > Anura > Pipidae > Xenopus > Xenopus petersii. The sequence continues at coordinate 56,924,075 of CM076687.1, read as the reverse complement.
GGCATTGCTGCTGGAGTCAGACATGATCAGTAAGAAAACTGAGATGTACACTGACATATATAACATACGCGGAAAAGGGAGGCAGCGGCATGTACTCACCCTGTCCCTGTACCAGGAACCCCTCAGTTCCCTGTATAACTCAGCCTGTAGCCTTGTGCCTTTATATGGTCACAGAACAACCCCTCAGTGACTTCTTATATCCTTATCATTTACAGTAGGGGGTACATTATCCCTTATAATACATGAGTGCTACTCAGAGTTCCCTGTATAACTCAGCCTGCAGCCTTGTGCCTTTATATGGTCACAGAACAACCCCTCAGTGACTTCTAATATCCTTATCATTTACAGTAGGGGGTACATTATCCCTTATAATACATGAGTGATACTCAGAGTTCCCTGTATAACTCAGCCTGCAGCCTTGTGCCTTTATATGGTCACACCCCTCAGTGACTTCTAATATCCTTATATATACCTCCCATCCCCCATATACACTCTGTGCTGCACTTACCTACACTATCCCGTGTACACGCTTAGATCTGGTGTGTGTAGCACTGCTGTATGCCTATGATGTTATCCAATCGCAAGTGAGATGGGAAAGTGTGGGGAATAAAAAGGATGCTTTGTGCAACACTAGCACGTCACCTCTCTCGCTCTCCCCCAGGGGAAGCAACTGGCATAGGAGTTACGCTAGACATATGCGTAAATACAGCAATTACACGTTTTAGCGCGCATTACTAACAGGTACACGGAACAGGCCAACTTCAACGCACCGTCCCTTCATTTAAGTCACCGACAGACCCTGTGCCCTACACCACGCTGCACTACTAAGCTGGAACGCAAACTACAACTCCCAGCAGTCCCTCACACATAAACAACCCCACTCATCCTATCTGCACCCAAATTAGGACTACCATTACAAAGGCCACGCATTAACAACTAGAGGTTTGCTTTTAGGATTTCCAAACACAACAAAGTGAAAAGGAATGTATTCCGCAATAAAAAGAGGAGAAAGTGATGAGGCTGGTGAATGACATTTATAAGAAAACACCGGCCCCGGACTCCACAGAATGAATGGACAGTATGGCACTCACAGGCTACATAGGCGAGTGCAATGAGCAGCTTCATCATCCTCCTATTGATTCCAGTCAGCAGCCGCTGGATCAGGGTCCTCACCATCACCGGCCAGGCAACGTATACAGGCTGGGCTCAAAGCCGGTGACATGGAACCCGTCGGTAGAGCAATTAAACAGAGGGGGAGGGGAGAGGGAAAAAGCTGAGCAACAGGGGAACCCAGGAAGAAGAGGCTGCCCACAGATCTTCTTGCAGTCTCCGCCCTCATGGCTCAGCCCTCCCTCTTCCCTCTATCCTAGGTGTATCGCTGAAGCAGACGGCAGGCATAAAAAATAGTAAAAGTACTACGCAACAGATAATAAAGCGTCCTGGCTGAGCAGCAGTTCGCGGTTTTTCAAAGTCCAAACCCGCGGCTGCAACCAAAACTAGCCCTTGGCTGGTTTGGACTTTGAAAACCCGCCAATGAAATTGAAAAACCGCCCAATTTGGCGGAAAACCCGCCAACCTGGCAACCCTGTTTGAGCAGCGTGTGTGCTGAGTCACTGCAGCCAGGAAGTGCGTGGGCGTCACCAGAGCAGCAGAGAGCAGAAGGAAGACGGAGGAGCTGGTAAGTTGCTTCTTTCTGCGATTTTAGGTCGATCCTGCAACAATCTTGTTGCAGGACCGACATGACAGCCCCCCAGCCTTGTTGCCCAGGGGGCTGTCAGCACTGCTAAGTCTCTGCAGAGGCGGCTAAAGCCGCTGATGCAAAGTGCAGCATGTTAAACTGCAAGAACGTACAATGTAAGTGCTTGGCAGTTAAAGCCCTTACCTGCCAGAACGTACAGCGTACGTGCTTGGCAGGCAAGGGGTTAAACGGAATACATGGGTTTCCCTTCTTAACTACAATAAAGCCATTTGATTCCTATTTATTTTGGTATTTTGGAGCAAACGTGTATTTGTTTAGGCCTGTGGCAAGGCTATCATGAAAAAAGAAAAATAGTTGAGCTTAATTCAGTGCATGTGTTCCACTCCAATGCAAGCTTGTAACACACATGTGAAATCAAAATCAAACCAAAAAAATTGTGGTGAATAACTAGACACCAATAGTAGTAAGTGACCCTTCATTCGCCACTAAGCAAGCCAGTTCAGGAAGTGGTAACACTAGAAAAAGTAACAATATATAATTTAAAACGTAACTTTTACTGTTTTACTATTAAAAAACACACTCTCTGAGGTACACACCCACTAGCCAACCAATCCGTCGGCAGTGCTAGACAATCTCCATAAAAATAACATATAATTAAAAATCAATTGAGCGCAAGGTGTAACGGCGGGGTCTCAACGAGACTTCACTGATTGTTATGGAATTGTATTCTACCCATCCATATACATGGAGTCCACAACCGCCCGCTCCCTCCCTTCCAAGCAGATTCCCCCGTGCCAAGACCTGCCTATCTACGTTGGGACTGCGTGGGAGCTAAGCACACCACCGTCCACCTATGCCCGCCCATCTTCATACTTCACATAGAGGTAGATTTATTTAAACAGAATAAAAAGGTTTCCCTTCTTAACTACAATAAAGCCACTTGATCAGGCTCGGATCTGTGGAAAGGCAACCAAAGCCTGGGCCTAGGGCTGGAGGATTTTAGGGTGGCGGCATGCTGCCCAACCACACCCATATTGGTTCAGAAACACTGGGGATGCACAGGAGATACAATAGTTTCCCATGCAGCAATCCCCATTGCTCCTGTCCAGATGATAACAATTTGCCCGAATAAAGGGGAGGGGACAGGGGTGACGAATGGCAGTGGGCCTAGGGGTGCCTACTATGTAAATCTGGCCCTTGTGTATAATGTATAAATTGCAACACAGTGAATGTTTCAGGGCTGGAAGCAGGCCCGAAACATTGTATTGTGAGGATCAAGACAGCAATATATACAATAAAGGCTTTTTAAACTTTCACAATTGAACGGAGCTGTCATATGTTGAAGTTTGACTAAAATGGTCAGAGAGTGGACTGATGGACACGTGCACCACCTAACAATAAGAGGTGGAAAGTGTGTGAGTGCTGACTATACAAACAAACATGGACAGTGGGTACTGGCACATTATACACAGTGGGAAACAGTGGGTACTGGCATATTATACACAGTTGGAGACAGCGAGTACTGGCACATTATACTCAGTCCCGATAGTGGGTACTGGCACATTATACTCAGTTGGAGACAGTGGGTACTGGCACATTATACTCAGTGGGAGACAGTGGGTACAGGCGCATTATACACAGTGGGTACTGACATATTATATACAGTAGGTACTGGCACAATATACTCAGTGGGAGACAGTGAGTACTGGCACATAATACACAGTGGGTACTGGCACGTTATACACAGTGGGAGACAGTGGGTACTGTCACATTACACACAGTGGGAGACAGTGGGTAATGGCACATTATACACAGTGGGTACTGACATATTATATACAATAGGTACTGGCACAATATACTCAGTGGGAAACAGTGGATACTGGCACATACTCAGTGGGAGACAGTGGGTAATGGCACATTATACTCAGTGGTAGTCGACAACCGGTACTGGTAGTAAGTAAAGGCTAAGTTATAGTATATATAAGTATAATGGAATTGCTAGTTTTAATGCACATTCCCTAGTCCCCTGTCTCAAAAATAAGTTTACAAAACAGGGGTTTTTAGTTACAAAGTTATGAACATAAAGTTGAAAAGCCACCATACCACGTCAAGGTAAACCCCATAAAGCGGTCCCTAACTTGTTTGCCTTTCGGGCAAAGTATAAAAATTCTTACTTCTCTGCATAGTAGCATTATCCGTGAATCAGTGTATGTTGAACCTTTGTTTCAGTGTGAAGGATCTATTCTCCCCCGGCAGTATGTGGCTTTTAAGGGAGAGGAATTGTCCAAACCAACGCCCATTTTTAAAAGTATAGGGCCCCACTAGTTTAAGGGGTATGGGGTGCTATTAAAATCCACATGAAGCTCAGCCACAGCTTCCGGCAACAATACAATGTACAAAATGGGGGTGTGGAAGCACCCTAAAGGCTAAGTACCATATATACTCGCGTATAAGCCAAGTTTTTCAGCTCCCAAAATAAGCTGAAAAATGCTGCCTCGGCTTATACACGGGTCAGTTAAAAAAAATTACCTATTTGACTGATGCGCGTGCCTCTTCCATGCTGATGGCTGCGCTTCCGACCTGCAGCTGTCCTGGATTCCATTACTGCTGCCATTTACACAGTCCCGACCAGAATGAGGCACAGCTTAAAATCTTTGGCACGTCTCTGAGCTGTGGCCTGTGGGATACTGCAGGCAGGGGCGTAATGCGCCTGCGCCTTCACCTTAAGTCAGTTCCCTCTCTTGCTGACTGCTGCCTGGCTGCCGCCCCTGACTTGTCCTGCTGTGATGTGCGGAGTGCGGTGCCAGTCAGTGCGTCACGTGACGTGTATAACGCGCTGTTCTTCGCTGCTCCCTGCTCATGTGACACTGGTGACGTCTTTGGCTCCACGCATATCTCCAGGGCTGGATGACACAAGTGTGTGGAAAACATAGAAACTTCTACATGTGTAGGTAATATGACAGTTTATATAAAGTAAAGCTTAGTCACTGCCACAGAAAGCAACTTTTTTCACTGTCATCTGATCTGTGCAAAATAGCCCCTTTTGTCCTTATTCTAATAATATCACTTTGTACTATACAGAACAGGGAGTGACACAACAAAGTGTGGTGTGTTTGAATGTTACTGTTGTCACTCGTCAGTCACAATATTTCCCAGGGAACATGAGATCCATGCAGCTGCCAGATACTATCAGTGTAACTGTTACTCATGTACTCTCCCACCTTCCATATTTAATACAGCAGCCTCAGTACTAAGTAGGCATGGTGTGTGGAGGCGTGACATGATTATTGAAACTTACCAGTAGCTGCTGCATTTCTCACCCTAGGCTTATACGCGAGTCAATACGTTTTCCCAGTTTTTGTAGGTAAAATTAGGTACCTCGGCTTATACACGGTCGGCTTATACACGAGTATATACGGTAATAGTATTTTAAGTATAATGGAAGTGCTAGTTTTAATGCACATTCCCTAATTCCCTGTCTCAAAAGTAAGTTTACAAAACAGGGGTTTTTTAGTTACAAAGTTATGATCATAAAGTTGAAAAGCCTTTCGGCTATAGTATAAAAAGTCTTACTTGGCTTTTCAACTTTATGATCATAACTTTGTAACTAAAAAACTCCTGTTTTGTAAACTTACTTTTGAGTCAGGGGACTAGGGAATGTGCATTAAAACTAGCAATTCCATTATACTTAAAGGGAATCTGTCGTCATTTTAAACTTTTTTTTTTTTGCATTTTTATAAAAAACACACATCCATAAACACTGTCTGGAAACTAAAATGTTAATCCACAAATCCATGCATAATTTATTTTAGTTTGTATTTTGTCATGGGGGCTTCCATTTCTGCTCATTACACATTCATCCTGTGCTGCTCTGACAGCAGGCACAGCATTACCTGTGTGCTTGGAGGCAGCCACTCTGTAATGAAAAGCCAAGTCGCACTACGACATGAGAATCTAGCTGTACACTCCCCCTCCCCTCTCTGCCCATGCGTGTGATGTTTGGAGGAGAGAGGTCACATGGTTTGCAGGGAAGCAATTACTTTCACTTTCCTACGTTCTGTTCTACAGCTGCACATGGACTCGCTATACTTGGGTCCTATCACTCATGGGGGTGGAGGTGGAGTCAGTGGCTGCCTAGCAACTGTTTTGGCGCACTTTTGGGTATTTAAACTGTCACTTCCTGTTCAGCACTGTTTGTCCTTGAGAAAGGTTCCTGTGGGGAACCGAAACGTCGGATTTAATAAACCTTTTTTCATTTATTTCAATATATCGAACTTTTGAGTTTTTTATGCAAATCCTGGGAGTGCCGGTATTACGTGCTGTTTCTGTTTATTCTCTAACCAGAGCACCCAGGTAGTTTTGTGTACCTTAAGGTGTGCAGCTTGCACCCACCTTTCCCTATACTATGCATTGGGCATTCGGCTCAGTGCCTCAAGCAGCACCCTAATTCGGAAAAATCCCTATTTTTTCCAATTTTGTTACATTTTTTTCTTTTTTTCTTTTATGTCCACATGGACTACTAATAATGGACTTGTACGGTTTACTACTAACAGCGCTAACAATATAGCGCTGTAGGTTTATCTACAAGGAACAGTGTTTCAATTTTGGACCAGCACACTCGCTACATTATATCCTACAAGATCTACATTTCCGTCGACCTGGACGTTTGATGTCAGTCACATAGACTCTGAGCATCCAGCGTCCCATTGACACTCGAGGCGCGATCACCAGCAGCTCCTGTATAGGACTGGCAAGGATCAGACGGCGCTACACATCTATTAGCAGAGGAACCGGACGCCCATCCCCCGTAACCGGCGTGCTACACTACATCGACGGAGGGACTTCGCGCCCAGACTGACAGCGCACGCAGAGCACAGAGGGACACATCGGCGGTCAGCACCACAGATAGCGGCTCCACATCGCAAGGAGACAGCGTACCCGGCACCTGCACAGCGATCGGCCACTGTGAGGACGCACTCTACCCTGCCTGGGCAACGGATCAAAGCAGCACTTCACGTGGTTGTCCCTATAGGAAGGGGGCAGCCCACGGCCATTAACCACGTGGTATTTGGGATAAACAGCGGCACTTGTCACCCGCACAGGTACTTTATGCTTTTTATTAACCCGCATACACTATAGACACTGTTTATGTACGCATTAATTCTCAAGGGACACCCATCCAGACTCATTACTGGACTAGCCCAATACTCCATGCTCTGATCCTAGGTTGACAATACCAATACCCTCTTTTCTTCAATACCCCACGCCCTGACATGTCACAGGGGATGGAAGACAATGCCTCACAACACTTATTTGATGTAGACACTAGCAGAGAATTCACCTTCTCACTGCAGGACGCCGACTGGATTCTGTTTACGGAATCACCTTCGGATATAGCATTAGACAATACACCTCGGGACATCTATCACAATTTACTGAACCTCAAAAAAAGGGAGATTGACCTCCAGTTACATGGGGTATACCTATCCAACTACCACAGGCAGAAACTCATTCCGCGTGGTTTCAGAGTCACTAACATCCCCACCTTAGGGAGAAATAATCCTGAATTTTGTAGTAAATGGTGTGGGATACTAAACCGCTGTTCATTTGACCTAATACTACTGGTAGTGGAGCAGGTGGGTAAAGAACTAGCCTTAGTCAAGCAAGAAATAAAACAGAGGAACAATACCTAGATTGCCTTAAGGATGACACCACATCTGACTGGCTAAATAAAATTAAGTCGCTCTTAGAAAAACACAAACAAGACTTAGCCAGTTTTAAACAAAATAAACTTAGAAAAGTGTCAGACGACTACAAAAACAAACGTGTCTATGGCTGGCTAATGGGCATTAACAACACCCAACGCAGGGGTCCCTTTATACGTAGGAGACGGGTTCCCAAATCTCTACAAACGGTTGACAGCTCTGACCAATCCACCGACTCAGACTCAGGTGTAGACCCCAAAGGCCAAGACGCTTTTTAGGAGTGGCTACCCGCTCCAAGAAAGACCCTGGCATAAGAAAAGACGGCGCAGGCACATCAGACGGGGGGGGGAGGAAACCCAAGAGGCAAGCCACCACGAGCCAGGAGACTGTAATTTTCAACTTAAGCCAGCACGTGCTCACGCCTGGCGAGATAGCCCTCCTTAATAAAGGACTCTCTTACATCCCACAACACAAACCGGATACTTTTGAACTACTTGTCGACATACACAAATTTCAAAGGAAGCTCAAGCTTAAAGAACATTTCCGTGACACCCCTGACAGGACCATGCCCCTCTTTAAAAAGAAAAGTACATTTGACCCCCCCAACACACCGGCGGCCATTCGCACCTTCAGCAAAGTACTGCACAAAGAGGCTAGCTCCTTGACACAGCAATGCCATAGGACTCCCAACCTCACACGCACCGAACGGGAAGCCATTGGTACGCTTAAGGGTGACAAAAATCTAGTCATTCGGCCTGCTGACAAAGGGGGTTCCATTGTATTACTAGACTATGCATACTATCGTACTGAGATTCTGTCACAACTAGCAGATTCCTTAACTTATCAACCCTTGACAGGTGACCCAACGCTCAAATACAAAAAGGAACTGGACAGTTTTCTTACTGTAGGACATAGTGCAGGATGGATCAATGATGATGAATTGAATTACATGGTGATGGAATATCCACGTATCCCCATCATTTACACCTTACCCAAGATCCACAAGTCCCAATCAGCACCCCCGGGTAGACCCATAATATCTGCGGTAGGGTCCCTGTATCAACCTGCGTCCACATACATAGACCATTTCTTACAGCCCCATGTAACAGCTATGCCATCGTACACCCAGGATTCCACACATGTAATCAAAAAACTACAATCATTGGAGGCGATCCCCACAGACTGCCTCCTAGTCACTATGGATGTAAAAAGTCTATATACAGTCATCCCACATAGTCAGGGTATCTCCGCATGTAGGAGGGCCTTATCCAGCAATACGGGCGGCCATACCCCATGTGAATTCATTCTACAATTACTGGAGCTGATACTCACAAGAAATTTCTTTCGCTTCGAAAACTCCTTTTACCTACAAATATCGGGTACAGCCATGGGAAGTGCCCTCGCTCCATCATACGCCAACTTATACATGTTAGATTTTGAAACCACACACATCTCACCCTGGGTAGGTCAGTCAATTCTATTATATTTTCGTTACATTGACGATCTGTTCATGATTTGGACAGCCAGCGAGCAAGCTCTAGTAGAATTCCATCAAGGTCTCAATGATCTTAACACCCCTATTAAACTGACCTTGGCCTATCACACCCAAGAAATTGACTTTCTCGATCTGAACATATACAAACACCAAGGGGGCTTGGGCACTAGGCTGTTTCGCAAACCCACAGATCGAAACTCGATACTACATGCGCAAGTAACCACCCACCTGCTACCATCAGGGGCATCCCGTACTCCCAATTTATAAGGGTCATTAGGAACAACAGTGACCCACAATCAGCTGACGCTCAGCTTCGGACAATGTTTGACAGATTCCTCAATAGGGGCTATGATTACCACCTATTAGAGACCCAACTACAAAGAGCAAAGCTACATACACAGGGCTCCCTACTACAAAAGAAACCATCATCACCAAAGGGCCCTACCCCTCTGATATTTACCACCACTTACACAACTGCCACTAAACAATTGGCTACGACAATTAAATCTAATTGGCCCATGATTAACATGGATGAATCCCTTTCAATGTGTGGGGCCCCTAACCCCATGATGGGATACAAAAGGGGCAAGAACTTAAAAGACATCCTAATGGTCACTGACTTTAAAGGGCAAGGCGCAAATTCGACCAATTGGTTAACCAAACAAACTAAGTTGGGGTGCTATAGGTGCCCAGACTGTACCACCTGTCGCTGTCTACTTAGCGGACCTGATTTTCCACACCCCCACTCCGGCAAAAGGATTAAAATACTGCACAGACTTACCTGCACCTCAACCTATGTGGTCTATATCATTACCTGCCCCTGTGGTCTGTATTATGTGGGAAAAACTATCACCACACTCAGGGAACGCATCAGCAACCACAGATCCTCCATCAGTAGGGCCCTTAAGGATGGACACTCACTACAACCGGTCGCCAGACACTTTCTCACCAAAGCACATGGATTACCTACCTTTAAGTGCATGGCGATTGACCATCAGCCACCCCTGTCCAGGGGGGGTGACCGAGACCTTGCCCTCCTGCGAAGGGAAGCCCGTTGGATCCACAGGTTGAATACCTTGTCACCTAGGGGACTAAATGAGTCCCTACCATTGGGATGCTTTTATAAACAATGCTTATATGGACTGTGGACGGTGTTATGTCCTAATGGCTCTGACATATGATTGAGCCTGTGTTCTGGTTCACTAGGAGTTTACTGTTTGATTTTAAAATATGTTTAGATTCTACTTCCCCATATGCACAGTTACTGGTCGCGGACGCATGTAAGTGGTCTCGGGTAAAGACGCTAGGACAAGGCACTCAATGCAGGCGATGCGCTCACCATGGGACATTTTAGGGTGTGGTTAGTTTACTCGTAATAGTGGGTACTGTATGTGGCTAGGGGCAAACGGCAATAATACTTTATCCCAATATCTCAATACCTCACAATGAGCCACTCAATATGGACACGGGCCAGTTCTGGCACTGTGGACCCAGGTGTTGTTTGTCCATGTTTAGCCCTTAGCTGTTGCGAGGGCAGGCATTGGACGCTTAATACCCTCTGAGGAAAATGGCCAAGGGGCAGACAGATGGGACACGTGTCTGATATGCATCTGTGATCGACACGCAGAGAGTGAATCAGGACACAGTATATTGCCTACACCCATGGCTAATTCGTTAGATTGGCCCATCCACCAATGCAGTACCTGGGCTTGACAATGTATTGCAGCCCACATACTATCCGAAATAGGAGATATGATGCTATGAACCCACCATATGGTCCCTTTCGGTCTCTTTACTGTATGTCTGAGTGGGCCTACCAATAAGGTCACACACCATGAGGCCCATTGCTATGACCAGTGTGCATCCCCTTTTATTCTCTTTTTGGATTGTTCATGTTCTGTTTATGCATGTATATACACTTGTGTGTTCCTTAACTCACATGGACTCGCTGTACTTGGGTCCTATCACTCATGGGGGTGGAGGTGGAGTCAGTGGCTGCCTAGCAACTGTTTTGGCGCACTTTTGGGTATTTAAACTGTCACTTCCTGTTCAGCACTGTTTGTCCTTGAGAAAGGTTCCTGTGGGGAACCGAAACGTCGGATTTAATAAACCTTTTTTCATTTATTTCAATATATCGAACTTTTGAGTTTTTTATGCAAATCCTGGGAGTGCCGGTATTACGTGCTGTTTCTATATATATATATATATATATATATATATAGATATCTGTATATATATATATGTATATATATATATATATATATATATATATACAGATATCAAAAAAAGGTCCGCACACATAGGACTTGGATAAAGAAGAAAAAGTGTAGTTTATTCAACGTTTCGGCCCAGTCACTTGAGCCGTCCTCAGGAAGGACTTTTTTTTGATATCTGTATATGACTGTTTTTTGTTCCAGCACTGAGGCATCCATTTTGTGTTCTGGGTGCACTGACCCCATGCTGTCTATATATATATATATATATATATATATATATATATAGATATATAAAAAAAAATTTTTTTTTTGAAACGTAAGTGGGGGCAGTGATCACATGACTATCTTATTTCAGTCCTTCTGAAGTGGTGTCAGTTCGAGCTTATCTTGATACCTGCCTATTGTTCAATTGACAGGCTCAGCAGACAAGGCTCTATTTACATTACAGCAGCTTATAGGAGGGAGGGGTAATGACATCACTCCAACTTGCAATGCAGCAGTAAAGTGTGACTGAAGTTTATCAGAGCACAAGTTACATGACCTGAGGGCAGCTGGGAAATGTCAAAATGTCTAGCCCCATAGCAAATTTTAAAATTAGATATAAAAAAATCCATTTCTTGTTTTGAAAAACGGATTTCAATGCAGGATTCTGCTGTAGCACTATTAACTTGATACATTTTGTAAAAAACATGTTTTTCCATGACAGTATCCCTTTAAATATACTATTACTTAGCCTTTAGAGTGCTTCCACACCCCCATTTTGTACTGGTACATTATACACAGTGGGAGACAGGGTACTAGCACATTATTCAAAGTGGTAGACCGTGGGTACTGTCATATTATACACAGTGGGATACAGTGGGCACTAGCATATTATACAATGTGGGTACTGTCACATTATACACAGTGGGAATCACTTGTTGTCTTCAGGGACAGGTAAATTACCTTCCTGTAATAGGGTCAGTTTGTTAGTATGTTATACCATTGCTTTGTTGCAATTTTAATTAGTAGGCTTTAAATGGCTTTTTTGTATCTGTTTTATCTTTTTATCTTGTTTTTTAGAGAAACATTGTATTTATACACATGAAATGAATAATCACATTGGGACAACTTTTTCCACTTTGACCAGCCCTTTGGATCATTTTTGGACAGCACCTTTTTTATCTTTTTTTATTTTTTTATGTCATTTTGTATTGGTTTACACTCAGGGCAGGTTAACGGGAGGGGGTGGTTAATTAAGTATGCAAATTATTACAATTGGATACCTGTTATAATGTCTGCACTTGCACTTTTGTGGTATGCTTGATAAAGGGGCTTGCCCCGAAAAGTTGCACGTTCGCACAAAAATAAACAGCAAGGGGTGACCCTGCACTTTAATTGCCCTGCGTGCCAGCATATTTCTACACAATTGTCTCATTTTGGGGTTTGCCTTACCCTCTTACGTTGTGCACCAGGCTATCTGAACAAGAGGAAGGAGTGTGCTCAGCTTTACTTTGTTCCAGTTCAACATTGACCGGCATTGAGCTTGAAGCACCTCACAAAGATTACAATATGTCTTTTGCGGACATCGCCGCCACAACAGATCATCGAGCAGACACTTTCAGCTTCACTGAAGCTGAGAGGAAGAAAATTCTCAATGCTACACAGCCGCTGCCTACTACTACTATAAGAAATGGAGCAGAGTCTCTACATAAGTTAGAACAATTAAAGCGGCGGGAGATATCCTGGGCCATGCACACCGCTTCATTGGTGGAATACGCTAAAGCACACCGCATACCCCGGGGGCTACATATTATGTTACAACCAGCCTTATTTAAAGATAATACTGAATTTTTACAGAAATGACGCGGTATCCTAAACCGCTGCAGCCTGGACCTAATTACTTTAACGGTGCAGCGCTGCAAACAGGAACACGTGAATTGAAACGACAATTACACACTGCGGAAGAGGAGTTTAAAACTTACGTGGAGGCCGACAATACACAGTTAAAGGAGTTGGAGGCAAAAATGGAGAAGTTACAGCAAGAAATCCTGCAGCTGAAACTCCGTAAGTTTACCCGCGACACCAAGGATTATGAGAGAGGGGAGGTGTACACCTGGAGAGACACGCGGCGCAGATTCCGCAGTTACAGATGCCCGGAGGTTTCTTCGCCCGATAGGTCATCGGTGGGTACAACCGATGAAGGACAAGATTCGTCAGCATCCTCACAAAGTTCTGCGGTTCCTTTTTTAGGATTAAGCCAAGCCATAAAGAGCGGCGCAAGACCAGAAGGGGACGTCGTAAATCGAAGCACCAGACACCGGGGCAAACAGAAGAGACACTTTCGCAGGTAACAACTGTGTTTAACCTGTCTGACCATGAACCGAGCTTACCTGAATTGACTGTTTTAGAGAAAGGCTTGGGTTTCGTTCCCACGTTTACTGCTCCTGCATTTTCAGCTTCCATTGATTTATTCAAGTTTACACGTTGTTTAAAACTTAAAGCATTTTTTTCTAACAAACAAGACAGATCGTTGCATAATGTTGGTATACCTTCCCTTAAAAGCAAATTGGGTATTAAGAGTAATTTTATTCCCCCTGGGAATTACCCCTGTATTGAAGCATTTGAATCTATTGTTGCCTCTGAAATGAGTAAGGTACAGCATAAACGTTCTAAACATTATACAAAAAATATAACTGCTAATGAGAAAACAGCTCTTACAACTTTACAGGGCAACAGGAATATCACAATTATGAAAGCTGACAAGGGCGGGGGCACCATCATTCTCAATACAAGTGACTATAGGGCCGAGGCTATGCGTCAATTGGATAACACCACCCATTACATACAGTTAAATTTTGATCCTACGTTCAAATATAAAAATGAATTGAACATTTATCTAAATGCTGCGGTAATGGATGGTATAATCAGTGACGATATTTATCAACTATTGAGTACTGCACATCCCAAAATCCCCAATATATATTTTCTTCCCAAGATTCACAAACACCCTACCAATCCACCTGGACGGCCAATCGTGTCTAATGTTGGATCATTGTGGCAACCTTTGGCCATATACATTGATACATTTTTGCAGGAGGTGTTATCTACCTTAAAACCCTGTTTATTGGACACTACTGATTTTTTAAATAGACTCAATGACATGATTGTGCCAACAGGTGAATTTTCATTGTGTTCATTAGACGTTAAGGATTTATATACGTCAATACCACACCAGGAAGGGATTGAGAGTATCCGTACTTATCTTACTAAGGGATCCTTAGCCAATCACATGATTAATTTCATTTGTGAGTTATTGGAATTTGTTCTATTTAAAAATTATTTTCAATTTGAAAAAGATTTTTATTTACAGATGCAAGGCTGTGCCATGGGTGCCAACATGGCACCTGCCTATGCAAATATCTTTATGGATCACTTTGAACAGGCCCACATATTTTCCAATAAACAATTTTCGCAGTATATTTACGCATATATGCGTTATGTGGACGATACGTTCTTTTTGTGGAGTGGATCTAGGGAGACCTTGGAAGAGTTCCTCACATATCTTAACATTGTACATCCAACTATAAAATTTACAATGGAAGTCAATTCCACTGATATTCATTTTTTAGATGTCAATGTTAAATACTATGAAGGAAATTCGTGACTTCTGTATACACTAAGCCCACCAACCATAATAATTTGCTGAGATCTTCATCTCACCATCCACCTGGGCTCATTAAAGGTTTGCCGAAAAGTCAATTTTTACGAGTAAAACAAATTACATCAAATGACGAGCTTTATGAAATGGAATCCAATAAAATGTTGCACAAATTCCTAGAAAAAGGTTATGATGGAAATAATTTAGAGTCTATAAGACAGGAAGTAAAAAGCATGCCAAGACAGTAATTATTGACCAAAAAAACAATGATTTCTAATAAGACACAGAGGATACCATTCATATCTGCTTACGACAGCAATGCTAAGTGTTACCGTAAGATAGTTTTAAAATACTGGGGTATATTAAGTAATGATCTTAAATACGGTCACTTGTTTCAACAACCTCCTCTTTTTTCCTACAAACGGGGGAAGAATATTGGTTATCTTATCAAATCTAAAAAACATGGCCATCCGAGAGTTAACACATTGGTTAAATCAACTTCGCATGGGACTTTCCCATGCAGGAACTGTGGCCATTGCAATAGCATTATACAAGGCAGTTTTGTTACACATCCACTAAAGGGTTCTAGACATCCCATCAATGGTTGCTTTTCATGCGAGAGTAGTGATGTGGTGTATTGTATTAAATGCCCGTGTGGACTTGCATATATCGGCCAAACCTCGAGACCAATAAAAATCAGGCTCAATGAGCACAAATGCATTATACGGAATTATAAACCGCAGGCCCCGCAGTTACCTGAGTTAAAAACAGTTGGCATGGATACAATAAAAGTTAAAAAGGAAACATTGTTGGCTAAACATTTTTCCTCACATGGCACAATTACGTTGGCAGATACTCGAAAAAGTTATAGCTCAACTAGGTCAGGACAAAAAACGCTTATTACTCCAGAGAGAATGCTTCTGGATTTGGTTGCTCCAGTCCAGAAGCCCGAAAGGTTTAAATGAGGAATACAATTTATCTTGTTTTATATAAACACTCCTGATATCCTTCTATATTTTGGGAAGTCGTTAAACACTAAACTGTCCTTTTCCTCCTTTTTTCAGATAAGAGAATCACTTGTTGTCTTCAGGGACAGGTAAATTACCTTCCTGTAATAGGGTCAGTTTGTTAGTATGTTATACCATTGCTTTGTTGCAATTTTAATTAGTAGGCTTTAAATGGCTTTTTTGTATCTGTTTTATCTTTTTATCTTGTTTTTTAGAGAAACATTGTATTTATACACATGAAATGAATAATCACATTGGGACAACTTTTTCCACTTTGACCAGCCCTTTGGATCATTTTTGGACAGCACCTTTTTTTATCTTTTTTTATTTTTTTATGTCATTTTGTATTGGTTTACACTCAGGGCAGGTTAACGGGAGGGGGTGGTTAATTAAGTATGCAAATTATTACAATTGGATACCTGTTATAATGTATGCACTTGCACTTTTGTGGTATGCTTGATAAAGGGGCTTGCCCCGAAACGTTGCACGTTCGCACAAAAATAAACAGCAAGGGGTGACCCTGCACCTTAATTGCCCTGTGTGCCAGCGTATTTCGACACAATTGTCTCATTTTGGGGGTTGCCGTACCCTCTTACGTTGTGCACCAGGCTATCTGAACAAGAGGAAGGAGTGTGCTCAGCTTTACTTTGTTCCATATGATCTACATATCAATAGCCACCTCTTTTAGATCAGCTAGTGCTGCTTTCTCAAGAGCTCCAGCATACTTCCACATCAGTGTTCAAATATGGCATCTTCTGAGGTGAGAGCACATGATCATGTTTTTGTCTTAATGTTATTGTACATAATTACTGATTTCTAGCTGATAAATGTAAGCAAGCGGGTGTGAGGATTTTATAGCATGCCCTATACATTTGAATAAAGCACTCATTAGACTCATTGGTACTGTAGTACAAATGTGCCCAAGAATTATTCTTTTCACAGGTATTACTTGGTTTAAAGGAGAACTGCCATGAACTATAAACCATACAATTTTTCTCACAGATATATAACATTAATTACTACAATAAAATCTGTGTTATAAACACTTTCTTCTCACTCATTTCTAACAGCTCTCCAGATCAAGCATTTTCAGAATCTGAAAGTAGTAGTACAGGTATAGGATCCCTTATCCGGAAACCAGATATCCAGAAAGACCATAGACTCCATTTTATCCAAATAATCCAAATTTTTAAAAATGATTTCCTTTTTCTCTGTAATAATAAAACAGTAGCTTGTACTTGATCCAAACTAAGATATAATTAATCCGTATTTTAAGCAAATCCAGCCTATTGGGTTTATGTAATGTTTAAATGAATTTCTAGTAGACGTAAGGCATGAAGACCCAAATTACGGAAAGATCCATTATCCGGAAAACTCCAGGTCCCCAGCATTCTGGATAACAGGTCCCATACCTGTATCTATTCAGTTCAGCAATATTTACTTAGGCCCGCCCATGTTTCCTGAGTCATATTTCCCCTCCCTCATCCTCTAGTAACATCATATCTGTGCGCAACACCTCTTTGTTTGCAGACAGGGGAGCATTATTGAAGAACTGAATTTGTGCCTCTGGTTTGGCTGACAGAAAATAACTTTTCAAACTGATTGTAGAGGATCATATTCAGTAGTACTGCTCCTTGTCCTTCTCAGGCATGTATTGTTCAAACCTATAATCTCCCACAGTATTGTAAAAACCTGTACTGTTCACCTCAAACTGTAATTGACTGCATTGTTCTGATCAAATCTCAAACTGCTGGAGTATGAATATATTACGTACACAACATACTATATACCCTGTGTGTTCGCTATACTCTGCCTGTATGCCATACTTCATTCATGCTGTATGGCTGAGATTCTAAATATGTTTATAACACAACATTATTTCACATTGGCACAGCTCCTCTCTGATACCCATTAAAAGAAGCATCCCTGCCCTGCTTTATGACTGAGATTATAGCTATGTTTATAGCATTCTTTCACACTGGCATATTTCCTCTCTGATCCCCATTATAAGCAACTTTTGAGGGGGGAGAGTTAAACATATTAATGGAACGAATGTCACATTAAGGGGCATATTTATCAAGAGTTGAATTTTGAATTTGGTTTTTTTTTGGTCAAATCGTCCGTTTTCTTTTGAATAGGTCTGTATTCTGCAGATTTTCAATCGTTCTAATCGAAGAAATATTGCATTCGATCAAATCCGATTCAAAGTTTTTCCCAACGTCCACCAATTGACTCCAAATAGGTTCTAGGAGGCCCCTCATAGGCTAAAACAGCAATTTGGCAGGTTTTGGATGATGAATGGTCAAGGTCGAATTTTTAAAGAGACAGTACATGATAAATTTCGATATTCAAATTTTTTAATTTTTTTCAAATTCAAATTGAATTTCGACTCTTCCCTAGTCGAAGTACACAAAAAAATAGCTTGAAATGACAATTTTTTTCCTTTGAAAAATCGCCTTAACCTTTGATAAATCTGCCCCTATTGAAACTACAATCCCCATAATTCCTTGCAAATGGCAGGCTTCTGATAAAGGTCCTGTCCTTATGACATCGTATTTGTTGGGGGAATCAGTGTAATTGGCTCCTCCAGGGGGATACATAGGAGCATACTTGGAGCTGATTATGATGACACCTTGTTGCAGACTATGCTGCTTTTGAGTTTGGCTGCATAGGATTAGTAAAAGCTTGGTTGAGGATGCAGAGGTGACATAAGGCTATTGTTTCATTATGTTATAGTTTTTATTTTTTATTGTTAACTTTACTGTGTAATACCTAAAAATAGAAATTACTATATCTCATGACAGTTCTCCTTTAAGTTTTCATGAAAACATCTATATTTATATTTTTTAGTTTCATGCTTTCATAACTATACTCCATAGTCTAACAAAAAAATGGAGAGTCATAGATTCAACCATTAAAACCAGGATTGTTTAAATGCTGCTGACAATGTGCTGAACTAACACTCTCAGAATCCTTTAACAATTGTAATAACTGTAAAAGTGATTACTTTCCTTCTCTATTAAAGGATTAGTTCAGTGTAAAAATGAAAGTGGGTAAATAGATAGGCTGTGCAAAATAAAATGTATCTAATATAGTTAGTTAGGCAAAAATGTAATGTATAAAGGCTGGAGTGTGTGGATGTGTAACATAATAGCCAGAACACTACTTCCTGCTTTTCAGCTCTCTAACTCTGAGTTAGTCAGAGACTATAAGGGGCGCCACATGGGACATAACTGTTCAGTGAGTTTGCAATTGATCCCCAGCATTCAGCTCAGATTCAAAATCAACAGTTATGACCTATGTGCCCCCCCTCAAATCCCTGATTGGTTATTGCCTGGTAACCAACCAGTGGAAACCAAGAGAGCTGAAAAGCAGGAAGTAGTGTTCTGGCTATTATGTTACACATCTACTCACTCCAGCCTTTATACATCAGCATAACACTGTGTAATAAGGAATTTTGAGGTATGTTTAAAAATAGCATAACTCACATGGAGTCATTTGTGTTTCTAGGTGCACAAGTGTAAGAGCACCAAATCATGCAAGAGCTCACATAAGAAACATATTTGCCCTGGGGAAAACTGCACTCTGCTTCTTGTGCTGCATTAAAAATCCGGTGTGGGGAACAGAGTGCAACATCAGCGGGCACAAGCAAGCCCTATTTTTATCTATTTATTACCACATAGATGCATATGATAGAACTGCCTTTAACCCTTTCCCTGCCAGCCATTTTGTCCTAGAACATCTACTGCCAAGCAGTTTTTAGATATTTTGCACTCTTTCACTTTAAGGGCCTTTCCTAGGGTGGTCTTTTAGTTTACCCAGGAAAACAATATATTGTTTTTTTCAAGACAACCTGAACTTTCACAATATGCAAGAATTTTGGTGTAATTCTACTTCTGTAAAAAATATAGGCTTCTAAGTATCTAATAAAATGAAAAAAATCATGTTTCACGAAGAACAATCACATATATCAGAAACATCATTTATTTTATGTATGAGAACACTGCCGATTTAGAAAGGACTATGTCTCCTGAACGCGGCAATACCAAATATATATAGTTTTATGGAGATTTCTCACTTGTATAGCTCAAAATCTACAAGCAGTACACAACCAAATTTCCAAAGCAGCGCTCCCCAAACGGCATACTTCTGATTTCAAGGCCAAACATTCCACTAACAGTAGGTTTACCCTAGAAAACTACCCATTACTAGAAAGAACAGATTCTGGTGAACCAAAAATGGGTAAAAATATCTTTGTACTCCAAACTACCAAGTTGCAATTGTTTCCTAAAGTTATAATGTTTTATAGAAATTGGTGAATTTTTTGAAAAATGACCTCAAAGCTTCCACTCTACAGCAACATATCTCCCACACATCATTACGTATCAATGTAAAACACCCCAAATATGAAATCCTGGGGTCCACTGAACAGTTTTATGCCCAATATGTATAAGTGTACCCAAGCACGTGGCATAGGGGGCCCCAAAAGGAAGACCCCCCATTTGTTCTGTGATTTCAGAAACTGCAAAATCAACACATTTACAAAAATCACCTAAATATGTCTACCCTGCAGCATCGTATTTCTCACATACTTTTAGGTATCAAGAGAAATCACCCCAAATATGACAGCCTAGGGTCCTCTGAACAGTTTGATGCACAATATGTATAGGTGCACCCAAGCACGTGGCATATAGGGGCCCCAAAAGGAAGACCCCCATTTGTTTTGTCATTTCAGATACTGCAAAATCAACACATTTATATAGTTTTGGGGGGCGGCAAAGGTAGAAAAAAGTACGTTCACCCCAGAAAACCATATATTTTCGGAAAGTACACATTCCCACGAATCCAAATTGGGTATGCATCTCTTTCTACGCCAAAGTACCAAGCCGCAAACCAGTCCTAAATTTGGTGATTTGGTGACATTTCCAAAAATCACTTCAAAATTTCTACCCTGCAGCATCGTATTTCCCCACATACTTTTAGGTATCAAGATAAATCACCCCAAATATGAAAGCCTAGGGTCCTCTGAACAGTTTGATGCCCAATATGTGTAGGTGCACCCAAGCACGTGGCATACAGGGGCCCCAAAAGGAAGACCCCCATATAGTCTGTCATTTCAGGTACTGCAAAATCAACACATTTACATCGTTTTGGGGGGGGCAAAAGTAGAAAAAAGTAAGTTCACCCAAGAAAACCATATATTTTCGGAAAGTACACATTGCCACGAATCCAAATTGGATATGCATGTCTTTCTACTACAAAGTACCAAGCTGCAAACCATTCCTAAATTTGGTGGTTTTGGTGACATTTCCAAAAGTCATCTCAAAATTTCTAACCTGCAGCATCATATTACCCACATACTTTTAGGTATCAAGAGAAATCACCCCAAATATGAAAGCATAGGGTCCTCTGAACAGTTTGATGCCCAATATGTATAGGTGTACCCAAGCACGTGGCATAGGGGGCCCCAAAAGGAAGACCCCCCATTTGTTCTGTGATTTCAGAAACTGCAAAATCAACACATTTACATAGTTTTGGAGGGCGGCAAAGGTAGAAAAAAGGACGTTCACCCCAGAAACCCATATATTTTCGTAAAGAACACATTCCTCTGAATCCAAATTGGGTATGCATGTCTTTTTACACCAAAGTACCAAGCAGCAAACCATTCCTAGATTTGGTGATTTTGGCGACATTTCCAAAAATCATCTAAAAATTTCTAGCCTGCAGCACTGTATTACCCATATACTTTTAGGTATCAAGACAAATCACCCCAAATATGAAAGCCTAGGGTCCTCTGAACAGTTTGATGCCCAATATGTATAGGTGTACCCAAGCAAGTGGCATATAGGGGCCTGAAAAGGAAGACCCCCATATGGTCTGTCATTTCAGATACTTCAAAATCAACACATTTACATCGTTTTGAGGGGGCAAATGTAGAAAAAAGTCAGTTCACCCCAGAAAACCGTATATTTTCGGAAAGTACACATTGCCACGAATCCAAATTGGGTATGCATATCTTTGTACTCCAAAGTACCAAGCTGCAAACCATTCCTAAATTTGGTGATTTTCGTGACATTTCCAAAAATCACCTAAAAATGTCTACCCTGCAGCATCGTATTTCTCACATACTTTTAGGTATCAAGAGAAATCACCCCAAATATGAAAGCCTAGGGTCCTCTGAACAGTTTGATGCCCAATATGTATAGGTGCACCCAAGCACGTGGCATATAGGGGCCCCAAAAGGAAGACCCCCATTTGTTTTGTCATTTCAGATACTGCAAAATCAACACATTTATAAAGTTTTGGGGGCGGCAAAGGTAGAAAAAAGTACGTTCACCCCAGAAAACCATATATTTTCGGAAAGTACACATTCCCACAAATCCAAATTGGGTATGCATGTCTTTCTACGCCAAAGTACCAAGCCGCAAACCATTCCTAAATTTGGTGATTTTGGGGACATTTCCAAAAGTCACGTCAAAATTTCTACCCTGCAGCATCGTATTACCCACATACTTTTAGGTATCAAGAGAAATCCCCCCAAATATGAAAGCCTAGGGTCCTCTGAACAGTTTGATGCCCAATATGTATAGATGTACCCAAGCATGTGGCATACAAGGGCCCCAAAAAGAAGACCCCCATATGGTCTGTCATTTTAGGTACTGCAAAATCAACACATTTACATTGTTTTGGGGGCGGCAAAAGTAGAAAAAAGTACGTTCACCCCAGAAAACCATATATTTTCAGAAAGTACACATTGCCACGAATCTAAATTGGGTATGCATGTCTTTCTACTACAAAGTACCAAGCCGCAAACCATTCCTAAATTTGGTGGTTTTGGTGACATTTCCAAAAGTCATCTCAAAATTTCTAACCTGCAGCATCATATTACACACATACTTTTAGGTATCAAGATAAATCACCCTAAATATGAAAGCCTAGGGTCCTCTGAACAGTTTGATGCCCAATATGTATAGGTGTACCCAAGCACATGGCATATATCGGCCCTAAAATAAAGACCTCCTCCTTGTATGGTCTGTCATTTCAGTTACTGCAAAATCAACACATTTACATCGTTTTGGGGGGGCAAAGGTAGAAAAAAGTATGTTCACCCCAAAAAAACATATATTTTTGGAAAGTACACATTGCCACGAATCTAAATTGGGTCTGCATGTCTTTGTACTACAAAGTACCAAGCCGCAAACCATTCCTAAATTTGGTGATTTTGGGGACATTTCCAAAAATGACTTCAAAATTTCTAACCTGCAGCATCGTATTATCCACATACTTTTAGGTATCAAGACAAATCACCCCAAATATGAAAGCCTAGGGTCCTCTGAACAGTTTGATGCCCAATATGTATACTGTAGGTGTACCCAAGCACGTGGCATATAGGGGCCCCAAAAGGAAGACCCCCATATGGTCTGTCATTTCAGGTACTGCAAAATCAACACATTTACATTGTTTTTTGGGGGGGCAAAGATAGAAAAAAGTAAGTTCACCCCAGAAAACCATATATTTTCGAAAAGTACACATTCTCACGAATCCAAATTGGGTATGCATGTCTTTGTACTCCAAAGTACCAAGCCGCAAACCATTCCTAAATTTGGTGATTTTGGTGATATTTCCAAAAATCACCTCAAAATTTCCACCATGCAGCATCATATTTCCCACATACTTTTAGGTATCAAGATAAATCACCCCAAATATGAAAGCCTAGGGTCCTCTGAACAGTTGCCCAAAATGTATAGGTGTACCCAAGCACGTGGCATACAGGGGCCCCAAAAGGAAGACCCCATATGGTCTGTCATTCAAATCACCCCAAATATGAAAGCCTAGGGTCCTCTGAACAGTTTGATGCCCAATATGTATAGGTGTACCTAAGCACGTGGCATATAGGGGCCCCAAAAGGAAGACCCCCATATGGTCTGTCATTTCAGGTACTGCAAAATCAACACATTTACATTGTTTTTTTGGGGGGGGCAAAGGTAGAAAAAAGTAAGTTCACCCCAGAAAACCATATATTTTCGGAAAGTACTCATTCTCACGAATCCAAATTGGGTATGCATGTCTTTCTACTCCAAAGTACCAAGCCGCAAACCATTCCTGATTTTGGTGATATTTCCAAAAATCACCTCAAAATTTCCAACATGCAGCATCATATTACCCACATACATTTAGGTATCAAGAGAAATCACCCCAAATATGAAAGCCTATGGTCCTCTGAACAGTTTGATGCCCAATATGTATAGGTGTACCCAAGCACGTGGCATATAGGGCCCCAAAAGGAAGACCCCCATATGGTCTGTCATTTCAGGTACTACAAAATCAACACATATACATAGTTTTGGGGGGGAGCAAAGGTAGAAAAATGCACATTCACCCCAGAAAACCATATATTTTCGGAAAGTACACATTCCCGTGAATCCAAATTGGGTATGCATGTCTTTGTTCTCCAAAGTACCAAGTCGCAAGCCTTTCCTAAATTTGGCAATAAAAGCAACAGTTTTTACATTTTTGAAATTGCCTAAAAATATTGCAATTGGCCGCATTTATCTCACCCAAATTTTTGCATATAATTGTAAAACACCATAACTATTGATGCCAAGGGTCTACTGAACAGTTTGATGCCCAATATGCATTGATAAACCAAGGCAGCTGGCATGTGCGGACCCCAAATGAAAATAGTGCATATGATTTTTCTCCGCTGCCGATTCGCCTTCTGTGAACATAGACCCTTGACTTCATATTATGTGCCTCAAGACCCTCCTAACAGCAAAGACCCCCTAAAACCATATGTTTTTGGAAAGTACACATTCTGACGAATCCACCAAAGATAAAGACGTCTTTCTACACCAAACTACCAAACTGCAAAGCTTTTCTAAACGTAGAGGTTTTTACAACATTTCTGAAAATCGCCTAAAATTGTTGCAGTTTGCCGCATTTATCGCACACAATGTTTTACGTATAAAGAAAAATCACCCTAAATATAGACGTCAGAGGTCTACTGAATAGTTTGATGCCCAATATGCAAAGATTTACCAAAGTATGTGGCGTGTACGGACCCCAAATGAAAAACATGCATATGAATTTTCACGCTAGCCAACTAAGCTGCAGAAAAGAGAGCCCCAACTGTGCATTATGTGCCGTAAGACCCACAAAATGTAAAAAGACCCCCAGAAAACTATATATTTTTGGAAAGCATATATTCTGGCGAATCAAACTAAGTAAAATAAATCTTTCTATACCAAAGCACCAAACAGCAAAACAATACTAAAGATTCATAAGGAACAATAATGCAGGGATAAAATTGCAATAAAACCACAAAAATAGCGTAAATCAATGAAATAACAAAATAATTGATCCGACAGCGTAATTAGTGGCCAAAATCGATTATCCAATAGTCACGCTGTCAAAATAACATGTTTTTAGGCAAAACAAACGGTACAATGAATAAGTAAAAAAAAAAAAAAAACAGTTTGTGAGTTTTTGTGTATACATATTTGTGCACTAATAAAAGTTGTCTGAGTGTGCAAATACATGTAATTAAGTGTAAATAAGTGTACAAAATTGACCAAGTGTGCTAAGATAAAAAAATAAAAATACAAATTTTTACTAAAATGTTTGTGTAAGTGTATAAATGTACTGTAGGTATGTGTAAGTGCAGGTAAGTGGGTAAAAAAATGTGCACTTACCGTTTTTGTAGCAGGAGGATCACTGGAACAGATGGAGCCAGCCAGAACAGCGTGTCTGCAGAGTTACTGCGCAGCAGGAAGTGTGTGGGCGGCTGTGCAGGAAGGAAGAGGTGAGTATGAAGCAGCAGCACTATTTCCAGCGCATTTGCGACTTTGAAGTCGGATCTGCAACAATAGTGTCGCAGATCCGACTCAACAGCCCCCCAGCCTTGTTGCCCAGGGAGCTGTCAACCCTTCTGACTCTCTGCAGAGGTGGCAAAAGCCGCCGATGCAGAGAGTAGGGCTCAGCTGCAGGAGAACGTACATGGTACGTTCTTGGCAGCCTGAGCCCTGAACTGCCAGTACGTGCTTGGCGGTTAAAGGGTTAAAATGCTAAGAAATTCAATTTGGATGTTTTCAAATAGTGTACAGTCCTGTAGATCTTGTTTGTTGCTATAGGGGTAGTATAACTTCTTGTTTAACGTGTGCAATAAATATGGCTTGTGCTGAATATACTTTTTTTTAATTGTTGTTTTAACCACATAAAAACAATGTTTTTTGCTATTTCTTCAGGTAAGCAGGGCAAGCAGGAAATGAATTACTACATATATGGTCCATATGAGGTAGATAATTATATGCATCATATGCAGTTGGATTATTTATAATTTGTTTGCCAAATATTATCCAATTACCTACCATTCAAGGAACAAACAAGAAGTAGCTTCATTTTCTGTAAGAATATGTTCAGCACAAACAGGTGTTGGACTGGGCCAGCGGGACACCAGGAAAAAATCCGGTGGGCCCCTGCTCTCAAGGGCCCCTGCCAGCCCAGACCCCCTCCACGATCAGCCTAAACTAACTAAAAGAAAAATAAGTGTAGCACGCTGTGGAGGATTTTGCACATGCGGTAGGATTCCATGCGTGCATGGGTTTGGAACCTGGAGGGCCCCAAATGCGCCAATCCGACCTTGAGCACAAACCATTTCCTTCACCCTTCCTAAATTGGAGCAGTAGTTGTAACACTGGCACGTTTTATTTAAGTAACAGTTGTAAGGTCATGGCAGCCCCCACCTGTCATTGAGTTATAATTTCTGCTTACCACCCAGAGTTTTAGTTCAGACATAAAACATCCAGGGAGAGTATGATTATGATCTCTTTGCTGCACAGATATACAACCTGCAGCTTTTAGTCATCTGACTCCAGTTTTCTTGAACTATAGCATCCACTAGCATGAACATTGGAGCATGCACATGACAGCTAAAGTCCTGTAGTTGTAATCAAATTGCTCTCCCTAGTAACCAAGCAGTAAAATGAGAGACTGGGATTTGAGTAGAAGAGGACCTGTACAGTAATAAAGTAAAAAGTAAAAGTAATAGAAAGTAAAAATGATAAAATTAGAGCTTCATAGAGCAATAGTAATTTGGTGACCCCATTTGAAAGCTTAAAAGAGGCAGAAGTGGAAGGCAAGTAATTAAAAATCTATAAAAAATACAAATGAAGATCAACTGAAAACCTGCTAATAATAGGCCATCGGCATTCTGTCTTTCATTCTCTCCTATCCACTATTTACAAAGGCACATTACTAACTTGATTCTATTCTTACTAAAGCCTAAATTAACTTTTAGTATGATGTAGACATTGGTATTCAAAGACATTTTTTAGTTGGTCTTCATTTTTATTGTTTTCAGTTATTTAGCTTTCTGTTTTAGTAGCTCTCCAATTTGGTATTTCAGTGGCTAATTGGTTTCTATGTTATTATTTACCCTAGCAACTACATAGTGGTTTACATAAATAAATGCATGGAATTTGAAAATATGAGAGCCTTAATAGGAAGCTAAGCAATAGCAAATAACAATAGCAAGAAAAGAAAAGGAATGCAAATAATTCCAACTCTATAAAATTAATGAAGACCAATTGCAAATGTGCTAGTGATAGGATATTCTAAAAAATACTAAAACTTATAGGAAAACTATGTAAAACACTGATTTATTTAAATATATAATTTTCCTAAAAAATTACTTTTCTAGTAGTATGTGCAAATGGGTAATCATAAGTAGAAAATTTACATTATGTGAATGACAGTTGTAAATAGTGTTGGACAAATCTGACGTGTTTTACCGAAAATTTGCGAAAACACATTGACAAAAGTCAATGGATGTTTTTCTTGCAATATTTTTCAAAATGTGCAACTTTTTATTTTTTTAGGCATTTTTTTGCTTTGAAAATATTTTACTCATCCCTAGTTGTAAATCCTGTTGTAGCATTTACACTAATTATTTTTACACAGACTTTTGCATATAGCTTTTAAGACAATGTATTGACAATTTATGAGTGAAGCACTTCATCTATAACTATTTTTTCCTTATTTTTAGGGAGTTCTAGTTAATAATATAAAGAGATTGTTTGAGTTATGGCTGACCATATCTGAAATTTCAAGACAATTGGATATCAGTCGAAATATGGTCTATAGACTGATGGATGCAAATGGGATTTCATGGCAGAAATTCACCAGCATTAATGATGCTACATTGAAAGAGGAGGTAAAAGATATTAAAAAGTGTCACACGCATGCAGGTGAAGTTTTCATAAATGGTCACTTAAGAGCACGTGGAATATACTGTATGTTCAGAGACATCGCCTGACAACAATACTTCATGAAGTTGATCCTGAAGGGATTGCAGTGAGAAAAAGACCAACCATCTCAAGGAGAGTGTATTATTCACCCTGCCGAATTATGTCTGCCACTTGGATTGCATAAACTGATCAGGTGGAAGCTTGTGATCCATGGAGCGATAGATGGCTTTAGTAGGCTTATTTTATTTCTTGCTTGTTCCACCAATAACAAATCAGATACAGTTTATTCTTTGTGTCAAAACTCAGTACATGTGCATGGATGGCCCATACATGTTAGAACAGATCTTGGTGGTGAAAATCAGAAAGTGTGGCAAGTTATGACAGATCATCATAGAACAGCAGCATCTGTAATAAGAGGAAGCTCCGTCCACAATGAAAGGATTGAGCTATTGTGGAGAGACATAAACAGATTAATTAGTTCCACATTCAGATCAGTTTTTTACAACTTAGAAAATATCTGCTTGCTTGATCCACTAAATGATACGGATTTATTCTGCTTGCATTGGGTTTTTAAAAAGTTTATCAATATATGTTGTCTGACCACATAAAAGCCCATAACAATCATAGCCTTTCAACAGAGTCAAACTATACTCCATTACAGCTGCATGAACTAAACAATCATCTAACAGACCTGCACTTACACAATGCTTCAGAGGAAGAAAACAGTATAGAAGAAGTACACCTGACCCAGGTTGAAGTACCAGATGTCAGAATCAATGCACCCCCTGAGCTTTTAGAGATGTTGACTGCTGAAATACCACAGGATTTGGTAAACCTCAACAACTGTGAACAACTTTATGAAAAAGCTGTGAATATTGTGGGGCAATTTATTTCTGAAAAGCAAATGAACAATGAACAGACCTCACAGGCTTGATGTTTTGAATAATTAATTTTCTGCCATGGCAGTTGCCCATGCAAACCTGCAGGACTATGTCATATAGCAATTACATATTTTGTTGAATTGTTGTCTTGCATGTAATAGTTCACCTTCAAAGTATATGAAGTATTCATGAAATACTGATTTTATCTGAATTTACTATGTTCTAAAAAATACATAACTTTTTTTTGAAAAATAATACATTTCTGCATGCAATATCTAAGCACACAGGAGCTCATTTATCAACACTGGGCAAATCTGCCCATGGGCAGTAACCCATAGTAACAAATCAGTGTCTGGCTTTATTCAGGTAGCTGCAGGTAGGACAATGAATGCAACAATTGGTTGCCATGGGTAACCATGGGTGCATGGGCAATTGTGTCCAGTGTTGATAAATGAGCCCCTGTCTCAAAGAGCATGTAAAGCACATTTCATTGTGGAGCATCAACATGTTAGGTACATCTAAGTGAAATAGTTCGTGTGTGTTTATCCTTGGGTTAGTGTTTCTGTTAGGAGAAACCAACACCTGCCAAGGAAAAGCACTGCCCCAGCATCTTATATGTATTTCTGCAGGCAGCCCTAAATCAGCTTTTTGTTTGTGCAGTAGAGTAAAGCAAGTGAATTGTACTTTACATGTTCTTTAAATCTGATAGCATTTAAGTTAAAAATGTCTTCTAAAGTTATTGATTCACTTCTCTACCATAGATATTATTGGAATGTCTGTGAATTCTTTTGGGGCTAGTGCAAGGCAAAACTAAATAAATAAATATTAATAGAGTCAGGCCTGCTTTAAGGTAGCAGTGGGCCCGAGGCAGAGATTGCATGGTATGCCCCCCTAGATTGAAAAAAAACATTAATAGGGTACAGAGCATTAAGTACAGCCCTGCACAACCAGTTTCCCATAAATCACTATGTAAAGAAGAATGTTGGGGGATAAACCTGAAATATCGTGCAGAGATTTCAACACAGAACATTACCTCTAAGTCCCTTATGGGTACAGCATATATATGGGTTTATGTATTAAAAGTTGCAGTCATTTTTTTAAATTAATCTTTAAACATGCCCCTTGGTAATCATTTCTATATAAAGTCAATATCTGGTTGTACAGATTTTTGTACATTGAGATCCCCAAAGTACAGTTGTCTTTAAAGGAAGGGTCCTTAAAGACATGGGGTACTTAACGGCACCCCCCCATCATTGCCACTCCCAAATCACTGGGGGTTTGCCAAAATATTAAGGACCCCTAGGGATTGTAATAATTTACCTGAAACCCTGGCTTAGTGCTCTTGTTAACAGAAAACTGGGTACCTGTGTGACTTGCTTCTGTCTTTGTGCCACTTGCATGGCTTTTTCACTCTACTAAGCATATATTGGCTGTGGGATTGTGAAGAAAGAAGGAGGGAGAGAGGAAGAGGATGGCTGCTCACTGTTGCCCCAAGCCAGTGCAGTTTTTGCTATCAGGAGCACAGTGTTGTCCAACTTCTGTGGTACAGAAGAACTCCCTCTTTTTAAACCACACCCATGTAACTACAAGAACTTTAAAGACCATGTCCACATTAATGGTAACATAACAAAAACATAATACTTGGTGCTCACTGCAGGAATAGCACTCATATGGGAAACAAGTTTTCTAAGTCATATTAAGCACTGCGTATCTTGTCTGAGATGCATTGGGAGAGTTATTGGGCTGATGGTTCACCAATCTGCTCCAAATCTTGCAGCTCTATAAGAAGGTACTGACATAGTGTAAAACCATAAATATTTTAATCACCAATAAGTTAAAATTACACTCACAATGATCTTAGTAAAAAGTGTGCATATAACAATTACCTATGTTCATAACTTCGCTTAAACACTAAAAGGTGTGTTAACATTTTTACAAAATACTACACTATATTGGTATTATTTTTTTGTCTTTTTTATGTAAACTTCATGCTAGTGAGCGCTGGTTTTCTCTACATTACTGGTTGAGCTTTACTACAAGTCTGAGGGGGAACATTATTTAAACCGGCAGAAGAAGTGCACTACCGGAACCTTGACATATCCTTTTGTGACATCAATACAGGGAACATAGGGCAGGCAGAGTATGGCACACACAGGGAGCATAGGACAGGCAGAGTGTGGCATACACAGGGAGAATAGGGCAGGTAGAGTATGGCACAAGCAGGGAGCATAGGACAGGCAGACTGTAGAAAATGTGAAGGTGTGGGACACATCCAAGGCAGCAACTAGACTGCAATAGTTTCTTTATTGGGGATAGAGATACACAACATGTTTCGGGCAGCGCCCTTTATCAAGTGTGCAGGAACAATCAAACAACAAACTTAAAAAACCTCAAAACCTCATGTGACCTATCACGTCGCATGGGTTAATTATACAAAGTTAACCCCTTGGTGTAACATAAAGTGAAGTGCATTTAGTGCATGGTGCAACAAAACAATTATAAAGTGTATAGTAACTAACCGTTCTAACATGGTACATGTTTAGCGTATATCTGGTTATATAAGTGCATATGCGTTGTTGTGACACAATATTAATACAAATTTTTTCACTATATGTATAAAGAGAATTTTTATCTGTTTTATACAGTGGTTTTACACAGTTTTTGGAAAACAACCATTTAATTACTAATTTATACCGTAAGGCAATGCATAGGAACAATCTTTTACATAGGAAAAGTTTCCATAATCCTCGAACCCTAAATGCCATTCCAAAGGGGCAATATATGCGGGCAAAGAAAATTGCATCCAGTGAAAGGGGGTATAAAATAGCATGTAAAGACTTAACAGACAGGTTTATACAGAGGGGGTACCCCAAAGGGAAACAAAGCAGTGGAAGAGGAGGTCCAGAAGATAGAACGTACTGAAATATTAAGACCCAAACAAAAGAAAATTGATAGGGATAAACTAACTTTCGTTAGTAAATATGATAACAGGAGTAAAATGGTAGAAAGAATTGTTAAACAATATTGGCCAGTACTGCAGACTGATGTCACTTTCAGACCCCTTTTTTCTAACTTCCCCCGGTTTGCATACAAAAAAGGCAAATCAATACGGGACACATTGTGCTCCAGTGTAGGATCAGTTAGACTAAATGCACCATTTAAAGGTAAGGCAAAAGTTGGTACCTTTCCGTGCATGGAGTGCAATTGCTGTAGTTCTATCATAAAGGGCCCTAATATAAATCATCCCATATCAGGATAAGAAATTAAGCTGAATGCGTTTGCTACATGTAAAACAGCCCACGTGATATATGTCCTGAAATGCCCGTGTGGGATGCTGTATGTGGGCAAAACCATTAGACCTGTGAATGTTAGGATCAAGGAACATAAGGGCAACATAAGAAATTATAAAGCTGATAGTTACTCTGATAGATCTGTATCTAGACATTTTCACATGGCTAAGCACAATGTATGTCAGCTTAAATGGAAAATATTAGAAACAGTATCAAAACCGACTAGAGGAGGGGATCATAGCACCATATTGTTACAAAGAGAAGCCAGATGGATTAGGCGTTTGGAAAGTACCCAGCCTAAGGGGTTAAATGAACATTACAATTTGTCTTGTTTTTTGTAACTGATGTAAGGAATTAATGTACTGTCTTTTACCCATAGGTATTATAATTAGTCAGCTAGCTGTATGGTCAAGGATCTCCTTCAATAGGTATGGTCAAGGATCTCCTTCAATAGGTATATACATTGTTAGCTACCAGTATTCAGTAATATCGCAACAAAGTTGCGAATAATTGCCAGTATGATTAGATATTTCTATAGCAATATATTGTTGCTAACGTTCACAACATAGTAACAACTACAAGTGATTGGATAGGCTAATTTGCAGTGTCCATTTGTACCTACAGGTTAGGCTGATCTAAGCAGTTTCCTGGTTTTATCACAATAAGCAATCGGATTTGTTCATTGGGACATTTGACACATTCATGTGATTTGTAAGAATAATGTGCACATAAGGTGTCTTAAAAAATGTTTTAATGTAATAATGGTGTTTTAAAAAGTCTTAATAAGAGTTTTAATGCAAGTTTTTTCACTATATGTATAAAGAGAATTTTTATCTGTTTTATACAATGGTTTTACACAGTATTAATATTGTGTTACAACAACGCATATGCACTTATATAACCAGATATACGCTAAGCATGTACCATGTTAGAACCGTTAGTTACTATGCACTTTATAATTGTTTTGTTGCACCATGCACTAAATGCACTTCACTTTATGTTACACCAAGGGGTTAACTTTGTGTAATTAACCCATGCGACATGTGATAGGTCACATGAGGTTTTGAGGTTTTTTAAGTTTGTTGTTTGATTGTTCCTGCACACTTGATAATGGGCGCTGCCCGAAACATGTTGTGTATCACTATCCCCAATAAAGAAACTATTGCAGTCTAGTTGCTGCCTTGGATGTGTCCCGCACCTTCACATGTTCTACAGTTTGACTAAACTGGGATATCAAGCACAGGATATCCCGTGGGAAATTCCGATCAAGAAACTAGGTGAGCTCCACGTGTATCCTTATTTGCATAGGACAGGCAGAGTATGGCACACACAGGGAGCATAGGGCAGGCAAAGTATGGCACAAGCAGGGAGCATAGGGAAGGCAGGAGACAGCAGGATATAGGGAAACCTATCAGGACCAACCTAATAATAATAATAAGATAAACAGTTCATACTGTGCTACATACAGGGACACAATATGGGTGCCCCTCCAGCAGTTTGTATGAGTGTTAACCATGGGATTATAATGAGGGCTTGGGGGGGTTTAGCCTTCCCAAACCAGCAGGGTAGGGTTTCCAAATAGGGTATGTGCCTTAAATAAAATCCTAACAAGATTCATAAGCCTGCATCCAAAATGGCTGTACTTTCTCTAAGCAAGAGTTAAAGGAGAAGGAAACCCTGTAGGAAAAAATCCCATAAGCCCACCCCACGTTGACCCCCCCTCCCTCCCCCAGGCTAACTTCCCCCGGGGAAATGCCCCATGCCTTATACTTACCCCTTGTTGCAGATTCTCGCAGCAGACTTCACGGCATCCATCTTACGGCTCCTCCGTAAACTGACTGGGAGTTCGGTATGTCAGTGCATGCGCAATTGGAGCAATTTGCTGGTTTGCCAGGCCCGGATTTGTGGAAAGGCCACCTAGGCCCGGACCTAGGGCGGCAGGATTTTAGGGGGTGGCATGCTGACCAAACAAACCCACATTGGTTCAAAAACACTGGGGATGCGCTGGAGATACAATCATTTTTTAAATTTCCCATGCGCCAATCCCATTGCTCCAGTCCAGATGATGAAAATTTGCATGAATAAAGGGGAGGGGACAGGAGCGATGAATGCCAGTGGGTGTAGGGGTGCCCACTATGTAAATCCGCCCCTGTGGCTTGTGACAACTGTGCATGTGCCAAAATTGACAGAGATTGCTGATCTCCCAATCATCTTACCGAGGACCCGGAAGATGGATGCCGTGAAGACTGCTTCTCCTTTAAGGAAGCATGTATATTCTGGCAGGATGAAGCTGATTGGAGAGTGCCACTGTCAATCTCAAATAGAGGAGGGAGCAAGAGCAGAGAGAGAAAGTAGGAGGCGGGAACTCCAGTGAGATTCAGATAATTGTGCCAGCTCAGACATTATGAGAAGTGCGTGTCAGTGCTGTTGCAGCCCATGTGTCTGTATGTATATTACATATTTATGATAATTAATGTGAGCTGTTTGCTATAAAATCATCAGGTTGAGAAGATATTCATAAGTCATTGCCCAAATTATTTAGCTTGGTCCATTTGATTTCTGGTTGTCTTTAACAACTTCAGCTTCTTAGGAAGGAACAGAGAAGCTGCACCTGGGGAAACTTGGGGCATCAGGTGTGGATATTTGAGAAATCCTGGTATATTTACTGGATGTGCAACTACAAATCTCTTCAGAATCATTGTTGGCCTGTCTAAGATTCTGATCGACTGCATCTGTGTGTATGCCAGTGTCTGTGGGCTGCCTAAGAATGTGTATATGTTGTGTATCTATGTGCCTGCCAAATATGTGTGTTCATTTTCACTGCCTGTCCCAGTATTACTGCATCTTTATGTGTGCTCCTGTCTAAATAGGCCTGGTTATACTTATATCAGAATTTCTGTGTCTTAATCTGTGTTTGCATATGTTAATATCTTTGTGAGTCCCTGATTAAATGTAGTTAAAATCTGTGTTATTTTAGAACCTCTAAACTTGGCTAAAGCACTAGTCTACAGGAAGCAAGATTTAATACACTACATTTCCAGGATTTCATTCATTACTGTTCAGTTGCAAGATGAAACAGCACCACTCCTTTTTATTTTACAAAGGAGTGGTGCTGTTTCATCTTTCAACCGAAAGTTATACCTGTGGAAAAGTGGCCACTGGGGAAACCTGCACCACAAATCAAGTAAAAGCCAGGAAGCTGTGCTGACTACTCTGTACGATTCATTATTGTTCAACCTAAAGTAATATGTTCAGTTGAAATTATTCCCAAAGGTATGGGATCCGTTATCCGGAAACCTGTTATCCATAAAGCCCTGAAATATGGAAAAGCAATCTCCCATAGAGATTGCATCTCCCATTATAAACAAATAATCCAAATTTTTAAAAATGATTTTCCTTTATCTGTGTAATAATAAAACAGTAGCTTGTACTTGATCCCAAATAAGATATAATTAATCCTTATTGGAAGCAAAGCCAGCCTATTGGGTTTATTTAATGTTTACATGATTTTTGAAGATCCAAATTACGGAAAGTTCCATTATCTAGAATACCCCAGGTCCCGAGGATTGTGGATATTAGGTACCATACCTGTATTCGGTAATACATAATTTTTTTTACACATTTACATATAATTAATAATGCATTTCATTTACACTGCATTTATTATGGGGTGCATAATGATGCATAAAGATGACACTTGCTTATTTATAAACAGTGGGCACATGTGCACCTGGGCAGTAACCCATAGCAATGAAGTTTTGCTTTCAGTGTTGAACCTGAAGCTGGATAAAATTGCTAATCACAGATTGGTTGCTATGGATTGCAGCCCAGGTGCAAACTTGCCCACTGTCCATAAATGACTCTTGTATGTACTTTTTTGTGTGTTTTGAGTATGAAACAAGCAGTGGAAGGTATAGCCTTCCCAAACAAAAATATCACCCTCTGCCTATGGCAGGGATCCCCAATCCTTTGAACCCGTGAGCAACATTCAGAAGAAAAAGGAGTTGGGGAGCAACACAAGCAAGAAAAATGTTTTTGGGGTGCCAAATAAGAGCTGTGATTGGCCATTAATAGCCCCTATGTGGATTGTCAACCTACATTGAGGCTCTGTTTGGCAGTACATCTGGTTTTTATACAACCAAAACTTGCTTCCAAGTTTATAGATTTGTTGATTGTCCTACAGCATTTTCTGTGTATTCTAACAGACATAAATTTTCCTATAGCAGTCTGTCTATATTTCCTTTTGTGTGCTTTTCATGTTAGGGTGGAATCACAGTACTCTGGTAACATACCCCTTTGGCATAACCCACAGCTCACTCATTATGCTCTATACCTGACCACAAAATACAAGCTCAGTGCAATATAAAATACCTGGAGCATGTCATAGTCCAAGGAAATGAGTTCACCTTTGAGAATCTGAAAGACACATTTAACTTACCCAATACTATGTTCTTCAGGCTCTTTCAGTTTTGGTCACACTCAAATTGATACCTCGCCATGGTGAATAGAGGAGCTAGCCTTCAAGCCCCAACCTATCCAAACCAGTATCCTCATTTTAACCCTGAACAGACCAAGGGATCCAATTAGAAATGCCACAGGACATCCCCATCTTACCTAAGAACTGTGCAATTACATCCTAGAAACACATGATATGTTAAAGGAGTTGCTCAACTTTAAATTGACTTTTATTATGATGTAGAGCGGGATATTCTGACATGATTTGCAATTGGTTTTATTATTATTTGTGGTTTTTGAGTTATTAAGCTTTTTATTCAGCAACTATCCGGTTTTCTATTTCAGCACTCTGGTTGCTAGGGTCTCAATTACTCTAGCTACCATACATTGATTTGAATGAGAGCCTGGAATATGAATAGGAAAGGACCAGATTAGAAAGATGAGCCATTTAAAGTTTAGAATTAGCCATTCTATAATATACTAAAAGTTAATCTAATGAAGAACCACTCCCTTAATTAGCTTTAGGGACAAAATTATACAAATGTGCTACCTACATAGAACTTAAACCCACACAGATTTAATACGATAAAGTCTAATAGTCCTGATTTCTGTTCCAAATGTTCTCATTCTCCAGTAGATTTACCTTAATTAATCATTGCTGTATCAAAAATGACAAATTGTTTATACAATCCTGCTATCCACCATTTATTCCCTGTTTGCTATAACTGCAGTAAAGCACTGCGTATCCTGACAGCGCTATATAAATAAATGATGATGATGATGATGATGATGCTCCAGTCTGCCCTACCATCAAGAGGTTCTGAACAAAAGTGACCGGAGAAATTGGGCTTAATTAGTACTTATTTTTCTAGTTACTCCCAAAACGTTGTCACTGAATCAAGTAACGTAAGGTACGCTCCTCAACCCTCTCTTTATAAAGTCAAAGCTTATTGCTATGAAGTGGAAGTCAAACCATCCTGCCCAAAGAAGGGAATCAGTTCATACCAATTAATCAGTTCATACAATACCTACAGAGAGGTTGTCCCAAAAAATTGATTATGTGTGGTCTTCCTGGATATCAAAACACCTGCCCATACCAGCATCTCAAAAATCCCACCAACCCTTAGGACACCACTGCCCCCCAGGTAGCAAAAAAAAAAAAAACAAGACACAAAATATGTTAGTAATATGTTCATTAATTGTTTTTTCTTAGCATCGTAGTTGTCTTACAACTCTGAAAATGTGTAAAGGCTGGAAGCCTTTAATCATGAATAAGATATTCTCAGTAAATGCCTTGATTTGACATATTGACCTATGTAACACTGAAATGTATAACTGACTAAGAGGAAGGAATGCTGCTCTTGATGCAGTGATCTCCATCAATTATCTTCACAATGGTAGAAAATTAAGTTCTTTTTACATAAACTATTTTTTACCTATTCAGAATTCATAATAGTTGCTCCTTAAATGAATAGAAAATATACAACAAAGGATAATGATTTCATATTTCTTTTTAACAGTTCTGAATGGGATACAATTGCTCGATAGGCTACAGACCAATGTCTGTCCTTTAAAATTTTAATTAGACAGTGCTTAATACTGGCCCATTCATAAGAGCAGTCAATAACAAATATAAAAAATTATTATCTTTGGTTGTTTTGGCATTGACAAATAACTGAGGCTCATTGTTGCATGTGTGTGCAATTGGATAAACACGATCCTCATCATGAATGAACGATATTTGTGGCCTTGGAGAAAATCCCAAAGCTGGTATATTTCCACTTCCCGTGGCAAATGCGAGGATGTGGCTGGGTTTCAGTTTTTTAATAAATGCAACCTCTTCGTCTGCAAGTTGTTTACAATCTAGGATTTCAAAATAGGTTCCATCTAAAAAAAGAAATCAGATAATATTAACAAACCCGTTATCCAACAGAGAAAGAGAGAGCAAGGATATGTAACTTATTTAATGTATTTAATCAATTACACTCCCCAGAAATATAGTGAAGCTACTACTTTCTCTAAAACTATGACAGCTATTTGACATATCCACTTGTATTGCTGCAATTATTAAATTTGTTAAAGTTCAGCTTTTAATCTAGTTATATATTTAAACATAGATTTATGTGTAAATAGTTAAAGGAGACATTTCATATAACCTTCATATTCAGATATATTGCTCATACCTCAAAACATGTAATGATGCAGAAAGAAAAACAGTTTGAAAACATTTTACCTCCTACAACTGTCATTATATCAGAGCTGCAGGGAGATGTTCACAGGTCATAGGCTAGGCTGAAATGAGTGGGAGTGTCTCTTCAATCTTCCACAGGAAGTGGCCATAGCACAGACTGACAGGCTGAACTCTGCAGCTGTAGCAAAACCTAAATCCCATCCCACCCTCTGTCCTGTGTGTTCCCAGCCTGCACATAACTGATATATGCTGCTGCCTGATCATTCAGTTCTAACAATATACCTTAAATGTTACACATAAAGCAATAAATGAAAGGTTAATACAAACAGTAATAGTAATGTAATAGTAGTATTTTACAATAGTATGTTCCTGTGTTCCACAGCAAATAGGCAGTCACACATGTACCAGCCTAGCTGGACATAATCTATTGTTCATAATGGAGGGAGAGAAACAAGTACTGTAAGGAGGGGGTTAAATGAACAGGGCAGGGAGGGGTTAAATGAACAGGACAGAGAGGGAGAGAAAGGAGCAGCTCAGGAAAGGGAAAACCAGCAGTAAGGGTTAACAGATGTCTGCAGGGAAGGACTGAGAGTGACATCACAGACACGCCCACTCCTCCCTCATTGGCTGCTGCTCTATAGCTAATACAGAAAGAGACGTTGGCTGCAGCTCAGATACTGAAGAGTCTGAGACAGGAAGTTGCAAAGGGGGAGGGCTGAGAACAGTTTTCAGGCTAATGCAGACATTTTTTTAATCCAAAAGGTATTAAAATAAAAGAGTTTTCTTCTATTTTATATGGTTTGATGCATTGTGAAAATATATGCAATATGTCCCATTTAATGTCAGCAACTTTGGTGCAAATTTATTAATTATGGACTAGGTTTGGAAATTTTAAAAGGTTCCCTTAAAATGATACACCATCCTGGGTTTACTAAATTCCCTGAATTGTTTTGTATCATCAAAAGACAGATAATATTATGCAATGTACCACTGCCATCTACTCCCTGTATACAATGATTATTGCTTTGAGATAAATGTAGAAAGTACATTTTCATGTATCCCTATATTAATAGAGTGGGCGATCACATATTGTTACAACCCCGTTGTCCAACCATTTATTTCAGTGCTGTCCAACTGGCATTGTGTCGCCCCCACATGAAAGTCTACCTACTGGGTCTGTTTAGCATGTGTAAGGTTTAAATGGTATCAGTACTAAGATTAACTGGCTCCTACATTGTTTACACCTCACATCCAGACACTAAAATCCTGCATTGTTCACACCTGAAAAAAAAGCCTTATAGGAAATACGCAATTACTTTAGGAGCGAAGAAACCAGCCGGTAGCTGGGCGATGGCTTTGCGCTGTAACTTCAAACCTTTTTTCTTAGCACTTGTTTCGGCGCATTGACTCCACAAGCAGCTGTAGAGCTCACAAGGCTGCAACTGCGCATTCTACCAGGGAACTCAGAGCACACTACCAAGGCAGTGCATCTCCTGGGACAAGACAGCACAGTTGCTGTGACCAGTGTCAGTACAACTGATACCACTACACCCATGAGTGTGACATTAGTTATAACTTTAGCTACAGGGAGCGCTAAATCCCATGCTCTTAACCTAATGCACCACACTAATTGCATGTCCTGTACCTCAATAGGTGTTTATGGGAGCTACCCTTACCATGGAGGAGACTGATTTGCTTAAAGGAACAGTTCAGTGTAAAGATAAAAACTGGGTAAATAGATAGGCTGTGCAAAATAAAAAATGTATCTAATATAGTTGGTTGTAATGTATAAAGGCTGGAGTGAGTGGATGTGTAACATAATAGCCAGAACACTACTTCCTGCTTTTCAGCTCTCTAACTCTGAGTTAGTCAGTGACTATAAGGGGGGGCCACATGGGTCACAACTGTTCAGTGAGTTTGCAATTGATCCTCCGCATTCAGCTCAGATTCAAAAGCAACAGATATGACCCATGTGGCTCCCCTCAAGTCACTGGTTGGTTACTGACATCCAGTCACTACAGCCTTTATACATTACATTTTTGGCTAACTAACTATATTACAAACATTTTTTATTTTGCACAGCCTGAATATT
Organism: Xenopus petersii; assembly: GCA_038501925.1. Taxonomy (NCBI): domain Eukaryota; kingdom Metazoa; phylum Chordata; class Amphibia; order Anura; family Pipidae; genus Xenopus; species Xenopus petersii. The sequence continues at coordinate 56,883,159 of CM076687.1, read as the reverse complement.
TACCCAGTTTTCATTGCCTGAGAGATGCTACAGACAAACAAATATTTCTGATTTTCAACTCTATTACTCAAACATTTGAAGCCAAATGGGCTCAACCTGACAGCCATATTACTCTCAGACGCATGGAATCTATTTTGAAGAGGTCTTATATTCAGGCAGCAGCAATACTCTGCCCAGCAGTAGCACCGGCGAGTTTAGCACTAATGGCAAAGCACTGGGCACAAGAACTGGCATGTCAACCTCCATCATCATGACAACAACTTCAAATAGATGTACAAAACTATCCACAACTTTAGCCTTCTTAGCTGATGCAGCCATGGAAGTGGTCAAAACAGCAGCCAACACTGTAGTAGCAAGATGTACTATTTGGCTCCAATATTGGTCAGGTGATACAGCCTCAAAGTTGAGACTACTATCACTGAAATTCACGGGTGACTCCCTATTTGGACCAGACCTGAAGCAAATCATTGCGGAAGTCACAGGGGGTAAGAGCACATTTCTACTCACTGGAAAGAGGCAAAAGATGAACGCACCTAACAGATTTTCCAATAGGAGACACTGGAACTCACAAGGCAGACCCTATTGCTCCTTTTCAAATCAAACCGATCTGACACTAACAGGCCAAGAACAACAAAATTACAAACATCATAGTTAGTATAGCTATGGTTAAATATTATTTGATTAAAAGTAGAGAGGGGTGTGTGTATGGATGCTGGGTTTTCATTTGGAGGGGTTGAACTTGATGGACTTTGTCTTTTTTCAACCAAATTTAACTATGTAACTATGTAAAGGACCTGCCTGTGTATGGCCACCCTAAGGCATTCACAGCAGAAGGGTCTGTGACTAAAGCTGGCCACAGACGCAAAGATCCGATCGTACGAATCAATGTACGATCAGACTTTCCCAGGCATCTCCCTACCTGCCACTAACCACACAGATCAAAGTCTTACCATTCCGACCAAATAAAGTAGTTAAAGAACAGATTAGCCGATGTTCTGCCCCTGACGGCAATCGTACGATAGACAAAACTATGACAGTCTCCCACTGAAAATCGTACGATTGGCAATACATGCAAAGATATTATCGGCAGCCGACAGAAATTTTCTAACCTGTCTGATCAACCAAACGACTGATCTCCGCCGGACAAAAAATGTCGGGACTCTCCACACACGGTCCAATTGTACGATTTTCAGTGGGAGACTGTAATAGCTTTGTCTATCGTACGATTGCTGTCAGGGGCAGAACATCTACTCATCTGTTCTTTAACTACTTAATAGATCTTTGTGCCTATGGCCAGCTTAAGTAGCTGTTCAGGAAGAGAAGTGCTATGCATAACAAATGAATGGGTGTGACTTCACATTAGAGCAGGAAGCAATAATAAATACTTTATGTTGATAAGTAAATAAAAAAACATGCAGAAATATAAAAATATAGAAAATATAGAAAAAATATGACCGTAAAAAAACTCATAAGGCTTTAGTAGAATTCATTGATATAGTATCAAATTAGTACTGACCATAGCATACTGTATGCATACCTGTCTTACTCATTCACACATCCTTGTAAGTAATTTGGAAAGAAACATATGCTTTTCTCTTACATACACTTGGGGGGGCAAAGCACCACATATATACATAAATATTATACTTGAAACAAAGTTCCACACAAAATAAACATAATGTTTTACCTTGATGCATGGTGTTTAACTATAGTACTTACATAGAATAATATTAGATATATTAAATTTAATAATTGAAAAATATTTTTTACCTGAATCTGAAATTCATCTTCACTTTCATTAAGGTTCTGAAGCTGTGAAAATATTTTTAGTATTAAAACTTTAAAGAAATATAGAGAAAAAATGTAGAAATGCTACTTATTAGGCTAAAGTAGCATAAGGCTAATGACATACACCAATAGAATGCATTTAAAGGGGTGGTTCACCTTCAAACAACTAGTTGTTTTCAGAGAGATCACCAGAAATAATGACTTTTTCCAATTACTTTCTATTTTCTATGTGTCACTGTTTTTCTAATACTGAAGTTTAAGGTGTATTTTTTCACGTTCTAAAGCAGCTCTGGGAGGGGGGGTCGCCGACCCTACAAACTGTTCTAAATTGATACATTTAGTTAGATACATTTCTTATCTTTGTCCCTGCTGAGCAAAATCCCTGGGTTTCATTTCTGGCAGTTGTTAGACTTGATACAATAGTTGCTAATACTCCAGAGATACTGCTTTCAACTAAATGTTGTAAAATTGTAACAGTTCAGAGTCTGCATCTGAATTACTGAGCTGCCAGACTCAAACACCAGCGACAGGGACATTCAATTTTAAACTTAGATTTTGGAAAAACTGTAAAAAGTAAATAATGGAAAGTAATTGAAAAAAGTCTTTACTTCTCAGGAACAATCTGAAAACAACTGAACTGAAAAAAGTGTTTGGAAGGTGAACAACTACTTTAATATTAGTATCAGTTTGCATCATAGTTGTCATGGTAAAAAAAAAACATTTGTTCATCCTTTTGTGCAAGAAAAATCTACCTAGGTAACTGTTAGCTAATCATTTGTGTATTGCATACAAGGGGCATGGCCAAAACCTTTGGTACTATGTGCTTGTGTTCAGGGGGAGCCCCTGATGAACTTGTATGGGGCTCAATAATTTCTGATGGTGGCCCTGGGTATCCTGAGATTATAGTGATTTATTTATAAAGCATAAAAATTTACCAGATCACTTTTAGTAAAAGAGAAATGAGAAGAGCACTCAGTAAGCATGAAAATGCTGTGGTTACTTGTTTAAGTAACCACCAGTACACACAGTGTACTGGTGGTCAGCATTAAACAAGTAACCACAGCATTGTCATGCTTACTGAGTGCTCTCCTAATTTCTCTTTTACTAAAAGTATTCATATCAGGAAAGTTGCACTATTATCTTGAACCAAGTGGGCAGTGCGTTTTTGGACACTTCAGTACTTTTGAATTTGAATGTTGCAGGGCTGCAGTGCTCATTCAAATTAAACTACAATCAGTGAAGCAGGATTTTCTAGACATGTTGCTGAATTTTCAAGTGATCTGGTTAGCCTAATTTAAAGACTTTGCCATCATTTTCAACCAACAGGTTCTTTAAATAGTGTATATTTTGTATTACTGTAAAAAATTTTAGCTAATGGGTATGTATATTTTTTGACAGTGTGGAAATTAACATTTTGAATTAACTTGGCTGGGTTTTGTTGGAAGTTGAAATGTCTAAAAAAAAAAAAGTTATTTTATTAAGGGGCTATTTTCTGGTGGTTAAGAGAAGAAATGTAATTCAATCTGCACCAAATATTAAATTTTCACATATCTATATATTTTTTAAATTTTTCAAGTTTCACAAATAAAAAGTTTTGGAGTGAAAAAGGGGGGGTATGGGGTGCCCTTTAAACTAGTGGAGATCCTATGCTTTTAAAATTGGGTGTTTGTTTTGGGAATATCTCTCCTTTAAAAGCCTGATTGCTGGCTGGGGAGGATTTAGCCCTCAGTGAAAAAACAGCGTTCAATGGACATTGATTACAGGTAATGCTAGAATGCACATAAAAAATAAAACAAGTTAGGGACCGCCATTCGGGGTTTACCTTGACGTGGTATGGTGGCTTATCAACTTTATGATCATAACTTTGTAACAAAATAACCCCTATTTGGGTACATATGCAATAGCATTTATTATACTTATATATATACTTTAAAGCCTTTAGAGTGCTCCCACAACCCCCCTGTTTTGATATTGTGTATATATATATATATATATATATATATATATATAGTCCACGAGGTAGCCAGCACTCTCGATAAGAGGTTTGAATCGCCTGGGTGCAGTATCAAAATATAGATATATACCAAGCAAGAGAAGGATCCGCACTCTCAGGTCTTAGATACTGACAAAGAAGTTTTATTAAAACATGCGAGTCTGACGTTTCAGCCTCCTCCGAGGCCTTTCTCAAAGTCCTTTTTGAGAAAGGCCTCGGAGGAGGCTGAAACGTCAGACTCGCATGTTTTAATAAAACTTCTTTGTCAGTATCTAAGACCTGAGAGTGCGGATCCTTCTCTTGCTTGGTATATATATATATATATATATATATATATATATATATATATATATATATATATAGATATATATATATATATATATAGATATATATATATATATATATATATATATATATATAGATATATAGCAGGAAATGAGGATCGCACTCGCAGGTCTTAGAAATGAAAAGTGTCTGTTTATTCAGTGGACAATCGCTGACGTTTTGGCTGATACAACAGATTTTCTCAAAGGCTGTTATATCAGCCAAAACGTCAGCGATTGTCCACTGAGTAAACAGACACTTTTCGTTTCTAAGACCTGCGAGTGCGATCCTCATTTCCTGCTACATTTAATACTCAACAAGGACTGCACCCATTATTGACGTCATTATCGTGAGTGCCAGTTCTTTTTTTCACTATATATATATATATATATATATATATATATATAAATTTCCTATGGGAAATACAAATAAATGTTTTGTGTTCACATATTGTAACGTAAACATACCTGTTCAGTAGCAGAATTGCAGTGTCCTTGTTTTGTTAAATGATATGACCCTAGAGGCTAAAAAAAATGTTAAATATATATAGCAAAAGGACCCACAGTTCATGTACTAATGTGGACCCAAACATTAATCAATTAAAAGTTTGATTCACTGTACATAGAGATATATATATATATATATATATATATATACACACACACACACATACACAGCTACCAATGGGGGGACAGTTGCCCTGGGCCTTCTGGGTTTAAAGGGGTTGTTCAACTTTGAGATAACTTTTAGAATAATGTGGAGAGTGATATTCTGAGTCATTTGCAATTATTTTTTTTTTATTATTATTTGTGGTTTTTAAAGTTATTTAGCTTTTTATTCAGCAGCTCTTCAGTTTGCAATTTAAGCCGTCTGGTAACTACGGTCCAAATTACCCTAGCAACCATGCAATGATTTAAACAAGAGACTGGAATATAAATAGGAGAGGCCTGAGTAGAAAGATGAGTAATAAAAAGTAGCTATAACAATACATGTAGCCTTACAGAGCATTTGTTTAGTAGGGGTCATCAACGCCCATTTGAAAGCTGGAAAGAGTCAGAAAAAGAAGGCAAATAACTATAAAACTATATATATATATATATATATATATATATATATATACAAAATGCAGTAGGCGACAGCACTCCAAGGACAATACACGATACTTCGATAATCAAGAAAATATAGTGGAGGTTTTATATATATATATATATATATATATATATATATATATATATATATATATAAAAATAATGAAGACCAATTGAAAAGTTGCTTAGAGTTGGCCACTCTATGACATACTAAAAGTTACCTTAAAGGTGAACCACCCCTTTAAGTAAAAACTAGGCAAGATATGGATTTAAAGGAGAATTCAACCTGTGGGGGAAAAAACTTTTTTCCCACAGGTTGAATTCTCCTTTAATGTTCCTGCCTCCCTCTCCCACTGCATGTTGGGCAATGTAGTTTTTGTTTAACAATTTGCCTGCTACCAAGGTTAATGTAAAACTATAATACCCAATATTTTGCAAACCAAAGAGTTGCTGAATAAAAAGCTAAATAACAAAAATAACAAATAATAAAAAATTAAATCCAATTGCTGCATATTACTGACAGTGTACCGAAGACAGATCTGTCTGGATTCTGAAAAGATACATTGCTTAGCCTATATCTGTGATTTTCTATTAATATGCAAGAGATGATATGAAAATACCAACATACGTAACATGTTTTAGCAATGTTAGGCTTATATGCTATGTTTTTGATAAAATGTACAATTACTGTAATGTCTTTTCTGCTTGACAAAAAATAAAGATTTCTTAAAAAAAAAAAGAAATCCAATTGCAAATTGTCTCAGAATATCAAGCTGAACAACCCATTTAAGACTTAAAAACCCATCACAGCAAGAGAAAAACAAAGCAAGCAAAATAATATAAATACAGTGATATTATCTCTATAGACCTCTCTATAGCCCTTTGCACCCTTGAACCACTTCATCAGTGGACTGGATGTATGTGCGTTGAATATCAGCACCAAAATGCAAGAGTTTGTATTTTGACACCTTTAAAAAAAATAAAAAAGGAGGAAAAAAAGCAATAAATGTCCTACTCCCTAACCCTTACTGACTTTATAGTGCGAAACCTGCATGTTGGGGGAGCAAGGGGTGGTGTATGTCCTCTCACCTCTGTGTTTAACTATATTTTTTAACTAATAAAAGCTTAGATGCTTCATGTTTTGCCATAAGTCCTGGTATGACTGGAATTGGATTGGCTAGAGGTTAATGCTTGACCCATTCTGCAGCCAATCAAATGCCTGCATGGCAGTACCAGGGCTTGAACCAGCAGCATCAAGGGAGATCGATTTAGGGAGCGGGAAAGTGTAGGAATTCCTGTCTATGAAGTTTTTCTGCAGCTGACACTGGAGGTAATTAGTATCACCTTCCACCCAAACTTTAAGTTCTATAAGAACTGCAGTAAAGAATTGTCTTAAGCAAACAAATACTTTAGATAGTCCCTCAGTGCTGAAAACTTTGCAGCATCTCTCACCTTAACAGCATTAACCGTTTGCCTTGCTGTAACCAGAAATGCTATTTTTATTCAGATGTACACTCTGTGGATTAAACTTTGGTTCTTAAGTATTACAGGCGATAAAAACAAGTATTTATTCTGTTATTTGTGTTCTGGGTATTATACATTAAATTTGTAATGATTTTATTCTCTTATTTAGTATGTTACTTATTATAGATAAGCATAGAATTAGCATTGAATTTATCCTACATTTTCTGGGCAGTCGGGGCATAATACATGAAACTGGCATGGAATTGATGTTACCCAATGTTCAGGGGGCATTGTAAATGAAAGTGACTGGTATCAGTACCCATTGTGCTGGGGTATCATTACTCTATCACTGTATTTAATACGTGTCCACTGCCTTTCACTATATTCTTTGGATGAATTAGCAGGCTGGTTTCAAAGGTTGAACTTGATGGGTAAATGTATTTATTCAACCTAAATTACTGTGTTACTATGTCAATGAGCAATAAAGCACCTAAACATATTTTCTGGCAAGAATACAGTAATTTCAGTGTTGGAATATTGAAAGGTATTCCTGAAAAATACACTTCTGACTGAACTTTTGTTCTGAAGTTGGTGGGAATTGTAGATATAGTTACAGGTTATCATACTGGTGCAAATCTTAAATTTAATATAATACACAAAAGCCATGAATATCCTGTAAATTATATCCTTATAAACGGTGAGTAGTGATGTCATCAGTTATAAACGGTGAGTAGTGATGTCATTTCTGTCACATGACTCACTAAAATTTGTGTATTATAATAAATAAAGTACCCCCAGTTGTAAAATATGAGGATATTAGAAGTTACCTCGGAGTTCCATGACCTGTATAAAAACACTCGGCCTTCGGCCTCGTGTTTTTATATGGTCATGAAACTCCTCGGTAACTAATAATATCCTTATATTTTACAAAAGGGGGTACTTTATTCACTATATATTGCCTTGTATACGGCCAACTTTAGCCTCTCCAAACAAAAAAATCTAATTCCATCTATGCATTCCGGCACCAATCTCTCCCACCTGTGCCTGCACCCACATTAACCCAGTGGTTCAGGCTGTGGGCAAGGAAGGAAGCTGGCACTAGTTTAGGTCTGATTCTTGTTCAGCAGTTTTTCTGCAGGCTGAGAATCAGCTGCCTGTGGCATCTGTCTAATTGTGGTCTCACATAGGTACTAATCTGCTGTCAGAGTCTTGGCACATGATTAAAGAATATGGTATATTCAAGGTGCCCCATATCAGTGAGATACTGCTGGCACAGCAATCTAGTACAACAAGGACCAAATGAACAGAGTTAGTTCTAGGAGCATACACATTGATGCTACTCTCCCTACTGAATATAACAATTTTGTGTTTGATTTTCCCTTTCAATGCTAAAGGTCAGAAAGGGGACAACAATTATTCTACGTGTCAGTTTATTAACCGTTACACAGAATACTGTGTAAAATAACTTTCAAGGTTAACTGTAGGTTAAACCTAAAATGCATCTGCCTCTTTCATCTGCACAGTGTGCCTGAATAGAGCATGACCATTTATTGAAGGATAAATGCTGTTGGTGATCCAAGATCGCAAAATAAACTACTAATCTGCTATGAGTGAGGACATATGGCTGAGAAATAAGATATACAAGGTATATACCAGTCAGATATTGCTGGCACAGTAATCTGGCACAATGAGCACCTAATGGTGAGTGATCAGGTTCTAGGCACATGCACATTACTACCTCTCCCCCACTTGAAAATGTTTCGATTTCACATTCACTCCATTTCTCAGGGTCAGAAAGGGGACAGCAGCCTTTCAGTAGAATTAGTACTAAGTATTAAAGGGGTTTTTCACCTTTGATATAACTTTTAGTATGATGTAGAGAGTGATATTCTGAAACAATTTTAGACAATTTTGCAATTGGTTTTCATTTTTTATTATTTGTGTTTTTTGACTTATTTAGTTTTTATTCTATGACATACTAAAAGTTAACTTAAAGGTGAACCACCCCTTTAACATGTATGATAACGGTTCACAATACCTATTGGTTAAATATAAAATGCATCTGCTATAATTACACGTTAAATAACTGTAGTTGTAGTTAGAGTGTAATACATTATGATTAAAGGTTGCTTTGGAATCAGCACACAAGAGAAAGAAACTTGAAATTTTACTGCAAAAGGTGTGAATGTTCATTTGTGTGTGTGTGTGTGTGTATATATATATATATATATATATATATATATATATATGTAGAAAGAAGATCAGCACTCTCTGTAGTTTAGGTGAAAATAGTGTTTGATTTATTAATCAAAAAATCACATCTTATCCGACGTTTCGGTCCCACATGGGGACCTTTCTCAAGGATACTGTGTACACTGAGTGTAGAGAATAAATACCCACCCCCGTCTGTGAATTTGGGCGCCAAAAATGACGTCATAAGTCCATATAAGGAACATAGAGTCCAAAGATCCCTTCTGTTTCTTTCACATATTAAGTGCACCGCTTTTTTTCAACCACTGGGTGTCAGTGTCCGACCAACTGTGTCTGTATAAGTGTCCAATTGAAACTGTAACATTTCATGTATCAAAAAAAGGAAAAAAGGAAAAAAAAGAAGAAACTGTATCTTTCTACATACAGACAATAAAGAAACATTTGTTACTCACATATTTTGTTTGAGAGTTCATTTCTTAGTTGTATAGATCTTACATATAACTTTTCATGGAGAGGAAGAGACAGAACCTGTTAACATAATAGAAACCATATTAGGCAAGGAAACAATTCAGTTGCAGTTGTCCATTCAGTCCTTTGGGGGTAACACAATCCAATTCGTAAATCCAGAAAGCCTCTCTTTGCAGCAACATTTTTTCAATGTCCCCTCCCCTAAGGGGTTTTTTTATATGATCAATGGGCATGCATTTAAATTGTGAAGGGTCATGTTTAGCTTCACGCCAGTGCTTAGCCACCGGCTGCTGGGCAATGTCCTGTTTACCAGGATCTATTTGCCTGTTTGTGTTGAGTGCTGCTCTTATGCTTGCCCTGTGCATGTTAATTCTCTCTTTGAGCTGACGAACAGTTTTCCCGCAGTAAATCAGCCCACATGGACATTTGATAATATACACTACCATTGCCGTGGTGCATGTCATTTTGTGCCCAATTTTGTACACTTTTCCCGTTCTTGGGTGTCTAAACTCTGTTCCTAGTATTAGAGTATTGCAAATAACGCAACCTGTGCATTTGTGTACCCCTGGACGTGGGCTTAAGAAATGCTGTGATGGGGACTGTATGTACTTTCCTGTAGGGTCTGATGGGCTTAAGTGTTCCTTGAGGCTGGTGTTCCTGGAATAACTGAACCTTGGTTTGCGTGGTATTGTGTTGCCCATGATGTCATCATTAACCACTATTTCCCAGTAGTTCAACACTGCACCCCTAGTATCCTTGCTGTGAGGGTTATATTTACTGATGTAATACATGTTGTTACTGTCATCATCTTTTGGCTGTTTTACTTTTTTCTTTAGAAGCTGTGCTCGATCCATGGCACTAACCATAACTATGGTTTCCCTGATGAGTGCTTGTGGGTAGCCCCTATCCAGGAATTTTTGCCCCATGATATCTAAATCCAATTTCATCTGTTCACGGTCACTGTCTATTCGGACAACCCTCATCATTTGAGATTTAGGGAGTGAATTAAGCAAGTGCCTAGGATGATGACTGGTATAATGTAACAGTGTGTTTCTGTCAGTGTCCTTGGTGTGAATACGTGTCTGCAGACCCCCATTATGCTTGTAAACCTGTACATCCAAAAAACTGATTTGTTGTGAGTTATAGTTCAGCGTAAGTTTTACAGGCGAATCTAGCGCATTGAGGGTGTTTACATATAACTCCAATTGATCAGGTGTGCCCGTCCAAAGAAAAAACAGATCATCAATGTAGCGCCTATAGAAGCTGCCAAATTGTTTAAATAGTTCATGACCATAAATATGCTTTTTCTCAAAGTCACACATGAATGCGTTGGCATAGGCTGGCGCTACTTTCGAACCCATAGCGGTCCCGGTGCGCTGTATGTAAAATTGCTGTTCGAATTTGAAGTAATTATTATGAAGTATAAACTCCAACAACTGTAGCATGTACTCTACAGGTGGGCCTTTGTAATCAGGGTTCTGTATTGTCAATTGCTTAACCGCCTCTATGCCCGCATGGTGTGGTATACACGTATATAGACTTTGGACGTCCATCGTGACCAATAACAGATTTGCCACAGGTAATTCAATGCTTTTGATTACATTCAAAAAGTCTGTGGTATCTTGTAGGTAACTGCTAATGGAGGTAATGCAAGGTTGTAGTAACACATCCAAGTACTGTGCAACTTTCTCATTAAGTGAGCCCGTTGAGGCAATAATTGGTCTACCGGGAGGCCTTTCCAAGTTTTTGTGTATCTTGGGTAAGGTGTATATGACAGGAAGGACTGGATAATCAGGGACCAAACATCTTCCCATGTCTTCAGACAACCACCCATATGACACTCCCATATCTACCAAGGACCTTAGTTGTCCTTTAAATTTTGTAGTGGGGTCAAAGGTAAGTTTACCATAATTGCTTGTGTCAGACAGTTGGGTCAATAATTCGTTTTTATAATAGCTATAATTCATAATGACTATTGCTCCTCCCTTGTCAGCATTCTTGATAATAATATCCTTATTACCCTTTAATGATTTAATTGCCGCTTTTTCTACAGGGCTTAGGTTACCCTTCCACTTCCTTTTCTCACGATATTCAGCTAGCGAATGGTTATTTAGTAGGCGATGGAAAATTTTAACAGAGGCATTGGTGCTGGGGGGATCGAAGGTACTGGGCAATTTAAACAGGCTGTTACAGTGATTGTTGCACATTTCAGTATCAGGGGGGTCTCTCCCACCTCCCTCCAGTTCCTGTATCTCAGCTCTCTGTGTCCCATCCAGCACACCAAAATGCTCCCGAAGTCTGAGCTGTCGTGTAAATTTGTAATTCTCTATTACATGTTCAAAAGGGTGATTACTCACCATTGGGACGAAAGATAACCCTCTTTGCAGCAAGGCCATTTCAGACGGTGTAGGTGTGTAGGAAGATAGGTTGAAGATCAGGTCCGCTTTCCCCTGGGCCTGGTGTGTGACTGCGATCGTGTTCTTGCTGGCGTGTTTCCGCCTGCCCCGGCGGGTGGTTTGCCTGGGTCTTTGGTGGCCGTTCCCACTCCTAAAAAAGGAACCGGAGGCGATGCACTGCAAGCCGTCTGCTCCCTGGGTGTGGTATCCGCGTCGCTATCAGATCCGCCGCTTCCGCCGCTTCCGGAGTAGCTTCCCAGAGGTCTCTGCTGTCGCCGGACTCCTCCCCTTCTCTTAAAGGGGCTGCTGCCCGAAATCCACCGATATACTCGTGACTCCTTATAATCTTGGTGTACCTTTAGCCGCTTGGAGTTCTTGAAGGCGAGTATCTCTGTCCTGTGCTTCGCTATTTGTTCCTGCAGCCGACCCTGCCAGTCGATCTCCTTATCTGCTGCTAGGATAGGTTCATGCACAGCCCGGAATGCCTCCAGATCACTTCTCACCACTTTGAGCTCACGGCCGACCTCTTCTATGACAAGCAGGATCAGATCTAATGAGCAGCGATCGAGGATCTGACACCACCGTTTGCAGAAGTCAGGATTGTTCCTGCCTATGGTAGGTGTATTGTTTATCCTGAATCCCTTCGGTATCTTTTTTTCTCGATAATAGTCAGACAACGATATGCCATGTAGATGTAATTCAACATCTTTCTTGCTTAACCGCAGCAATTCATAATAGGCCTCTTTGGCTCCAAGTTCGCCGAAGGTATCAGTGAATGTTTCAGAAAACAGGATGTTCTGTATCTCTTCTACTGTGAAATTTTCTTTTCTGTCTGCATGTACCGAACCTTGACTGCCACTTTCCATATCCACGTTTAGGTAAGCAGATAAAAGTCCAATAGGTCCAATAGTACGATGCTGGGTTGCTTGGCACTAAAATATAGTATAGATGAAGTCCCACAGTGCCTGCACTCAAACCAAAAATCGAAGCCAGAGGTGCACGGTCCAAGTATAATGCATATGTAGAAAGAAGATCAGCACTCTCTGTAGTTTAGGTGAAAATAGTGTTTGATTTATTAATCAAAAAATCACATCTTATCCGACGTTTCGGTCCCACATGGGGACCTTTCTCAAGGATACTGTGTACACTGAGTGTAGAGAATAAATACCCACCCCCGTCTGTGAATTTGGGTGCCAAAAATGACGTCATAAGTCCATATAAGGAACATAGAGTCCAAAGATTCCTTCTGTTTCTTTCACATATTAAGTGCACCGCTTTTTTTCAACCACTGGGTGTCAGTGTCCGACCAACTGTGTCTGTATAAGTGTCCAATTGAAACTGTAACATTTCATGTATCAAAAAAAGGAAAAAAGGAAAAAAAAGAAGAAACTGTATCTTTCTACATACAGACAATAAAGAAACATTTGTTACTCACATATTTTGTTTGAGAGTTCATTTCTTAGTTGTATAGATCTTACATATAACTTTTCATGGAGAGGAAGAGACAGAACCTGTTAACATAATAGAAACCATATTAGGCAAGGAAACAATTCAGTTGCAGTTGTCCATTCAGTCCTTTGGGGGTAACACAATCCAATTCGTAAATCCAGAAAGCCTCTCTTTGCAGCAACATTTTTTCAATGTCCCCTCCCCTAAGGGGTTTTTGTATATGATCAATGGGCATGCATTTAAATTGTGAAGGGTCATGTTTAGCTTCACGCCAGTGCTTAGCCACCGGCTGCTGGGCAATGTCCTGTTTACCAGGATCTATTTGCCTGTTTGTGTTGAGTGCTGCTCTTATGCTTGCCCTGTGCATGTTAATTCTCTCTTTGAGCTGACAAACAGTTTTCCCGCAGTAAATCAGCCCACATGGACATTTGATAATATACACTACCATTGCCGTGGTGCATGTCATTTTGTGCCCAATTTTGTACACTTTTCCCGTTCTTGGGTGTCTAAACTCTGTTCCTAGTATTAGAGTATTGCAAATAACGCAACCTGTGCATTTGTGTACCCCTGGACGTGGGCTTAAGAAATGCTGTGATGGGGACTGTATGTACTTTCCTGTAGGGTCTGATGGGCTTAAGTGTTCCTTGAGGCTGGTGTTCCTGGAATAACTGAACCTTGGTTTGCGTGGTATTGTGTTGCCCATGATGTCATCATTAACCACTATTTCCCAGTAGTTCAACACTGCACCCCTAGTATCCTTGCTGTGAGGGTTATATTTACTGACGTAATACATGTTGTTACTGTCATCATCTTTTGGCTGTTTTACTTTTTTCTTTAGAAGCTGTGCTCGATCCATGGCACTAACCATAACTATGGTTTCCCTGATGAGTGCTTGTGGGTAGCCCCTATCCAGGAATTTTTGCCCCATGATATCTAAATCCAATTTCATCTGTTCACGGTCACTGTCTATTCGGACAACCCTCATCATTTGAGATTTAGGGAGTGAATTAAGCAAGTGCCTAGGATGATGACTGGTATAATGTAACAGTGTGTTTCTGTCAGTGTCCTTGGTGTGAATACGTGTCTGCAGACCCCCATTATGCTTGTAAACCTGTACATCCAAAAAACTGATTTGTTGTGAGTTATAGTTCAGCGTAAGTTTTACAGGCGAATCTAGCGCATTGAGGGTGTTTACATATAACTCCAATTGATCAGGTGTGCCCGTCCAAAGAAAAAACAGATCATCAATGTAGCGCCTATAGAAGCTGCCAAATTGTTTAAATAGTTCATGACCATAAATATGCTTTTTCTCAAAGTCACACATGAATGCGTTGGCATAGGCTGGCGCTACTTTCGAACCCATAGCGGTCCCGGTGCGCTGTATGTAAAATTGCTGTTCGAATTTGAAGTAATTATTATATATATATATATATATAAAACAAAAAAAAAACTTCCGCACACATAGGTCTTGATAAGTGAAAAAAAGCTGGTAGATTTATTTCAACGTTTCGGCTTACAAACTCAAGCTGTCATCAGGAAGGTTATATGTCTATATATATATATATATATATATAGAAGGGCCGTGGCACACACTTACTGAAGCAAATACCCAGTTGCTAATCAGAGAAAATTGTATATTCATGTAGAAAGCTGCAGCACACTGGGATTTATCAAAATAAAACGTATTTTATTTGATCAACGTTTCGGTCCACACAGGGACCTTTATAAAGATGATAAAGGTCCCTGTGTGGACTGAAACGTCGATCCAATAAAAAAAGTTTTATATAATTTATTATATGTATAAGGTTTCTAATTTCCATAAGATAAAGCACATATACAGTTTTCATTTTTGCAATCATTTTCCATTAAGCTAAATGCTGTTTAAATGAAGAGACAAGAAAAAAAGCTCAATTAAAACTTGGTAGCTAGTTAAAAAGATACAACAAGGACTGACAAAGAAACAGAGAGAGACAGAAAATAGATGGGCAAAAGCTAGCAGTGACTTTCAATCAAGTTCTCTGTTGTATGAATATGCCAATGCAAAAATCACAGACTGGAGTTCTAACAATAATTTACTAAAACTGAAACTGCAATGTTTGATAAGCTCAATTAAAATATCTTGAAAATAAATTCTCCACTGGATAGATATATAGATGATAGATGCAGAAAACTAATAAAAAAATCACACAGACTTAAGCATTAAAGGGGTGCTTCTTCACCTTTGAGATACATTTTAGTATGATGTAGAGTGTTATTCTGAGACAATTTGTAATTGGTTTTTATTTTTTATTATTTGTGGTTTTTGCGTTATTTAACTTTTTATTCAGCAGCTCTGCAATTTGCATTTTAAGCAATTTGGTTGCTAGGGTGCAAATTCCCCTAGCAACCATGCACTAGTTTGAATAATAGACTGGAATATGAATAGGAAAGAAGCTGAATAGAAAGATCAGGAATATAAAGTAGCAATATCAATATATTTGTAGCCTTACAGAGCAGCCAGCCAGCCAGCCAAAGATTATTTATTTATATATATATATATATATATATATATATATATATATATATATATATATATATATATATATATAAAGTTCAAAGTGGACCAGCACACCGTAGTTTTCAATCAAAAGAGTTTTATTTCAATATCACTCATGTGTCCAACGTTTCGGCCCACATTAGGGCCTTTATCAAGGATAAGTGCAAGTGATCATGTGGGTGTTTAAATACAAAAAAAGTGGGCGTTGATATGACATCATTAACAACCAATTAATACAAATGTGTTCCTTAATCCATACAAGTGTATACTGTGTTACAATACCAAATTTGGTCTCTAGGTGTCAGTATTGTACCAATTTCACCATTCTACTTTTTATAATCATGTTCTTGATATCCATTTTCGTGTGGAATTACTCATCATCATATGTGATCGTGTGTGGTTATATGTGTGTACAATGTGTAGAACAGTCATTAAAAGCAATAAAAGAATATATCGCAAAAATAATTCTTTAGTATCTTAAAGGACTGCTTACTTTGTCTCAGCATGATAGAGCTATTAACACCATCTAAAAGAAAAAAATATATATATGTATCAGTACTATAAACATTGTTACTGCTCATGTTTCATTTTACGTTTTGTTATTGTGTTTCATATCTCTGCTTGTGTTTGACAATTTGAGACTGGGAAAAGATATTCTTTAAGTTAGGAAACAATTTAGGACTAATTGCCCATTTAGGCCCCTGGGTGCCGTGCAATCCAGCTCATGTATCCAGAATGCCTCTTTCTTCAGAAGCATGTCATCATAATTACCCCCTCTAGGTTTCTTGGGTATCTGGTCAATGGGCATGCATCTGAATGCCGCAGGGCTGTGCCTCGCTTCTGCCCAATGTTTGGCTACAGGTTGCTGAGAGATGTCCTGTTTCTTGCCTTTAATTTTATGTGATCTATCTGGATCTAGTGCCGCTCTTATGCTTGACCTGTGCATTGCAATCCGCTCTTTCAGTTGTCTGGTGGTTTTTCCACAGTACACCAGACTACATGGACATTTTATTATATACACTACCATTGATGAGTCACATGTCAGTCTCTGTCGAATGGTATATTTTTTGCCTGTCTGTGGGTGAAAAAAGTGTGTCCCCTGTATCAACGTGCTACACATTACACAGCCCATACATTTGTACACCCCTGGTCGTTCAGATAAAAAGTGTTGTACGTTAGCTTTTTGGTACTTACCACACTCTTTTTAATGGACATACTATTTACATCATATTGGCTAACATAGTAGAGATCAACCTTCCTGTTGGTTTTTTCACATTTTTTTGATCTCATCTGTTCACACATAACCTCAGTGCGATCCAGGGAGAGTGCCCAATCTTTTGTATTGGATAGTAATTGTGCTGGATATCCTCTCTTCAAGAATTTCTTCTGCATAACTGATAGATCTACCTCTCTCTTGGCTCGATCACTGTCTATTCTCACTACCCTCAACATCTGTGACTTGGGGAGGGAGTTTAGTAGATGTCTAGGGTGGTTGCTGTGATAGTGTACCAACGTGTTTCTGTCTGTAGGTTTTGTATAAATGCGTGTCTGCAGAAACCCTTTATCTTTGTACAGTTCAACATCCAAAAAACTCATGCATATGTTAGCCAATATGATGTAAATAGTATGTCCATTAAAAAGAGTGTGGTAGAACACTGGCCTATAATTGCCACGGACGAGACTATCTCCAAACACTTGCCTCAGAAACCAAGATTCAGTTACAAAAGGGGTAGGAATCTAAAAGAAACCCTGAGCCCCTCCGATCCTGTTGATAAGTACCAAAAAGCTAACGTACAACACTTTTTATCTGAACGACCAGGGGTGTACAAATGTATGGGCTGTGTAATGTGTAGCACGTTGATACAGGGGACACATTTTTTTCACCCACAGACAGGCAAAAAATATACCATTCGACAGAGACTGACATGTGACTCATCAATGGTAGTGTATATAATAAAATGTCCATGTAGTCTGGTGTACTGTGGAAAAACCACCAGACAACTGAAAGAGCGGATTGCAATGCACAGGTCAAGCATAAGAGCGGCACTAGATCCAGATAGATCACATAAAATTAAAGGCAAGAAACAGGACATCTCTCAGCAACCTGTAGCCAAACATTGGGCAGAAGCGAGGCACAGCCCTGCGGCATTCAGATGCATGCCCATTGACCAGATACCCAAGAAACCTAGAGGGGGTAATTATGATGACATGCTTCTGAAGAAAGAGGCATTCTGGATACATGAGCTGGATTGCACGGCACCCAGGGGCCTAAATGGGCAATTAGTCCTAAATTGTTTCCTAACTTAAAGAATATCTTTTCCCAGTCTCAAATTGTCAAACACAAGCAGAGATATGAAACACAATAACGAAACGTAAAATGAAACATGAGCAGTAACAATGTTTATAGTACTGATACATATATATATTTTTTTCTTTTAGATGGTGTTAATAGCTCTATCATGCTGAGACAAAGTAAGCAGTCCTTTAAGATACTAAAGAATTATTTTTGCGATATATTCTTTTATTGCTTTTAATGACTGTTCTACACATTGTACACACATATAACCACACACGATCACATATGATGATGAGTAATTCCACACGAAAATGGATATCACGAACATGATTATAAAAAGTAGAATGGTGAAATTGGTACAATACTGACACCTAGAGACCAAATTTGGTATTGTAACACAGTATACACTTGTATGGATTAAGGAACACATTTGTATTAATTGGTTGTTAATGATGTCATATCAACGCCCACTTTTTTTGTATTTAAACACCCACATGATCACTTGCACTTATCCTTGATAAAGGCCCTAATGTGGGCCGAAACGTTGGACACATGAGTGATATTGAAATAAAACTCTTTTGATTGAAAACTACGGTGTGCTGGTCCACTTTGAACTTTATATACGTCGACTGACCAAGCACCCACATTCGAGCTACAAGGAAGGAGTGCAGGTACTTTGTGAATGCTTATATATATATATATATATATATTAGGGATGAACCGAATCCACTATTTTGGATTCGGCCGAACCCCCGAATCCTTCGTGAAAGATTCGGCCGAATACCGAACCGAATCCGAACCCTAATTTGCATATGCAAATTAGGGGTGGGAAGGGGAAAACATTTTTTATTTCCTTGTTTTCGGACAAAAAGTCACGTGATTTCCCTCCCCACCCCTAATTTGCATATGCAAATTAGGATTCGGATTTGGTTCGGCCAGGCAGAAGGATTCGGCCGAATCCGAATCTTGCTGAAAAAGGCCGAATCCCGAACCGAATCCTGGATTCGGTGCATCCCTAATATATATATATATATATATATATATATATATATATATATATATATACACATACACACACAGGTATAGAATCCCTTATCCGGAAACCCGATATCCAGAAAGCTCTGAATTACGGAATGTCTCCCATAGACTCCATTTTATCCAAATAATCCAAATTTTTAAAAATGATTTCCTTTTTCTCTGTAATAATAAAACAGTAGCTTTTACTTGATCCCAACTAAGATATAATTAATCCTTATTGGAAGCAAAACTAGCCTATTGGGTTTATTTAATGTTTAAATTAATTTCTAGTAGACTTAAAGCATGAAGACCCAAATTACGGAAAGATCCATTATCCGGAAAACCCCAGGTCCTGAGCATTCTGGATAACAGGTCCCATACCTGTGTGTGTGTGTATATATATATATATAATTTGACTATATATATATATATATATATATATATATATATATATATATATAGGGATCCCTGTGGGGGATCAAAATGTTGAGTCTAAAAGATCATGGCACCAGGGCAAAAGCCTAAACGGTGTGCACCTTGGATTTGGGAATAGAGAGAGAGAGAGAGAGAGAGAGAGAGAGAGAGAGATGCAGAGAATAATCATACAAACTTAAGCTCAAGCATTAACAACCCTCCTATAAAAGAATCTGCAGTGCTTTTAGAGCTAATATAAAATAAGAATTGGAATTGAACTGTTTGAGTTAAGTTTAAATGGGGAGACAAGAATCAAAAAACAAATTTAAATTCTGCATCTGCTATTGAACAATAACTCAAATAAAAGCTGGAATATGCAAATGTAATGATGACAGTAATATTTCCAAATTATAAAACACAAGCTAAACAAGTCTGAAAAAGCAAGTTGTGCAAAGTTTAAGCTGTACACCTTACAGCACTAGAGAAATTAATAAAATCACTGTCAGACTTACCCCAGTGTTGGAGCTTGTAGAGGACAAATTCTCAACTATTTTTGAAAGGTTCAAATGCTGTCAGCTAATAGCTTCACATTAATACCCCTAGGATCCATTCTGGAGAGTATGTGCTAGATGGCAGCCTCAGGGGAGGGGAAACATGGCAAGAAGCTGTAGGATCAGAAAAAAAAATGAGACCTAATTTTATTGGCCAAATAACTGTTGCTATTTGAAAGGTGAATGAATAGATAAATGGACTTCAGTTAAAGAGTGCTTGTTATTGGTTAAAAAGTATGCTTGCATCTCATTGGTTCCCTAATTTGACTGACAGAAATGTTTCACAGAATAGATAGATAATCTGAAAATATCTGTTTTGTCTGTTTTATCTGTTTTGTCTAACATAACTATTGTGTTGATATTGGTTTTGTTGAACTTGGTGTTCATTTTGTTGATATTATGGATTCTGTGATAGGGTATATTCCTTTCTGTAATAAGCATCTATTTTGTCACTTCAAACTGATAAATTATAGTGAGATATCAATTGTGTGGATTTACATATGATAGCCGCTTACAACATTATATATTTTGTTCTAGTTTTTTTTACATAATTCATCTTGTAGGTACCGTTACACATCACTGGTTTTGTTACATGGATTTTATACATTTGAGAAACAAAATACAGTGTGAAAGACAAAATGCTCGTTTACAATACTTTGATATCCTATTTGTACAGAAATCAGATTTTGTTCTCATTTTTGACTAAACATACTGCTTTTGTACATTTTCTACCAATATATCTGACCACAGTTATATATGTATCCTGGTAAAATGTATTTTGTGCCTCAACTATATTGAAGTTATTTTTGCAGACAGAATTTACTTTTTGTCTACAAAATGTACACTGGCCAAATGGCACCCCATAGACACACTGTTGTAAGTAGGAGATAGAGGGAATAATGTTACTAAAGTACAAGAACTGTTACAAAGGTTTGGACAAAACTCTGGGTTGATTACAAATAATTCAAAATTTATGGCTCTTCTCATAGACCCTCCAGACCCCTCTGAAAACCTCTCCACATTTCCCTATAAAATAGAACCGAAAATAACATACTTATTGTTGTGGCGTTACCTATATCAGACTTTGTAAACTTAAACATTAAACCAATACTAGAGTGGCTTCAAGACAAAGTGAGCTCTTGGATAATACTTCCTCTTGGTCTGATGGGGCGGGTTCATCTGGCCAAAATGTTAATACTCCCGAAACTTCTATATTCATTACAGCAAGCACCTGTGTGGGTACCAAAGGCTATCTTTACACAAATTAATACCAAACTTAGACAATTGATGTGGGCTAACTCTAGATGTAGACTAAAATTGGAAACTCCAATGAGATCTAAAGCTAATGCAGGGGTGTCCTTTCCTGACATGTTCTTATATTATTTGGCAGCACAACTTTTCCATCTAAGTACTTGGCTGGAAAACTCCCATCATCTAACACTGAAAGACATATGGACACAATTAACTACCTCTCCACACTATTTTATGAGATATGTCACAAATATGGTCACTGGCAATACAATACAAATCAAGTAAGAGCAACAAACAGACCCCCGTAGCCCTCTTTGGAACAATAGGTTTTTCTATAAAGTGGCCCAATTGAGTAACATGAAACTCTGGTCTGATAAAGGTATCACATCAATTGGGGATGTTTGTTGTGAGCAGGGCATGATCTCATTTAGAAAACTGAGACAAACAACAGGTTTACCAGCTAACCAATGTCTTCAATATATGGGTGTAAAACAAGCCCTTATGGCAACACATAAGATAAAACCCATACGGTTACATAACAATAAACTGCTTACTCTTTTAAACAGACCATCCACTAAGGGCTTGATCTCTAGTATACATGCCGTATTGCTTCAGGCTAGTAGAACTGCTCCATTAGATGCTCTTCCAAATAAATGGGAATTAGCTGTGGACACTATACTGGATGAGGAATGGCAGGCAGCTATGGAATCACCTCAAGTAGTTTCGGTGTGCTATAGACTAAGAATGGTTCAATTGTATATAATACACAAGGCATACCTTACTCCATTTGATGAACCCTGCTATCCTGGAGCTCTGTAATAGATGTGCAGTGGAGAGGGATACGTTAACGCATGTATTATGGGAATGTGACGATATCAAACCTTACTGGGCAGAAGTACTAAATAAACTTGACAGTATTATAGACACCGCTTTACCTAGAACACACAGCTTTACCTAGAACACCTAGTCTGTTTACTTAATATTCTGGGCCAGGCAGTCCCTAATCAATATGTCAGAACATTTATTCAGGAAACACTTTTTTTGGCTAAAAAACTAATAACAAAAAACTGGAAAAGTACATATCCTCCGGAGATCCAAATATGGATAAATACTGTAAATTAAACATGTAATCTGTAATGTATAATTTACCTCAAAAGAGGCTGTATTGCTAAATTTCACATCATTTGGGATAAATGGCTTGATCAAAACTCTCAGGTTCAGCTGAATAACATTGAATGAACAGTACTTAACTTATTACACTAGGTCTATAGCACTATTGTAAGAGAGTTAACTAACTAAATACACTTGAAATGTCACCAATAAAATAATGATATGCCTTGTCTAAGTCAAGTACTACATCTATGCTTTTGATATGTATACGCAGAATAGGTCATTTTGATCATTTTTCTCCTTCTTGTAAGTTACCAGTTGTTTATACCAGGCAAATGTGCTGTACATGATATATATTTCAAAATTTGCTTAATAAATACGACCTGAATTTAAAAAAAATGCTTTCAAAACATTTTTTTCTGCATTAGTACATGTTTTGAGGAAGGATGAGTAATATATCTGAATATGAAGCTTATATAAAATTCTTCTCAAGTTTTCTCACGGAATCTCACCCATGAGATATGTCACAGAATTTTTTTGGTTATTTATCATTTGTCCCTTCAATATTTTCAAGACTAGAAGTTTGGATAAAATCAAATTAGTTGCATAAAGAAAACATTACATAAAATGGATACACACAAGTGTTTGTTTATCAACACTGGGTAAATTTGCCCATGGCCAGTTACCCATAGCAACCATCAGTGATTAGCTTTTTAAGACAGCTGCAAGTAGAACAATGAATGCAACAATCTGATTGGTTGCCATGGGTTATTGCCCATGGGCAAATTTGCCCAGTGTTGCTAAATGACCCCCACAGTGTTCCTTTCACACTTTACAACAATGACTTTATCAATGTATTTTGTTATCCATTTGTAAATACTGTTGCAAACTGTAATGTCAGTTAAACAAAAAATGTAATTGCTGTACCTTTACTTATTCCTTCTGTATGTTCAATGTATTGTTCTTGGGAAACAGCTAATTGTTCTTTTTTGGACATTGGCCCAGTCATGCCATTATATCTCGGGATGGATCCCAAAAAAATGAGTAATTTTTCTCTCACCTTTATATCCGTTTTTTAAGTACAAGTAATAAATCAGCTGGTTTACCTAAAAGTTTGTAGGGAGCGCATATAGCTAAGAATTTAGGGGTTTTGTTTTGGATATCTCGGGGTGGATCCCAAAAAATTTAGTAATATTTCTCTCATCTTTATATCAGTTTTTTAAGTACAAGTAATAAATCGGCTAGTTTACCTAAAAGTTCGTAGGGAGCCCATATAGCTAAAATAGGCCAAACCATGCGATCAAGTACTCTATCTACTTCTGGAGCAGCTGTTTAGTTTGTTGTATTAGCGGTTAGAAGTTTCTTTTAAACAGGTCTCTCTATAAAGGTGTTATCCTTGTCCCTAGGTAGGTAAGAAAATCTGTTTTCCATCTATATCCAAAATTTGATCTATAACAATTTAGAGAAGTGTCCTGAATACATAGTGGGAGAGCCTTCGATTTTTCCAATTAATTTTATATCCAGAAAATTGGCTATACATATCTAGTGCCTTATGCAGAGATGGTAAAGAAATCTAGGGGTTTGCCAGGGATAATAAGACATTGTCCACAAACAATGCTATTTTGTATTCTGTATTAGCTACCTCAATTCCCTTAATATCAGGATGGTTCCTAATATACGCATACAAAAGGGGAGATAGGGGGCAACCTTGCTTTGTTCCATTGCTGATCTTTATAGTTTTCCCCATTGCCCCTGGAAGTTTGATTTGTGCCATAGGATTACTATATAGAGCCCTTAGAGCGGTAACAAATGAACCTTTAAATCCCATGTGGGTTAACAGCGTGAATACGAAAGGCCAGCTAAGCCGGTCAAAGGCCTTCTCAGCGTCAAGCCATAGCAGTAAGGCCGGCTTACCTTGTCTATGAATTGCTTCTAGTAGAGCAATGGTCCGCCTAGTGTTGTCACCTGATCGTATTCCTTTAATGAAGCCAACTTGATCTGGGTGGATTAGAGTCGGGGCTAAGTTAGCTAGCCTATTTGCTAGGATCTTAGTAAACAATTTTAGATCTGAATTATGCAGAGCTATAGGTCTGTAGCTACTGCTGAGGGATGGATCTTTTCCTTCCTTATGTAAAAGGGTAAGATAGAATGCAAGCATAGAGGGCGGAATGTAGGTAGAGTTTCAACCGTAAACAATTGAACATATTTAAGCACACAAAAAAATTTAAAAAAACAAACACAAAAAATTAACCCTTCTGGGTTATAATAGAGGCACTACTGGAATACTCGTCTTCTGACTCACATGGTACCTCCGTCTAGCAGTATGTCCAGGTGATATTTGGATATTTCCTGACTGCCTTGTGGGGGGAAAGGTGATCAATCCAGGCCAGGAATGTCTAAATACGCACTTAGGTGTAAAGTCAAGACAAGTTCCTACTTCAGGACCCTATAAACAAACAAAGGGAAACAATGGGGAGACAGGAGCCATAAGGAAAAAAAAGAGAAAGCAGGCTTCCTCCTCTGGTAAGATGACTCCATCAAGTAGTTGGTGGTGTTCGGTCCTTTTCTGAAGACAGTTGTTGATGTAGGCTCTGTCCTGACGAAGTTTGCGACTGTGTTGTAGGTCAAACTTTGGACCATATTGGGGCAACATCCATCTTGGGTGAAGTGTCTGTCGTTCGTGATTCTCCGGATGGTTTGCGTAGTCCCATCGCAGTAAGGAAGTTCTTGCCATCCCTGGGGTCTTGCAGGATATGCTGCCTGTCCCCTTTGTTAATTATTAGCCGGAATGGGAAACCCCATCTATATGGGATACGATTATCCCGAAGTGCTTGAGTAATGGGGTGTAGTTCCCTCCGTCGCATTAAAGTTGTTGGGGATAAGTCTGCATAAACAGATATTTTTACATTTTGACAAAGTATTTCTTGTATTTCTTGGTCAAAATGGCCTCTTTAGTCTCATAATAGTGAAAGCATACTACCACATCTCGTGGTGGCTTAGCAGCAGGTGGTTTAGCTGCGAGGGTGCGGTGTGCCCTGTCCATGCGGAAGGATTCTTCCGCTAGATCTGGGCACAGTTGGTTAAAGAGGTCTTTTAGAAATTTTTGTAAAGACTGAGGTTCTGAATCCTCCGGTATCCCCCTAAATCGCAAATTCTGTCTCCGTGACCTATTTTCTAGGTCTTCACATTGAGTTCTTAATGGGACGGTTCGAAGAGTAAAGTTCTCCTCCTCTATAGATGCATATCGATGTGCCAAATCATCCGTAACCGTTTCCACATAGTCTGTGCGCTACCCCAGGTCATCTATCTCCCCCCGTATAGTCTGCATGGCTGAAGCTATGGCCTTAGTGATTGTATTAGTTAGCATGTTTTGTAGGCCATTCAGCTGTTCTGACAGGACCATCGCTGTTACCGGTGCTGTTTGAGGGTCAGGGAAGTCCGGTGAAAATATTGGGGCTGTTTGAGACTGATGTGTTAAATCAGTTCTTTTCTTCACTGTATACAATAGAGGAGTCTGGGTTCACAGGCTCACTTAATAACTGCACGAATGGTTCAGCTCAATCTAGTCAGTGGCTGACTCAGGATATGATTCAAAAAGCTTTAATACAAATTAATGTAAACAAGGCTCCAGGGCCTGATGGCATACACCCCCGGGTTCTAAGAGAGCTTAGTTCAGTTTTAGACCAGCCCTTATTTCTGATTTTCTCAGATTCACTGTCATCTGGTATGGTGCCTATGGATTGGAGAAAAGCTGATGTTATTCCAATATTTAAAAAGGGATTACGATCTCAGCCTGGCAATTATAGGCCAGTAAGCTTGACATCTGTGGTGGGCAAATTATTTGAAGGCTTGTTAAGGGATCACATTCAAAATTTTGTCCTAATGAATGGCATTATGAGCAACAATCAGCATGGCTTTATGAAGGATAGGTCATGTCAGACGAATTTGATTGCATTTTATGATGTGGTAAGTAAGATTCTGGATAGTGGGGGGGCAGTAGATGTGATCTATTTGGATTTCGCCAAAGCGTTTGATACTGTGCCCCACAAACGACTGCTTTCTAAACTAAGGTCTGTTGGGCTTAATGAAGTCGTTTGCACATGGATAGGAAACTGGCTACAGGATCGGGTACAGAGGGTAGTTGTTAATGGGACATTCTCTACTTGGAGTAAGGTTCTTAGTGGGGTCCCCCAGGGCTCAGTATTGGGTCCACTTTTATTTAACTTGTTCATTAATGACTTAGGGGAGGGTGTTGTAAGTAATGTATCAGTGTTTGCAGATGACACAAAATTATCCAGCCCAATTAATTCCATCCAGGATGTGGCATCCTTGCAACATGATCTTGACAAACTGGCAATCTGGGCAGCTAAGTGGCAAATGAGATTCAATGTTGATAAATGTAAAGTCATGCACCTGGGATGTAAAAATATCCAAGCCACTTATACCCTTAATGGGACTGCACTAGGCAAATCCATTATGGAAAAGGACCTTGGAGTCCTTGTAGATGATAAACTTGGCTGTAGCAAGCAATGCCAGTCAGCAGCATCAAGGGCAAATAAGGTATTGAGCTGTATTAAAAGGGGCATAGAGTCAAGGGAGGAGGGGGTCATTCTTCCACTGTATAGAGCACTTGTAAGGCCCCATCTAGAATATGCCGTACAGTTTTGGTCTCCATCACTCAAACAGGACATTATTGTATTAGAGAGGGTACAGAGAAGGGCAACTAAGCTGGTAAAAGGTATTGAAAATCTTAGCTATGAGGAAAGACTGGCCAAATTGGGGATGTTCACGCTGGAGAAGAGACGCTTAAGGGGTGATATGATGACTATGTATAAATATATAAGGGGATCATATAATAATCTCTCTAATGCTTTATTTACCAGTAGGTCTTTCCAGCTGACACGAGGTCACCCATTCCGATTAGAAGAAAAGAGGTTCCGCCTAAATATTCGGAAGGGGTTTTTTACAGTGAGAGCTGTGAAGATGTGGAATTCTCTCCCTGAATCAGTTGTACAGGCTGATACATTAGATAGCTTTAAGAAGGGGTTGGATGGCTTTTTAGCAAGTAAGGGAATACAGGGTTATGGGAAATAGCTCATAGTCCAAGTTGATCCAGGGACTAGTCCGATTGCCATTTTGGAGTCAGGAAGGAATTTTTCCCCCTCTAAGGCAAATTGGAGAGGCTTCAGATGGGTTTTTGCCTTCCTCTGGATCAACTGGCAGATAGGTAGTTAATATTAATAAAAAATTTAAAAAAATAAAAAAAAAAGGTTGAACTCGATGGACATGTGTCTTTTTTCAACCTTACTTACTATGTTACTATGTTACTATTACCTGGTGAAGTTGCTGGATCATAGCCGCTAACTGACGAAGGCAGAGAGGGAGATGCGCGTTCTGATTCAGCTTCGGCGTCATCTTGGATTCTCATGTTCCATGGTGTATGCAATGTTCTATGTGGATACGGGGTCTGTGCCTGTCTGTTCCTTCATCTTGCATCTTCCATCATATAAAGTCAAGAATAATACCCGAATCCAGAAATAAAAAGGCTTTTGTATGCTAATTACCGGGTTGCTTAGGGCCGAAGGAGCGGAGCTCAGGCTGCGTGCGTCCTACCTAGATCATGGTCGGCCACGCCCCCCGTAATTAAATGTATTTTAACAAAAAAAAATAAAATCTCAGTTGAGAATGTCTGCATATTTATTTAACGTATTATACTGCATATGAGTACCACCATTTTCAATATATGATTCCGGTATGCTAGAAAGCATTATGTAACTGACAGGGGCACCTGAATAGTTTCAGACAGTCAAGCTACAGTCAAGCTCTGACGTGGCCACACCAGTCTAGGAGAATCCTGCATGGTTTTCCTAATTTGGGAAATCAGGCAGGTAATTTTGACCCAGGCAGCACTTTCTGAAAACTGTCTGGTTCAAAATTGGACCTGGTCCAAGGTGGCAACTCAACCCCTACAGACCTGTAGGCTTGTAACAACTTGGGCATGGAGCACTATAATAAAGTTAAGAAGTAGATTCCCGACAAGACAGATGTGGACCCCAAGAATAGCGCTAGGGTGAAAACACAGAAGGTTATGTAGCGCTATAGTAAACTGACTTGTGCTAGGGCAGTTTTAGCTACGTTCCTTTGTGGGCTGAGACCACAGATGAGCTCTTTTTCTCAGGGGTAAGCCCTCGCAGCACGGTGGAGGCAAGGGTGTAGTGTAACTGTAACTGAGTACAATAGCACAATGATTGGCAACAGTAGTTCTTTAACGTTTGAACCAAGAACCGTGTTTATTGAACAATAGCACATAGATCATTCAGCACATTGATCCACAATGGAGTATAGAACATACACAGCAGCATAAAGGAAACATATACTCACAGCACTTATAGGCTGAATCCCCACAGGCTAGGGAATATACAGCAGAGAGTAAGTCGACAGCATGTGATGGGTATTACCCAGTTTTCAGGATATCTTCCAATGGCAGACTAGGGGAACTCCTGACATCCCTATCTCAACACTTGGTTCCCTACTCTGGGTCAGTAATACCCTGGGATCTTAATCCCTCTAATTTCCTCGGCGGAGCCTTGAGCTGCTCAACTAAATAACCTCTCTATCACTACTAATGTGATCTATAAAACGGTTATAGCTGTCTAATTACTAGGGCCAAGGCGCCTAGGGTCGACACTACCCATTCCCTTCCAGCCTGCTTGGTTGGGCTAAAGCAATGGACCCAGAACACATGGTTCCTAAACCTTTTATACTCTGGCACAGTGCCATCTGGTGTACACTGTGTGAACTGCAGGGGTTACATAAGCACAAGGTCCCCATAAGGACCCACTGATGTGTCCATGTTACTAGGGATGTGCCTGTCTGTAAAGTGTAAGGGTGTCTAAGATTTTCACATCCCTACATTTATATAAAAGAAAATAAGCCAATGTAGTTGACCCTATACCAGGGCAGTGGGTAAGAATAAGAGAGCCACCTGAGCAGATAAAAATCTAATGCCATTATTCAGTTTAGATCCCCCTGGTAAACGACATTTACAAAAAAGCCAGAAGAGGAAAACAAATTATTAAAAACTGCAGAAAATAAATAAGGAAGAACAGCAAAAAGCGTTGCTACAATTAGGCAAATAACACAAATGTGAATTTATTGGTGAATTCCCCTGTAAAGAAAAGCTGCAATATCACTTTACATTATATATCACCGGCAGCACATACATTTCTCTCGAAATTTCTCTTGGAAAATATTTGGATATTAGAAGTAACCTTGGCGTTCCTTGTTTATGGAACTAGGGTTGCCACCTTTTCTGCTGGTGGAGACCAGGCAGGGGGAGGGGCTGTGACACGGATGGGCAGGGCCATGATGTGGCGGGTTGTGATGTCAGGGGGCATGGCTATGATGCATCGATCGTCGATTGCTGTGTCAATCATGGGGAATCCTGCCCAGTTTTCCAAATTAGGAAGCTGTTTAGGGATCGTCATAAATTATCAAAACAGCACAAGTCACATAACATCTGCCAGAAGTCGTTACAGCAAGACTGATTAATAATCAGAATATGCAGACTGCACTGGGTCCTGTGTTGTCATGTAATCTAATGTTGGTTTTATCGTTTTTGTATTGTTTAATACAAACTTTTTGCAGAACCAGTGGCTGCAGCAAAAAAATCCTCCAGATATAATCCCAGTTTATCTGTGTCAATCTGGCACCATGCTCTTTGTCCCTGCAGCTGGAGTTGGAAACAGTAAAGGGGATGTAAAGGCAAAAATAAAATTCAATACAAATCTCTAAACAGTTATTGACTGCTCTTCAGGTAAAAAAATCAAAGCTGCTTGAGTTCTGAATGGCTGGGAAGTAAGACGGAGGCTCCCACTGCTGTTCATAAGTATGATTGTTTCCCTGCCCAGCAGTTAGGGACCATCTGACAGTTCCTATCCACAGCAGTAAATGAAGTAAGAATTTCACTGCATACAATCAGGTTTCTTATAAAAACGGTACACATTTCTTAACTAAAGTATATTGGGGATGGAGGGGGCGTGGCTAGCTGCACAACAGAGCAGACATGTTCCACCAGAGCTCTGTGGATTCAACATGGATTCAATAGTTTTTAACTATCTTAAATCTTATACCCCCCACATTCTCCTACTTCAGGAGACCCACTTAGTTGGGAGTCAGGTCTTGGCTCTCCGGAAACCGTGGGTTGCGTATATTCATCATACTATATATCCCACATATGCTAGGGGCACCTCGGTCCTGGTTAGGAAAGGCTTCCCATTTGACCTTATAGAGGTGTGTTCGGACAGATCAGGCAGATATCAAGTTTTGGCGTGTGCTATAGCTGGATTTCCCATCCTCATAGCTAATATTTACATTCCTCCTCCTTTCGCAGAAACAATACTTCATGACCTATATCAAACACTGATGCAATTGCCCCCCGCCCCGGTGTGTATCATGGGTGACATGGGGAATCCGCTGATTCTGTCGCACAATATTGGAGTGTGAATCATGGTTCTGCGGATCCCTCGACTACCTGGGAGGCTTTTAAGGCAGTCTCCCGAGGTACCCTAATGGCTGCAGTGCTAGAAAACACCTCTAAAGAAACCCTACAACACCTAGAATTGGCAGTTACCCAATCTGAAACTGAATATATTGGCAATCCCACACCACAGACGCATGGGGTATTCGCTACTGCGTTTAGGCGCCTCAGTTTGCATAGGATAGAGCTGACTAAAAAGCAACTCCTACATGCCACCAGTTTGCACATGGTGATAAAAATGGCAAGCCTCTAGCTTTCCTAGCCAATCCTCCCAATGGTACTTCTGCTGTCCCCAGGATACTCTCCTCAACAGGGGATATGTTGACCTCCCCATCTGAGATAGCCTTGGAATTCAGTAAATTTTACACCTCTCTCTACACCTCTACTGCGCACTACTCTAATTCTGACTTTCATGAGTATCTTAATGGGATTCCCATTCCAAATATCTCACCTCAGCAAGCAAAGTATATGGATTCCCCGATTTCCCCTCTTGAGATTGCTGAAGCCATACTATCCTTCCCATCCGTCAAATCCCCAGGCCCGGATGGATTTGTTATAGAATGGTACTGTATTCATATATGCAAGATAGTCCCAAATTGAATGAAACCCTGATGTATGCCTTTGAAAAATTCTCTCTCCCTAAAACGTTCTCAGATGCGACAATTGTGGTCATCCCCAAACCAGGGAAGGACCCCACACTGTGTTCCTCTTATAGGCCAATCTCATTACTCAATACGGAAATTAAAATTCTTGCAAATATTTTAGCTAAGCGTCTTGTCAAAGTTGTATCTACGGTGGTGGAACCTGATCAGACCGGCTTTATGCCTTCTAAATCAACCAGCTTTAACCTGAGAAGACTGTTCCTTAATTTACAACTAAAACACGAAAATATGGGTTCCAGGCTGGTGGTTTCATTAGACACGGCTAAGGCATTTGACTCGGTGGAGTGGCCTTACTTATGGGAGGTAGTAACTAGAATGGGTTTTGGCCCTTCCTTCACAAAGTGGCTTTGGCTAATGTACAGTGAACCAAAGGCATCCATCAGGGTTAATGGCATTACTTCCGTACCATTTCGCCTTTCAAGAGGTACTTGTCAAGGGTGCCCTCTCTCCCCGCTCATATTTGCGTTGGCAATTGAACCCATGGTCATAGCAATTAGGCAGTCTCAGGGGGTACGGGGATTCATCTAGAAAACTATAGAGGAGAAGGTCTCATTGTATGCAGATGATACGCTCCTATACTTAGCAGACCCACATGAATCACTAGCCTCTGTACTTGGGATTGTCAAACAATTTGGTACATTCTCAGGCCTTCAAATTAATTGGGACAAGTCCATACTATTTCCCCTTGACGGACAGCTTCCAATAGGGATGGCCGCAAACTGTAACCTAAAAGTGGCTGATAATTTTAAGTACCTAGGGATAACGGTGTATAAAGATCCGAGATTATTTTTGCAGCATAATTTATACTCCTTACTCCGTAAATTCAAGGACACACTTGCACACTGGACCAAACTCCCTCTCACGCTAATAGGCAGAATAAATATATGCAAAATGATATATCTTCCTAAATTTCTTTATATACTGAGTTATACCCGCTGCCACATACCCAAGAAAGCCTTACATGATCTAGACCGAACGCAATCTGAATTTATTTGGGGGAACAAAACACCCACTCTGTCCAGAGCCACTCTCAATGCTCCTCATGATCAGATGGGACTGACCTCTCCCAATTATGAGCTATACTATCTTGCCTCCCAGGCCTCACATGCAGCCGGTTGGAAAGTGTTTGACGCTGATAACCTGGCATCCATAATAGAGGCACTATATCTCACTTCTGTGGAAAGCCTGCACAATACTTTATACAGAACTCGAAAGGATCTTGGCCCTTTGTTACCTGTAATGGATGCCACTAAGAGAGCCTGGGATGCAATTGTACAAATCACTAAAGCTGATACCAGTCTTTCTCCAGATTCACCTTTATGGGGTAATAGTAATTATCCACACTAAGCCACATTCTCAGAGGTGGGAACATGGACTAAATTTGGTCTAAAGCGGCTATCACAAGTATACGCTGATGGAACTCTTCACACACTGCCTGAATTCAGAGCCTCTCTCTGCCTGATTTGTCTGAATTCCGCTATAACTAGATCAGCCATCTTTGGTCAGCGCAATTCCCAACCCCTCTTCTGCACTTACAATACACAGGGATGGAAAAATTGATATCTCAACCCGCCAAGGTCAAGCTCCTATCCAATGCATATAAGCACTAAATTTCCAATAGATATGATCCCCGACCCAGGATGAAGTATATGTGGGAGAGTAGTGGGGTTCATATCGACCCAGATGATTGGGAAGGAATCATAGACAACCTATATATCCCATTAGTGAGTGTAAGAGACAAGCTCATACAGTTTAAGATAGTACATCAAACGTACCTCACCCCTCAGAAACTATTTACTATGGGAAAAGTAGCTTCACCCAGCTGTCCAAGATGTGGTGCTCCTGTCGCTTATTTCATACATCTAATGTGGGATTGCCCAGTGATAATCAGATATTGGAGGGCAATTGTGAACTTCATGGCTACCGAATTGGAACTTCCCCAGATACTTCTGGGTCTCCTTGACTCCGTGAGTAAACACTAGATGCCTGATGAGGTTGCTTTTCTTTTACGCAAAAAAAGTCGTTGCCCTGCACTGGATGGGCCCATCGCCACCGTCTCTGAGTAGATGGATTGGACTAATTAATTCGCAACTGGAACTATACAAGCTCACGTACTTAGCACGAGGATGCCCAAAGAACTTTGAGAATATTTGGAACCCTTGGCTCGAGTCGCCAGCCACCTCGACCAACTTTTTCAGCCATACCCCCTCTCCCCACTTTCCCCTTCTTTTCTTTCCTTTCTAACTAGCTTTACTTCCTTCTAATTTTCTGTTGTTAAAATTCAATAAAAATTAACCTTTAAAAAAAAAAAAGTATATTGGAGATAGGTTTCTTTTTCATTGAAGTAAAAATGGGATTTTATTTTTTTGCCTTTACATGCTCTTTAAGCTGCAAAAACAGAAAAAAACATCTGAGAAATTGCTACAATATTAGGAGTGGCAAAATCTACAGTTTTGTACATCCTGAGAAAGAAAGCACTGGTGAACTCGGCAACGCAAAAAGACCAACAGTGGTGGATGATCGCAGAGTCATTTCTGCATGAAAGTAAATACAGGGTGCACTGCAAGGTGCAAGCCACTCATAAGCATCACATATAGAAATGCTAGATTGGACTTTGCTGAAAAACATCTAAAAAAGCCAGCACAGTTCTGGAAAAACATTCTTTGGACAGATGAAACCAAGATCAACCTCTACCAGAATGATGGCAAAAAAAAGTATGGAGAAGGCGTGGAACAGCTCATGATCCAAAGCATACCACATCATCTATAAAATATGGTGGAGGCAGTGTGATGGCTTAGGCGTGCATGGCTGCCAGTGGCACTGGGATACTAGTGTTTATCGATGATGTGACAAAGGACAGAAGTAGCCAAATGAATTCTGAGGTGTTCAGAGACATACTGTATGCTCAAATCCAGCTAAATGCAGTCAAACTGATTGGGAGGCATTTCATAATACAGATGGACAATGACCCAAAACATACAGCCAAAGCAACCCAGGAGTTTATTAAAGCAAAGAAGTGGAATATTCTTGAATGGCCAAGTCAGTCACCTAATCTGAACCCAATTGAGCATGCATTTCACTTGTTGAAGCGTTCGGACAGAAAGGCCCATAAACAAACAGCAACTGAAAGCCACTACAGTAAAGGCCTGGCAGAGCATTAAAGGAGGAAACCCAGAATATGGTCATGTCCATGAGTTCAAGACTTCAGGCTGTCATTGCCAGCAAAGGGTTTTCAAACAAGTATTAAAAATGAACATTTTATTTTCAGTTTTTTAATTTGTCCAATTACCTTTGAGCCCCTGAAATGAAGTGATTGTGTTAAAAAGGCTTTAGTTCCTCACAATTTATGCAATATTTTTGTTCAACCATCAGTCACATAATTTAGTGCTATAAAGCAGATTTTAAAAAACCACAGATTTTTGTTGTAGGTGATGCTGCTGAAGCGGGTGCTGCTGATGCTGCTGCTGAAGCAGGTGCTGCAGCTCCTGCCGCCGCTGCACCAATTGGGGGACCACCACAGGAGCAACCAGAGCGACTGGGTGAGAGACGTCTGCACTATGTGGGGCTTATGACAACTCTGGCTCAACAGCAACGCCGCCACAGTCTCGGGATGCGAAGATGGTTTGCTCTCATGCATGCCACCTTCCGTGACGGTATGCAGAGCATGGCGCAAACCATCGAAAGAAACATCCAGGACCTGGTGGCAGCTATTAGAGAACAGGCTCACCAACCACGGGGTCCTGCTGAGGGTCCAGTCCGTGGTCCTGCTGCTGCTCCCCCTCCACCCCCTGCATCTCCTCAGCAGCGCAGAGGAAGGGGGCGTGGAAGGGGACAAGGTCCTGTCCGAGGGGATAAGCGCAAACGTCCCTAACTCCAGTCTGTGTCACTTCTCAAACTGACACTAGCCTCTTTGCCCATTTTATCCTGGCAAAGAACTTCGCCCAATTCACGCTTCAGGTGTGACTTTGTCCGTTACCCAGCAATGGGACTGACATCCAAACAACACATCCCATTGTTAAGACCATGCTGCATTCTCTTCACTGAGGGGTGCCATTTTAAGATCTATTGGCACCCTTTCCAATAACACCTGGAAAAGCACTTAAAACATCAAAGTGCATTTGTGCTAACATATTTGTGTATTTCTGGTGTTATCAGCACCAAGGTGTGCCATATCTACCATCCATTGGCACCTTTTTCCAATAACATCTGGAAAAGCACTTACAAACATTACATTTGCTCTACCATATTTCTATAGTAATGCTGCAGTGTTTCCCAAAACATTCACTTGGGACAAAAATGTTACATGTAAGGCTCAAAGAATTGAAATACTACTCTTTTGCTTGTGTATTTTTCACTAATTACTTCACTAATTACTTTGGCTACCCAGCACTCCTAATAGGTGCTAACGCCTACTACCTCCTCCTCCTCCTCCTCCACCTGTGCTCATTCAATAGCAAGTCCTAGGTGTATGATATGCCTTATAGGCACAAATGGTTGTTACTTTGCACAAGAAGTTATGTGGCCTACCTCTGGCCTACTTTGGCTACTAGGGATGTAGCGAACTGTTTGCCTGCGAACTTCGACCGTTCGCGTCCGCCGATTGTTCGCGAACGTTTGGGAACATTCGCATTTTGAGTTCGCGTTCGATTCGAATAAAAATCGTTCGACCATTCGATTCCTTCGACCGCTAAAAATATAACGATTTCCATTCGTTCGAACGATTGTAAGCATTCAATCGAATGATTTAATCGAACGATCGAACGATTTTAAAACGTTCGATCGAATGATTTTAGCATTCGATGGAATGAAAATCCTTCGATCGAATGATTAAAATCCTTCGATCGTTCGAATCGAACGATTTTAGCGGGTGTTCGAAGTTCGCGAACTGTCCGCGAACGTTCGCATTTTTTGCCGGTGTTCGCGAACACCAAATCTGCAGTTCGCTACATCCCTATTGGCTACCCAGCACTCCTAATAGGTGCTAACGCCTACTACCTCCTCCTCCACCTGTGCTCATTCAATAGCAAGTCCTAGGTGTATGATATGCCTTATAGGCACAAATGTTTGTTACTTTGCACAAGAAGTTATGTGGCCTACCTCTGGCCTACTTTGGCTACCCAGCACTCCTAATAGGTGCTAACGCCTACTACCTCCTCCTCCTCCTCCACCTGTGCTCATTCAATAGCAAGTCCTAGGTGTATGATATGCCTTATAGGCACAAATGGTTGTTACTTTTGCACTATCAAGCATTGTTGGTTGTCCAACACTCTACCTGGCCAGCACTAATCTCATATTGTTGATGCTTTTCAACTGGCCAAATTGTCATATATTGACAAGTGTCATTTGTACATCATATTGATTGTTATATTATTGTTTTGGACACAAGCTTATCAGGGCCAAATTTTTGGATACTGTTTAATGTAAAGTTGGCCATGATGAATCCCGGGGTGCATTATCAATGTCATGCAACAAATGCTTTGTAAAAGCTTTGTAAAGCTTTTGCCCTTTAGTGGTCTATATTTGGTCGGTTCAGCAGACCTTTGGCATCAGTATTTATGGTGTTTTACAATTGTATGTAAGAAATTGGGTGAGATAAATGCAGCCAATTGCAATATTTTTAGGCAATTTTCAGGAATGTAAAAACTGTTGCTTTTATTGCCAAATTTAGGAAAGGCTTGCGACTTGGTACTTTGGAGTACAAAGACATGCATACCCAATTTAGATTCCTAGGAATGTGTGCTTTCCGAAAATATATGGTTTTCTGGGGTGAAGTTACTTTTTTCTACTTTTGCCCCCCCCAAATCTATGTAAATGTGTTGATTTTGCAGTACCTGAAATGACAGACCATATGGTGGTCTTCCTTTTGGGGCCCCTATATGCCACGTGCTTGGGTACACCTATACATATTGGGCAGCAAACTGTTCAGAGGACCCTAGGCTTTCATATTTGGGGTGATTTCTCTTGATAATAGACTATGGAGAAGCCGCACACCACACACTCCCAAAGGTTCTTATCCTGGTGCCCAGTGATAGAGGAATCGGCAGCCTCACAACAAGGGTAAGAAGAATTTCACCGGCATACAGGAATTGTAGTAGCAGGGCAAGCCCTTGCAATTTTATTATGCATAATAAAATTGCAAGGGCTTGCCCTGCTACTACAATTCCTGTGTGCCAGTGAAATTCTTCTTACCCTAGTGATTTCTCTTGATACCTAAAAGTATGTTTGTAATGAGATGCTGCAGGGTAAAAATTTTGAAGTTATTTTTTGGAAATGTCACCAAAATCATCAAATTTAGGAATTGTTTGTGGCTTGGTACTTTGGAGTAGAAAGACATGCATACCCAATTTGGATTCAGGGGAATGTGTACTTTCATAAAATATATGGTTTTCTGGGGTGAAGTTACTTTTTTCTACTTTTGCCCCCCCCCCAAATCTATGTAAATATGTTGATTTTGCAGTATCTGAAATGACAGACCAAATGGGGGTCTTCCTTCTGTGGCCCATATATGCCACGTGCTTGGGTACACCTATACATATTGGGCATCAAACTGTTCAGAGGACCATAAGCTTTCATATTTGGGGTGATTTATCTTGATACCTAAAAGTATGTGGGAAATATGATGCTGCAGGGTGGAAATTTTGAGGTGATTTTTGAAAATGTCACCAAAATCACCAAATTTAGGAATGGTTTGCGGCTTGGTACTTTGGAGTACAAAGACATGCATACCCAATTTAGATTCGTGGGAATGTGTACTTTCTGAAAATATATGGTTTTCTGGGGTGAACTTACTTTTTTCTACTTTTGCCCCCCCCCCAAATCTATGTAAATGTGTTGATTTTGCAGTACCGGAAATGACAGACCATATGGGGGTCGTCCTGTTGGGGCCCCTATATGCCACGTGCTTGGAAACACCTCCTGCTACATGATAGCAAAAATCTAGTTTTAGCTGACCACAAACTAGCAGATGAATTGGCAGGATTTTTGGAACTCCCTTGTTAGATTTCTATTGACTATCTATCTAAAAACAAATTGGGATATTTATGGTACAGACTCACACCCGTTATCAAAATCTTCCATGAAATGGTCTTAGTATTTGCAAACTCAAGTATCTCCCTTAGACTTGGTGAAATCTATCTATAATTATAATAAATTAATTCTAGCAGAGAGTTTGAGAATACAGCATTTCAAGCTTAACCATTTAGGCTATGGGAAAATGTTTTCTAAAAGTATATCTAATATTTCTATATCATATTGCCCCAAATGTGATGAGACTAATGTATTACTTTTCCACTACTTATGGTCCTGTCCAAGGAAATCGCTAGTTTTTTGAATTCTAGATTGAGGATAAAAATTAAATTGTCTCCGGGTTTTGCTTTGTTGCATCTAGATAATAATATGATTTCTTTAAGTCAAAGTTTATCTCTCATGAAAGTGAATTACTGGCTACTTATTTTCTAGCTGCTTCCAGGAAAGCTTTACTTAATTTTTGGCTACAAAACAAACCCCCCTCAATATCGGACACAATTTCTTATATGAATCAGCTTAGCTGGCAAGAAGCCTTAATAATTAAATCTCAAAGAAGTAATTCTAAAGACTCTTTTAGGCTGATCTGGTCTCCTTATTGTGAAATATGCAACTCTAACACTGGTGATCAAATAATGTGGTTTCTTCAATTGTAAAAAGGTCTATCCGACATTCCAGATGATTCATGGATTTTTTCTTTCTTGTATTATATTTGCATCCACTGGCTTAGTTAACATAGTAACATAGTAAGTAAGGTTGAAAAAAGACACATGTCCATCGAGTTCAACCTTTTTTTTTTTTTTTTATTAACTACCTATGTACCAGTTGATCCAGAGGAAGGCAAAAAACCCATCTGAAGCCTCTCCAATTTGCCTTAGAGGGGGAAAAATTCCTTCCTGACTCCAAAATGGCAATCGGACTAGTCCCTGGATCAACTTGTACTATGAGCTATTTCCCATAACCCTGTATTCCCTTACTTGCTAAAAAGCCATCCAACCCCTTCTTAAAGCTATCTAATGTATCAGCCTGTACCACTGATTCAGGGAGAGAATTCCACATCTTCACAGCTCTCACTGTAAAAAACCCCTTCCGAATATTTAGGCGGAACCTCTTTTCTTCTAATCGGAATGGGTGACCTCGTGTCAGCTGGAAAGACCTACTGGTAAATAAAGCATTAGAGAGATTATTATATGATCCCCTTATATATTTATACATAGTCATCATATCACCCCTTAAGCGCCTCTTCTCCAGCGTGAACATCCCCAATTTGGCCAGTCTTTCCTCATAGCTAAGATTTTCAATACCTTTTACCAGCTTAGTTGCCCTTCTCTGTACCCTCTCTAATACAATAATGTCCTGTTTGAGTGATGGAGACCAAAACTGTACGGCATATTCTAGATGGGGCCTTACAAGTGCTCTATACAGTGGAAGAATGACCCCCTCCTCCCTTGACTCTATGCCCCTTTTAATACAGCTCAAGACCTTATTTGCCCTTGATGCTGCTGACTGGCATTGCTTGCTACAGCCAAGTTTATCATCTACAAGGACTCCAAGGTCCTTTTCCATAATGGATTTGCCTAGTGCAGTCCCATTAAG
Source organism: Xenopus petersii (assembly GCA_038501925.1). NCBI lineage: Eukaryota > Metazoa > Chordata > Amphibia > Anura > Pipidae > Xenopus > Xenopus petersii. The sequence goes on along the minus strand of CM076687.1, from coordinate 56,842,983 downwards.
GGTATAAGTGGCTTGGATATTTTTACATCCTAGGTGCATGACTTTACATTTATCAACATTGAATCTCATTTGCCACTTAGCTGCCCAGATTGCCAGTTTGTCAAGATCATGTTGCAAGGATGCCACATCCTGGATGGAATTAATTGGGCTGGATAATTTTGTGTCATCTGCAAACACTGATACATTACTTACAACACCCTCCCCTAAGTCATTAATGAACAAGTTAAATAAAAGTGGACCCAATACTGAGCCCTGGGGGACCCCACTAAGAACCTTACTCCAAGTAGAGAATGTCCCATTAACAACTACCCTCTGTACCCGATCCTGTAGCCAGTTTCCTATCCATGTGCAAACGACTTCATTAAGCCCAACAGACCTTAGTTTAGAAAGCAGTCATTTGTGGGGCACAGTATCAAACGCTTTGGCGAAATCCAAATAGATCACATCTACTGCCACCCCACTATCCAGAATCTTACTTACCACATCATAGAATGCAATCAAATTCGTCTGACATGACCTATCCTTCATAAAGCCATGCTGATTGTTGCTCATAATGCCATTCATTAGGACAAAATTTTGAATGTGATCCCTTAACAAGCCTTCAAATAATTTGCCCACCACAGATGTCAAGCTTACTGGCCTATAATTGCCAGGCTGAGATCGTAATCCCTTTTTAAATATTGGAATAACATCAGCTTTTCTCCAGTCCATAGGCACCATACCAGATGACAGTGAATCTGAGAAAATCAGAAATAAGGGCTGGTCTAAAACTGAACTAAGCTCTCTTAGAACCCGGGATTAATTTTTGTTAGTTCTTGTTAATTTTCTTGTATGGTATACTTTTTGATAATAACATTGAGTATGACTATAGAGGAAGGCTTCTCAATATATAGGCCACAAAATTTGAGGCTAAACCCAACACTTTTAACAGACCCAGACTTTCATAAAAGTATACAGAAAGCAATTGTCACGGTCGGCACCCTAAACCAGAACTAATGCCAAGCTCCCTGGTCTCGGCTTGGCTTCACCAGTAGTGTGACCGCCTTTGGCTTCGGGAGGAGCCCTCAGCATACTCAGATGCCACCTGGACTTTTCGAGAGGAGCAAGGCGAGGAGTTCTGGCAAGCAAAGGGGCACAACTGTACTTAAACAAAGTCTTTGGACAGAAGATCGCAGTACAAGGCGTTAGGCAAAGGAGTAGTCAGAACAGGCCGGGTCGAGGCAGGCAGAGAGTAAACGTTATCAGGCAGGCAAGGGTCAAACCAGGAAGTCAATCAGAGGGTTAATCAGAAGCGGTAGTCAGTAATCAGGCAAGGGTCAGAATCCAGAAGTCAGAGTAGTCAAATAGCCAGGCAGGGGTCAAAACAGGAATCAGACAGGTTTCAGAATTAACAAGCTCAAAAGCACCAGGAACTAATCCTATCACGGGCAATGGTAACTTGTGGGAATGCCCTTTAAATACTATTTGAATTTGGCGCCTCTCGCGCTGACGTAATGACGTCAGCACGCCTGCGCCTTTAAATCCGAGTGCGCATGCGCACGTGCGCACTAGGGAGCCGGCACGGGAGCAGTGCGGCGTGACGGGCGTCCCCGTCGAGGGGGCGGCAGGCGTCCCTGCCGTCCCCCCACACCAGGCCCAGGTAATTTTATCACATTACCCCCCTCTCTAGGGGGGGGGTACTGGACCCCCAGGTTTACCAGGAAATTTAGAGTGGAATTGCTTCCTGAGGCGGTCAGCCTTGATGTCATCAACTGAGACCCAAGAGTTCTCCTCAGGACCGAAGCCCTTCCACCTGGTAAGATATTGTAACTTACCCCTCACGAGGCGGGAGTCAAGGAACTCCTGGATCTCATACTCAGGCTGACCTTCTACCAACACTGGGGGAGGAACAGACAGAAGACGAGAATCATTGGCAGGCTTCAACAGAGAGACATGGAAAGAATTAGAAATTTTGAAATTAGGAGGTAACTGAAGACGGACAGAAGATGGATTCATTATTGCAATGATGGGGTATGGACCAATGAATCTAGGACCCAGTTTAGGAGAGGGAACCTTCAACTTGATATTCTTTGTTGACAACCATACTAAATCTCCCACCTTGTACTGGGGTGCTTCCCTACGGGATTTGTCAGCAGCTCTTTTCTGAGCTAGGGAAGCCTCGGATAAAGAATTATGAACTTGAGACCAAATTTCGGAAAATTTCAGGATAGAAGAATTGGCAGAGGGTACAGGGGAATTAGAGTCAGAAAAAGAAAATGCTTTGGGGTGCAAACCATAGACAACAAAGAAAGGAGACTCTCCAGAGGAGGAATGGGTAGCATTATTGTATGCAAATTCTGCCCAGGGTAGCAGCTCGGACATGTGGACTGGTTATCGGACACATAGCATCTGAGATACTGCTCAAGGGACTGGTTCACCCTTTCGGTTTGACCGTTAGTTTGGGGGTGATAGGCAGAGGAAAAAGACAATTCAGTACCCACCAAGGAACAGAAAGCACACCAAAATCTTGAAACAAACTGAACCCCCCTATCAGAAACAATATTTACAGGAAAACCATGGAACTTAAAAATATGAGTAATGAATAAGTCAGCCAGGGTTTTAGCAGAAGGGAGATGTGGAAGAGGAATAAAATTAGCCATTTTACTGAACCTATCGACCACCACCCAAATCACTGTCTTACCCTGAGAAGGAGGCAACTCCACAATAAAATCCATGGAAATGTGAGACCATGGTTTTTCTGGGACGGGTACGGGGTTTAATAGACCCTGGGACAGATGATGAGATGATTTAGACCTTTGGCAAACTGGACAGGAATTGACAAATGTTTTAGTATCCTGTTTGAAGGAAGACCACCAGACATGACGGGATAACAGAGAAATGTTTTTTGCAATACCTGGATGACCTGCCATTTTAGAATCATGAACCTCTCTTAACACTTGTTCCCTAAGCTCCTCAGTAACGAACCATTTACCAGATGGGGCTATCAGCAGGAGCAGATGACTGTAAAGGGGACAACAAGGAAGAGAGGTCAGACTTCAAGGTCGCAACAATTATTTCCTGGGAATGATGGGAGTACACTCGCTAGAGTCAGAGGAAAAGGATTCAAAACTCCTAGAGAGTGCATCCGCCTTGGTATTTTTGGAACTAGGCCGAAAAGTTAACAAGAAATTGAATCTGGAAAAGAATAAAGCCCACCGGGCTTGCCTAGGATTTAGGCGTTTAGCTGATTCAATATACAGTAAATTTTTATGGTTGGTATAGACCGTCACCACATGTTTAGCACCTTCTAGAAGATGCCGCCATTCCTCAAAGGCCCATTTGACTGCCAACAATTCCCTGTTACCTATATCATAATTCACCTCTGCGGGTGAAAACTTCCTGGAGAAGAAAGCACAGGGATGTAACTTGTTGGTAGTCGGGTGCTTTTGAGAAAGGACTGCCCCAGCTCCTACCTCAGAGGCGTCAATCTCCACAATAAAGGGAAGCACAGTGTCGGGGTGACGAAGGATTGGGGCAGAACTGAATTCCTTTTTGAGGAATTCAAAAGCTTGTACAGCTTCAGGAGGCCAAATGCTGGGGTCAGCGCCTTTTTTTGTTAACTCAGTGATGGGAGCCACAATAATGGAAAAATTCTTAATAAATTGACGATAGTAATTTGCAAACCCCAGGCACCTTTGGGTAGCACGTAATGATTGGGGTTGGGTCCAATTCAGTACAGCTCTCACCTTGCCTGGATCCATTTCAAGACCCTTGCTGGAAATATTAAACCCAAAAAATTGGACGGAAGTAACCTCAAAGGTACGTTTTTCCAGTTTAGCATAAAGATTATTCTCCCTGAGTCTGTACAGGACTTGTTGAACATGATTTCTATGTTCACCCAAATTAGATGAGAAAATCAAGATATCGTCAAGATAGACCACTACGAATATCCCCAGCAGGTCCCGAAAGATGTCGTTGACAAATTATTGGAAAACGGCAGGTGCGTTACAGAGACCAAAGGGCATTACAAGATATTCGTAGTGGCTGTCTCTGGTGTTTAATGCAGTTTTCCACTCATCCCCCTCCCTAATGCGTATGAGATGATAGGCGCCCCTAAGATCTAGCATAGAATAGATCTTAGCACCCTTAACCTGGTCAAACAATTCAGAAATTAACGGGAGGGGATAGCGTTTTTTTATGGTGATCTTTTTGATGCCCCTATAATCTATACAGGGGCGTAGACCATCATCTTTTTTCCCAACAAAGAGAAAACCTGCCCCCGCAGGGGAACTAGAAGGCCTAATGAACCCTCTCTCAAGGTTGTCCTTAATATATTCTTTCATTGCCTGGGCCTCCGGCAAGGAAAGAGGGTATGTTCTACCCCGAGGGGGAATAGACCCAGGAACTAGATCTATAGGACAATCATATTGCCTGTGTGGAGGTAGGGTTTCTGCAGCTTTCTTAGAAAACACGTCAGCATATGCTGCAGGTAAACCTTCTAAAGAAGTAGTTGCCACCATCGGAGGAATACATAAACCACCACACTTAAGACCCCATTGCAGAATCTTCCCCCGATACCCAGTCAATATGAGGATTATGGATCTGGAGCCAAGGTAACCCCAAAATAAGAGGAGAAGATGCACCTTCAATGATAAAAAGGGCTAACTTCTCACAGTGATGGTTATCAGAGCACATGGAAAGAGACACAGACTTTTTAGTTACCAGGCCTGAACCCAAAGGTTTTTTATCAACTGCCAAAATCCTCATAGGAGGAATCAGGGGAATTAAGGGAATACCAAATTTTGCCGCAAAGGTAGCATCCAGAAAATTCCCCTCCGCCCCTGAATCCACAAAAGTGGACACCTTGACAGAACCTGTAGGCCAGGTGAGTTTAACAGGTATCAAAATCCTAGAGGTAGACTGGGGAGAGGAAACTTCTGCACCCAAATGGAGCTCCCCTTCTCCATTTAGGCTTGGAAGTTTCCCGACCTCTTAAGACATGAATTCAGGAAATGACCCTTTTCCCCACAGTAAATGCAAAGACCAAGGGAACGCCTGCGGGCTTTTTCCTCAGAGGTTAGATGGGATATACCCAATTGCATGGGTTCCTCCTGAGGTTGAACCATGGAAGGGTTGGAGGGTAATTTACCAAGCTATCTTTGACAGAGTCAGACAGCCCAATACGGAACTGGCTACGAAGCGCCATGTCGATCCACCCAGTCTCCACTGCCCACCGGCGGAACTCGGTGCAATACACCTCCGCATCCCGTTTCCCCTGGCGCAATTTACAAATCGCGGAGTCGGCAGAAGATGCACGATCCGGGTCATCATAAAGTACAGCCATGGTTTTAAAAAATAAATCAAGGGAAAAACGGACAGGATCTGAGAGGGGCAATCTGAGAGTCCAAACTTGGGGATCACCCTGTAATAGGGTTATTACGAACCTCACTTTTTCCTAGCCAGTAGTGAATGAATGGGGGAAAAAGCTGAGGTATAATTTACATGCCTCTTGGAACACAAAAAATTTTGACCTGTCCCCATTGAATTTATCGGGAAACACAATTTTGGGTTCATGGGTTTTGGATACATTACCCAACGGAGCAGAAGAACCCACAGGAGTGGCCACAGGAGGGGTGACTACTGGAGCTGGAGACTGAACAGAAGCATCCAGTCGAAGGGGTCAAATTGTGGAAACCTTGCATCAGGTAATCTTGCCTCTGCTCATGTTCTTCCAGGCGCTGTAACAGCGTGGTAAGTAGCGCTTCAGTGGTGGAAGTAGCAGCGGCAGCTCGACCTTCTTCGTCCATCGTTGTGGCCCGTGATAATGTCACGGTCGGCACCCTAAACCAGAACTAATGCCAAGCTCCCTGGTCTCGGCTCGGCTTCACCAGTAGTGTGACCGCCTTTGGCTTCGGGAGGAGCCCTCAGCGTACTCAGATGCCACCTGGACTTTTCGAGAGGAGCAAGGCGAGGAGTTCTGGCAAGCAAAGGGGCACGACTGTAGTTAAACAAAGTCTTTGGACAGAAGATTGCAGTACAAGGCGTTAGGCAAAGGAGTAGTCAGAACAGGCCGGGTCGAGGCAGGCAGAGAGTAAACGTTATCAGGCAGGCAAGGGTCAAACCAGGAAGTCAATCAGAGGGTTAATCAGAGGGTTAATCAGAAGCGGTAGTCAGTAATCAGGCAAGGGTCAGAATCCAGAAGTCAGAGTAGTCAAATAGCCAGGCAGGGGTCAAAACAGGAATCAGACAGGTTTCAGAATTAACAAGCTCAAAAGCACCAGGAACTAATCCTATCACGGGCAATGGTAACTTGTGGGAATGCCCTTTAAATACTATTTGAATTTGGCGCCTGCGCCTTTAAATCCGAGTGCGCATGCGCGTGCGTGCACTAGGGAGCCGGCACGGGAGCAGCACGGCGTGCCGGGCGTCCCCGTCGAGGGGGCGGCAGGCGTCCCTGCCGTCCCCCCACACCAGGCCCAGGTAATTTTATCACAGCAATCCAAGATTTTTTTTAGGGAAAAGAATACCCCTGACATTACACAGGATACAAAAGGGTGTGCACATAAAGCCATTATTAGAGGGTTACTAATACAACAAAGCAGCCAAAAAACAAAGGGGTCAAACAAAAAAAGAGCTAAGTTATAAGACAAAGACAAGCATCAGATGCCACTAGAAGAATGACAGACCTCATTCAAGTAGCACAGAACATGCATTTGAAGGGGTTCACTGGGGAATAATAGAACAGACAATGAAAACGTTGAATTTAGGAGCTCGATTCACCAAAACATCTCTAGCATTATATTCAAACCCAGAGACACAGGTAAATGCAGCAGGTTTCCTATCTCACAAATTCTCCAGAACAAGGCAGGGTTGCCCTCTGTCTCCTTTAATATTTAATTTGACCATTGAGATTTTAGCCCAGAAAATTAGACAAACAGAAGTAATTGAGGGAATTAAAGTAGCAGGGACAGACCACAAAATTGGCCTCTATGCGGACAATGTCATCATTATGATGAAAAACCCACAAGTTGCAATTCCAAAATTTCTAGAAATCATACAAGACTTTGGCGCTATATCATATTATTAGATAAATGCAGGGTGTCAGGGAGCCGGGAGCTCCCTCCAGGGAGGTAGTCAGGATCAAGGAGGAAGCCCTCTTGAGGGTGCAAGGTCGCGGTATCCAAAGGGTTAAGCAAGATACAAGGTCAAAGTCCAGGCAAGAGTTCAATGGCAGGCAGATCAGGATCAGATAACAAGAGTCCAGGCAGGGAGTCAAAACCAAGGCAGGAGCAGGAATCAGGATACAGGAAACAAGAATCAGGAATACAAGAACCCAGGTTCAGGGTAGCAAAACCTATTCTTGGGCGCCCTTCTGGTGTCCTGGGCGCCCTTTTATAGTTGAGTTTGGCGCCATAGTGACGTCACTGGTGTCCTTACGCCGGCGTGCTTGCGCCGGCGTGTTTGCACATGCGTGTTTACGCATGCGTTGGCGTTGCGGCGCTGGCGTCCTAGCGTCCACGTGGGCCGACTGGGGCCGCCATTTTGGATTCTTTGCCACCGGGAGCAGACGCGTCCCTTCATGCGCTTTGTATGTACAGCACAAAGCACTTTTAAAGAGATTCAATATATATGGAATCATTTAATAGATTAATTAACATATATAAAAAAATCATAAGATTACACAAATTCAATTTAAAAAGATATTGCCAGATTGAGCAGGGTGTTATAAGTAGGTGGAGTAATGAAATGTATACCACCAACATGGTAGAACTGTGAATATATTGTTTAACCAATGAAAAGTTCAGTAGAGTAATATATACAAGTATGGAGAGAGGGGTATTTAAGTATGTTTCAAAAAAAAACCTCACTGCTTTGATGTGATTATTATGTATGTATACATTTTCCAGAAGCAAAATCTGTATGTAATATTAGTGGCCGCTATAAGACATTTGAAAAAAAAATTCTCTAGAGTAAGGAACTCACAGCAGGAGAGACACTGAGCTTATAAATGCATTTATGGTTGCTGTGACAACTAAAAGTCAGGAGAACCGGAAGTGCGTAATCAATGGAACGCATGTGGAACGCAAGGGAACGCACGTGGAACGCAAGGGAAACATGCACCACAGGGGAGGCACGGAACTCATGGGCAACACACCAGAAGGAATCCTAGGATAATGAGGGAGGATGCGCCTCTTAAGGGCGCTCCTGTAGAGACACTTCATGCCTCTGAGGAAGCCGATTGGTCGGTGAAACTCGTCAGGTGGAAGTGACGTCACAAGCAGAACGCCGGCACAATATCCTCCTTTGTTTTACAACTGGTGATATCTCCAAAAAAGGACTTGCTTATATGTGACAGAACCTTGCAAACAAATGTGAGTGTAAATCTTTTAATGTTTTTTAAAAAATTTTTTTAATAAAACGCTATTGCATGTACCTTTTGTATTCCTATCTGGGAGCCCAATGGTGACTGAAAGGAGGGGAGAATACAAGAAACCAAAACTACATGCGATTAAACTGCCACTATCTTGTAAGTAGGCAATTTTACCAAATCTCGGTGAAGGATTTAGAAAACACTATTTTTGCTTCCTGACATTTTAAAGGGAAAATAACATATTTTAAACCCTTTTGGATTCTCATTCTTCATTTTTCTCATTTTTTATTTCTTATATTTTTTTCACTTTTCAATTTTTTCATTTTTTCCATCACAGGGTGTTTTAGCAAATTGAAAATACTACACCATATTATGCTCCTGTTTTTCTATTCTCTCCGTTTGCTTTAGGCGCTGTTCTACAAGAAAACATATATATTGTTTCAATTGGAATATATATATTCTTTTCACTTTTTCAGGGTAGCAAAACCTATTTTTGGGCGCTCGTCTGGTGTCCTGGGCACCCTTTTATAGTTGAGTTTGGCGCCATAGTGACGTCACTGGCGTCCTTGCGCCGGCGTGCTTGCGCCAGCGTGTTTGCGCTTGCGTGTTTACGCATGCGTCGGCGTTGCGGTGCTGGCGTCCTAGCGTCCACGTGGGCCGACTGGGCGCCGCCATTTTGGATTCTTCGCCACCGGGAGCAGACGCATCCCTTCATGCTCCTGGCGGCCTTGACAGTACCCCCCTCACGGGGGGCCTCAAGACCACCAGGACTTGGCTTCTGGGGAAATCCCTTACAAGACGAGGAGCATGAACATCAGAGTGTCCTTCCCAGGAGCATTCTTCAGGGCCAAAGCCCTTCCCTTGCTGAGATATTGAAGAGAGCCCCTGGAGATTCTGGAGTCAAGGATCCTTTCCACCTCATATTCTTGTTGACCATCCACAGAGATAGTAGGAGGGTGAGACTGGTCCATAGAAAAGCGATTGGAAGTAGCGGGTTTACACCAAGGAGACATGAAACACGTTGGGAATTCGCATCTCAGGGGGAAGCTGAAGTCTGACAGCCACAGGATTGATCACTTCTGAGATGGAGAATGGACCCACAAACTTTGGACCCAACTTAGGAGATGGCACCTTCAATTGAAAGTTCCTGGAAGACAACCAGACTTTATCACCAACCTTGTAGAGAGGAGAGGGTCTACATCTTCGATCAGCGAAGGTCTTGTGCACAAGAGCACTTTTCTCCAAATTAGACTTGGTTGCAGCCCAAATAGCGGACATATGGGCCGCATGGCCATCAGCGGCTGGGACATCAGACAAAACAAAGTCTTGCGGAAAGGCTTGAGGATGTTGGCCATACACAGACATGAATGGAGATCTTCCAGTGAATGAATGACAGGCGTTGTTATGGGCAAATTCCGCCCACGGGAGAAGGTCAGACCAATCATCTTGGCATAGGGAGACATGATTCCTCAGGAATTGTTCTAAGGCTTGATTCACCCGTTCCGCTGCCCCATTAGTTTGGGGGTGATAGGCAGAAGAGAACTGGAGAGCAATACCCAAATCCTTGCATAAGGAACGCCAAAACTTAGCTGTGAACTGGGAACCTCTGTCAGAGACTATCTCCGCTGGGAATCCATGCAAACGGAAAATGAATGGAATGAACAATTGAGACAATTCCACCGCAGATGGAAGCTTCCTTAACGGGATGAAGTGGGCCATCTTGCTAAAACGATCAATGACGACCCAGATGACAGTGTTCCCACTGGAGGCAGGAAGTTCGACTATGAAGTCCATTGCCAAATGAGTCCATGGATGAGAGGGGACAGGCAATGGCTGTAGTAACCCGCTAGGGCGAGAATGGCTAGGCTTGGAAGTGGCACAAACAGTACAAGCAGCAACAAAGTCCTTGACATCTTTACGAATAGTCAGCCACCAGACTAGACGCCGTAAAGTTCAAGAGTCTTAGCAGGACCAGGATGTCCAGCTTGCTTGGAGCAATGGGTCTGTTGAAGAATAGGCAGACGTAGCTCGGAGGGAACAAACACCATCCCAATGGGGGTATCAGGAGGGGCAGAAGATTGACCAGCCAGAATTAGATCAGCGAATTGAGGGTACAAGGAAGCGATGATCTTGACAGGAGGAATAATTGGCTCTTGTCTTTCAGGAGAACGATCCACCGGAGTGAAACTTTGAGACAGAGCATCGGCCTTCCGATTCTTGGAGCCAGGGCAATAAGTCAAGACAAAGTTAAATCGAGAGAAGAAAAGAGCCCACCTTGCTTGTCTGGGATTCAGCCTCTTGAGAGATTGAATGAACTCAAGATTCTTATGATCTGTGTAGATCGTGACTGGAATCAAAGAACCTTCAAGGAGGTGACGCCACTCTTCTAAGGCAAGCTTGACAGCTAAGAGTTCTCGATTTCCTACGTCATAATTTTGTTCGGCAGGAGAGAACGTCTTTCCATTTCCATTGGAGGAATGTCTTTGGGACAGGATAGCTCCAGCCCCAACTTCAGAAGCATCCACCTCGATGAAGAAAGGTAACTCCGGATCAGGATGGCGAAGAACCGAAGCGGAAGTGAAGGCACCAGAGTCAATGAATGCTGAGCCAACAATGGTCTTAGAGGTCAGACGGATCTGTAAAGGCAGAAGAAACCTGTGAGAGTTCTCTTGACATTTGGGAACAACATCCCTCACATGAGACTTTCCCGGGTCACCTTGGAGAGGGGAACTCGGAGGCTTCACAGGACAAGAGTTGGCAAAGTGGGATTGACCACCACAATAGAGACAAAGTCCAGCCGTACGTCTCCGGAGTTTCTCCTGTTCAGAGAGACGAACTCTTCCGACTTGCATAGGTTCCTCTGGAGGAATAACAGAAGGCTGCTGAGGAGTAGAAGGTAACAGCGGTCTTTGGAAGCGAGGAGCCAACATGGGTTGAAATTTCTTGACTCGATCCCTATCAGCGTGATGTTCTCTCTGACGGGTGTCCACCTTGACAGACAAGGCAATGAGGTCTTCAACCTGTGTGGGTAATTCACGGGAGACCAGGTCAATTTTGAGGTGGATAGAGAGTCCATTGTAGAAGGCAGCATGATAGACATCATTGTTCCAAGAAGTCTCTGCAGCGAGAGTACGGAAATCAATAGCATATTCCGCTACACTGCGATTCCCTTGGCAGATCTGGAACAGACGAGAAGCAGCAGTCGCCACCCAACCGGGAGCATCGAACACCGTCCGGAATTCTTGAAGGAAGGCTTTGGAATCATCTAATAAAGGAGATTCTTTCTCCCAATGCGGAGATGCCCATTCAAGCGCTTTCCCTGCCAGACGAGTGATCACGAAACCAACTTTAGCTCGCTCAGAGACAAATTCTGCAGGTTGCAGGGCGAACCGGATCTGGCACTGATTCACAAAACCACAACAGGCTTGAGGGTCGCCACTGTAGAGAGGCGGTGCAGGAATATGTGGACCAGAAGTGGAGGACTGTGTAGCCATGTCGGCAGCAACTGGCATGGGCGTTGTCGGCATTGGAATAGTCGGCGTCAGCATGGATAATTTTTCCAGAATTGTCTCCAGCGAGTGTCCAACATAATTTTGCCGAGCTTCTTATGCCTCCATGCGAGTATGCAGACCTCGAAAGGCCCTGCCGAAATCTGGCTGAGCTTTCTCAGTGGGATCCATGGCCCAAGAATTATGTCAGGGAGCCGGGAGCTCCCTCCAGGGAGGTAGTCAGGATCAAGGATCCAAAGGGTTAAGCAAGATACAAGGTCAAAGTCCAGGCAAGAGTTCAATGGCAGGCAGATCAGGATCAGATAACAAGAGTCCAGGCAGGGGGTCAAAACCAAGGCAGGAGCAGGAATCAGGATACAGGAAACAGGAATCAGGAATACAGGAACCCAGGTTCAGGGTAGCAAAACCTATTCTTGGGCGCCCTTCTGGTGTCCTGGGCACCCTTTTATAGTTCAGTTTGGCGCCATAGTGACGTCACAGGCGTCCTTACGCCGGTGTGCTTGCGGCGGCGTGTTTACGCATGCGTCGGCGTTGCGCCGCTGGCGTCCTAGCGTCCACGTGGGCCGACTGGGCGCTGCCATTATAGGATTCTTCGCCGCCGGGAGCAGACGCGTCCCTTCATGCTCCCGGTGGCCTTGACACAGGGCAAACGCAGGCATTGCCCATAGGCCTAAACTGAGAAACGGTAAACAATCTCCAACAGCAGTACAAATTTGATTGGAGAACAGACTAACTAAATTAACTAGGCATAATACTCACCAAAACAATATATATACTCTTTATAAGCATAATCATGGTGCATTGTCAGGAACTCTAATCCCAGAGATACAGGATGATTTATGTGTCTTGGTTGGGGCATGTAGCAATAGTGAAAAAAATGCTAATCTTGCCAAAGATTTTATATATGCTACGAACAATGCCTATACTACCCCAAGAAATTTTCTTTCATTCACTACAGAGAATGGTGATGTTATTTATTTGGGATGGCAAAAGGAAAAGAGTAGCTAAAGAAACACTGCACAGACCAACAATTTCAGGAGGCCTTGGACTACCAAATTTTGTGGAATATCACAAAGCAATCATCCTAGATTTTGAGAAACAAACCACACTTCCTAAAGATGTGGAGGGGCTCCTATGGCTCAAACAATACAGAACCCGCACAAAAACAACTTTCTCTTACAAAGAGTCAAAGACTTACTGATAATCTGGAAGAAAACCAGGAAGCACAAACTGGTCAAATTTATGCTCTCTCCACTACAACCCATAGCCAGTTTAGAAAAAGAGATACTGAATATATCATTACAAAACTGCATAAAAAAGGTCATTCGGTAAAGACCCGCTAGACTGTACCTCATACAGACCCATTGTACTCATTAATGCGGACGCAAAAATATTAGCAAAAGTATTGGCAACGCACTTAGCGCCCTTACTCTCTAACTTAATTTCCCCAGATCAGACATGTTTTATGCCTGGATGGTCCACGGATATAAACATCAGGAGACTGTTCAGAAACATTTCCATTTCACACGATAATTCGGGTAGTAGGTTGATTGCCTCTTTGGACAACGAAAAGGCTTTTGACTCAGTGAATGGGAATATTTATGGGCCATGCTGAGTAGAGTAGGTATACCCCCATTGTACATAACCTGGATAAGAGCATTATATCAGCTGCCTGTAGCGAAAATCCGTACAAACAACAAATTGTCTACTTCATTTCCAATCCTTAGGGGCACCAGGCAGGATTGCCCTCTTTCTCCTTTATTGTTTGCACTAGCCATGGAACCTATGGCCTGCCGCATTAGGGCCTCCCAAGAAATTGAAGGGCTTAAGATTGGGGAGCGAACAGAAATTATTTCAATGTATGCTAATGACACTTTATTATATTTACCCAACCCCCATCTGGCACTAGCACAAGCTCTAAATATTATAAACGATCACACTAACTATTCTGGACTTAAGATCAATTGGTCCAAGTCCGTACTCTTTCCCATTGATGCTCTCCCACCAGCTACCCCCAAAGGACTCTCGGTCTTAACTGGGTGACCACCTTTAAATATCTAGGGATTTGGATCCACGCTGATTTAACCAAATACACAGAATTTAACATTCTGCCTCAAATTAGGTACATGGAACAGAAAAGAAATGCTTGGGCAAATCTACCTCTATCTCTAATTGGTAGAATAAACCTATTTAAAATGGTAATACTACCGAAATTAACTTATATATTTAGGCAGTCCCCCACATTGATTCCACGCTCAATCTTCTCTACACTCAAAAGCCTCACACTTACATTATACTGGAATAACACTATTCCCAGATTAGCTCTCATCGCTTTACAACTCCCCACTCATCAGGGAGGGTTGGCAGCCCCCAACCTTCTCCTTTATTATCTGGCAACACAGATGGTGGTTGTAAGGAACTGGGCCAATTCAGATGATACAAATGCAATACTTAAGATAGAAATGAAATGTCTACTATATCTATGTTTTTTTTTTCTTTCTTCTTTTTCCCCTCTTTATCCTACCCTACTTTTCTTCCTATACTAACATTCCACCCCTATAAAGTATACAAAACAGTATAAAAAAAACTGTATTTGCAAACAGAGAATGTATACTGGTTGTCCTCAATATTTCCTGTTGAAAATCAATAAAGAAATATGGTAAACAATAAAGGAATGCTGGGAGATTTAATTCATAGCTGTAGCGCAAGGGTATAGCTAAAGGCCCATGTGCCCCAGTGACCACCAATTACTTAACCATGGCCTCCATCCATCAATATATATCTAAACCATACCTCCCAACATTTGAAAAATAGAGAGAGGGATCAAGAGATCACACCCACTTTAAAGCCATGCCCCTACATATCAGACTCATTTTAAACAACCCAGACATGGCAGTATGATTACTACAGAAAATGTATAAACTAAATTAGTTCCAGGCATGCCAGTATAATCAATAAATAAAATATATAAAGAGAATATGAGCTCTATATGTGCCAGTATAATTTCTACAGAAAATGTTTTAAAAAGTAAATTAACCCCAGAGATGTTAATGTAATCACTAATTAAAATGTATAAAGGGCATATTAATCCCAGATATGCCAATATAGTCGCTAAATAAAATAGATAATAGGCATATCAACCACAGACAAACCATTATAATGACTATATTAATCCAGATTTATAGTGGCGTAACTATTCACCAGCTGGCCCTGGTACAGGATGGGCACCGGGGCCCCCTGTAGGGCCCTTCCCCCCCATAAATTGCGCAATGAAGTGCTGTTGGCATGCGCACTGTAACATTTCCCCCCGCAATTGCACCCCTGGTGGTTCCGCAACTACAGTAAGATCGCTGTAACACAGCACTCCATTAGCCCCAGACAAGACAGTAATGCCATTGCAAAAATGGCTAATGAGCACTCCATTAATTTCAGACATGCCAATAGGATCAATGCAGAAATGGAGAGATTGAAAGCATTACCTCATCTACACTTGCTAATGTAGAATACCAACAACAAAGTTTTCATCTTTACTAATGCACTCTTGCTGCTTGGCTCTCTCCCTCTGCCTGGCTTAAACCCCAATAAAATATCCAAGATGGCTGGGCTTTCCACATTGGAATGCACAGCCATCTTGGATTTATCTACTCGAGATGCAGGGAGCAAAGACCTGGCCAAGAAGAAGCGAATAGGAGCAAATTAACACATTACATTAGGAGGACAAACCAGGACAGTGGGGCACAGTGCCTTATATGAGCCAGAGGAACAATAATTATGCCCTTGTGGAAAGTGTCAATTAGGACATCCCTAAGTTAATGTGTGTGCTGATTATTCCTTCTCTATAGTTGCATTTATACAATTAATTGATTATTAGGGTTGCCACCTGGCCGGTTTTCACCTGGTTTTTAAAAGGTATGTCTGGGGGAAACCTACCTGTCTGGATTTCCAAATTAGGAAATCCAGACAATTATGGCATTGTGATCAGCCAATTGTGTCAACTGCCCATGATCTTAACAGTTCACCCCCTGACATAACCCCCCCATTGTCACCTGCCTTGCCCCCCAAACGGAGCTTATTTAGAAAAAAGGTGGCAACCCTATTGACTACCTGCCAGATTTAGATGAGACATTCCCCATAGCCAGTAAGCAAATTGTCAATAAATGAACAGTTGTGCTGTTGCTCCTAATATGAAGGGAGGACTGCTGGGAGGAATGGTTCTTGATTACTGGATAGTAGGAGAGAAGTGAGAAATATGGTAACTATGTGCCCTTCAACTTACTTTGATTAAGAATCACCACTGAATTCAGCTTAACAGTTGCAGACATACTAAAGTAAGTTTCTCAAAAGAAAGCAGCAACGTTACTGAAACTGTAGCGGCTAAGGCATTTTTATTTCTTAGTATTTCTGGTATTGTATCTATGGAGGAAAGCTGATGTAATTCCAATATTTAAAAAGGGATGACAATCTCAGTCTGGCAATTATAGGACACTAAGTTTGACATCTGTAGTTGGCAAATTATTTTAATTCTTGTTAAGGGATCACATTCAAAGGTTTGTCCTAGTGAATGGCATTATGAGGAGCAATCAGCATGGCTTTATGAAGGATAAGTCATGTCAGACAACTGTGATTGCTTTTTATGATGAGAAAAGTAAGGTGCTGGACAGTGGGAGAGCAGTAGATGTGATCTATTTGGATTTTGTCAAAGCATTTGATACAGTGCCCCATAAACAACTGCTTTCTAAACTAAGGTTTGTTGGCTTAATGAAGTCATTTGCACATGTATAGGGAAGTGGCTACAGGATCGAGTACAGAGGGTGGTTGTTAATGGTACATTCTCTGCTTGGAGTAAGGTTCTAAGTGGGGTCCCTCAGGGCTCGGTATTGGGTCCACATTTTTTAACTTGTTCATTACTGATTTAGGGGAGGGTATTGTAAGTAATGTATCAGTGTTTGCAGATGACACAAAACTATGCAGCCCAATTAATTCCATCCAGGATGTAGCATCCTTGCAACAGGATCTGGACAAACTGGCAGTCTGGGCAGCTAAGTGGCAAATGAGATTCAATGTTGATAAATGTAAAGTAATGCACCTGGTATGTAAAAATATCCAAGCCGCTTATACTCTTAATGGGACTGCACTATGAATATCCATTATGGAAAAGGACCTTGGAGTCCTTGTAGATAATAAACTTGGCTGTAGCAAGCAATGCCAGTCAGCAGCTTCAAGGGCAAGTAAAGTCTTCAGCTTGAGGTTATTCATCCATTGTACAGAGCTCTGGTAAGGCCCCATCTAGAATATGCCATACAGTTTTGGTCTCCAGCGCTCAAATAGGACATTATTGAATTAGAGAGGGTGCAGTATAGGGCAACTAAGCTGGTAAAATGTATGAGGAAAGACTGGATAAGTTTGGGTTGTCGACGCTGGAGAAGAGGTGCTTAAGGGGTGATATAACTATATATAATTGTATAAGAGGATTATATAATAATCTCTCTAATTCTTTATTTACCAGCAGGTCCTTTCAGTTGACATGATGTCAACCATTCTGATTAGAAGAAAGGAGGTGCTATCTAAATATTTGGAAGGGTTTTTTTTACAATGAGAGCTGTGAAGATGTGGAATTCTCTTCTTGAATCAGTTGTACAGGCTGATACATTAGAGAGCTTTAACAAGGGGTTGGATGGCTTTTTAACAAGTGAGGGAATACAGGGTTATCATAGTACAAGTTGATCCAGGGACTGGTGTGATTGGCATCCTGGAGTCAGGAAGGAATTTGAATATTGGAGAGGCTTCAAATTGTTTTTTTTGTCTTCCTCTGTGTCAAACAGCAATTAGGTTATAATGTATATAGATTAAAAGGTTGAAATTGATGGAAGTGTGTCTTTTTTCAATCTAACTTACTATGTTACTTGTGGGGATATCACTCTTTAGGTAGTAGCAGCTCCTTTTCTCACAGATAAGAGAAAACAGGTTTCCAGATGATCTTTGCATGTGCTTTTATTCTACACAGCAGCTTACATACAAACAAAAGTTCATAACCTTTGAGGAGGCAGTAAAGAAAATAGTTCCAGATTTTCTGGTAAAGAAAAATGTCCTTTCCCAAAGGATCCACAACCCCACTTGGGCAATTTAAATCCAACAAGTAAATAAAAAGTTCACTCACAGTCCTTTGTAGATTCCCTGTGCTTTCTTTTTGAAGCAGCTTACATACAAACAAAAGTTCATAACCTTTGAGGAGGCAGTAAAGAAAATAGTTCCAGCTTTTCTGGTAAAGAAAAATGTCCTTTCCCAAAGGATCCACAACCCCACTTGGGCAATTTAAATCTAACAAGCAAATAAAAAGTTCACTCACAGTCCTTTGTAGATTCCCTGTGCTTTCTTATTGAAGCAGGTGCAGCTCACTCCCCAAGCACTTTAGGGCAGTAGCTTGTAGCCAATCCTTGCTACCCGGGAACTTGCCTCCTTGTGGGAAAACGAAAGTGTCCAGCAATAAACTCCTTATGCCAAATAACACAGGGCATGCAGTCAAAACTGACAATATTTTCCCATACAGCATTGGTAGGTCTCCTTTCTCTCTCACTCACAGAACAGAGCAGAGAGCAGCCTTACAAGGCATGTAAAGGCAAAAAAAAAATAAAATCCCATTTTTACTTTCTTTAATGAAAAAGAAATCTATCTCCAATATACTTTAATTCAAAAATGTGTACCATTTTTATAAGAAACCTGACTGTATGTAGTGAAATTCTCCCTTCATTTACTGCTATGGCTAGGAATTGTCAGACGGTGCCTAACTGCTGTGCAGGGAAACAATCATACTTTATGAACAGCAGAGGGAGCCCCAACCTTACTTCCCAGCCTTTCAGAACTCCAACAGCTTTGTTTCTCTGTAGAGCAGTCGGCGAATGTGTAGAGATTTGTACTGGATTTTATTTTTGCCTTTACATCTCATTTAGGGGCAGATTCACTAAGCCTCGACTGTTTTTTTACTTCGAATTCGACTTTCGATTCGAACGGTCGAGCAATCCTCCGATCAGGTGAATAGTTAAATTCGATAATCGAAGTGGACAAGTACGATTATCGAGGGATATATTAATTCGCCTATTCGACTATTCGACTCGAAGGATACCTTATTTATGAAATCTTCACCCGAAGTTTTATTTGTACCCCATCTTTGACCTACCGAAGTTGATTTTGGACTTCGACATTCGAATATGATATGATTCGAATCGAACGGTCGAAGTGAAAACCTATTCGACTATTCGATTTTCTTTGCTGGTGCTCTCCACTGTTGTGGGTGTATAGTGACACCTAGGGATCACTTTATAAACTGTTTTTTAGTTCTGGCTGCACTAGAGGTTTGTGGAATTACATTAAAATAAATACTGACACCAGAAACATGTTTGTTTTTGCATCTATCAGAATATAAGCTAAGATTTTCAAGTATCAATGGCTTAAAACATAATTTTTGATTTCTATTTTTTTTCAATATCAATTCAAATATTTATTGGCCCTATCTATCCTTACGCTTCACTAAATGGTTAAATGTTTCCAAGCTGCATGGAATGCTGGGAAACACTGGCTTACTTATAAAAACCCCCCCACCAGATGCCATTTGACTAAGAATTTTTAAAAAATGGAATTTTTGGCAGCCGCCATTTTGGAGGCAGAAGAGCAGGCTGAGGAGCAGGAACACCTTGTCCCTGCTAGGATCAGGCAGCCTCGTCACTTCAGTAGACCTGTACTTTGTTTGGATGAGTTGTCTGATGATGAGGTTGTGAGGATGTTCCACCTGAGTCGTGCCGCCATAGTGCAGGTTTATAGTCTCATCAGTGAGGCTATTGAACCTGTGACGGCACGGTCTCAGGCAGTGCCTGGGATGTGCAAGCTGCTTGCAGTTTTGCATTTCCTGGGCACTGGCAGTTTCCAGCAGGTTTCTTCACACCTCATTGGCATGAGCAAGCCCACCTTTAGCAGGATACTAACACAAGTGCTCAGGGCACTACTGCAGCACTCGCGAAGGCGCATTTCCTTCCCCTCAACTCAGGCAGAGTGGATAAGATTAAAACATGAATTTTCCCTAATTGGCCAATTTCCAAATTGCCTAGGAGCCATTGATTGCACTCATGTTGCGCTCACACCACCTCGCCATCAGCAGGAGCGCTACCGAAATCGTAAGCGCTCCCATTCCATCAATGTGCAGGTGGTGTGTGATTCCAACATGCGCATTATGAGTGTGAGGTCTGGCTTTCCTGGACGTGTCCATGATGCCACTATCCTGCGTCAGTCAGCTCTCCATGGCCTCTTCACCCGAGGAGAAATGCCAGACGGCTGGCTTGTGGGTAAGTTATATTTGCAATTTCATACAAAGACACTTCAAATATTATGTTAAAGGTGATATGTATGTATTTTCAAGAAATGTTGCCCTATTTTCAGTCTGGCTACAATAGATGCACTATGCATCTTGGGACCTGTAGTTTAGTTCAATCAGCTAACTTTGTTAGGGCTTTTAATTCTTGGCACCTGATTCAGTTTACAGGTGAGATGTGTTAAAGGACCAGTAACGTCAAAAAATAAAAGTGTTTTAAAGTAATGAAAATATAATGCAGTGTTGCCCTGCACTGGTAAAACTGCTGTTTGCTTAAGAAATACTACTATTGTTTATATAAATAAACTGCTGTGTAGCAATGGGGGCAGCCATTCAAAGGAGAAAAGGCTCAGGTTACACAGCAGGTAGCAGATAAGCTCTGTCTGTCTAATGGTGTAATCTGTTATCCATTAGTTAACCTGTGCCATACAGTATAGCCATTTTTCAATTTCCGCCATTGCTCCACAGCAGCTTGTTTATATGGAGTATGGTAGTGTTTCTGTAGCAAACAGATCAGTTTTACCAGTGCAGGACAACACTACATGATATTTTCATTCCTTTAAAACACTTTTTTGGTGTTACTGTTCCTTTAAGGGGATGATTTCTTAATGGATCTGCACACACACACAATTTTTGACATTTGGGGGGAGGGGAATTCCCTCTTTTATTGTGCCAGCAATGTTGTTTGGCTAACAAAAGGGGTAAAGTAAGTACCCCAACAGCAAAGAATTTGTGTGTAGATCTGTTTGTAAAGATTTTACTACTACACAATGGACATAACTACACCATTGGAATAGTCAACACAACAGACAACTGTAATCAATTACTATAATATATTTTGGTTTACATTTTTAGGAGACGCAGGATATGGACTTCTGCCTTGGTTGATGACCCCTGTGAGGTTTGCCCAAACACCTGCCCAACGTAGGTACAATCGTGCCCATCGGAAGACACGTAATATCATTGAGCGCCTCTTTGGGGTGCTCAAATCTCGCTTCCGATGCCTCTCAGTCACTGGGGGAGCTCTGCTTTATTCCCCCCAGAAGGTTTCACAAATCATCACTGTCTGTGCCATGCTGCATAATGTGGCAAGGGAGCATGGATTATCTGCACACATTGATGATGACCTGGAACCTGAGATTGAGGGGTATGTTGGCAGACAGAGGTACAACCAACCAGAGGGAAGAAGAGTGTGTGAAAGGCTCATCCGTGCCCACTTTTAGTTTTAAGTTGAACAAACCACACAAATAGTTAATTTGTACTTCTCAAGGGCCAAATAGTGGTACATATTTTTTGGGCCCTATTCCTAAGTGCATTTTTTGTGATTGTTTGCAATCTTGTCAGTTACCTTTCCAACCATGTTTTTCCACTGTAAATCTGGTCATTTGCTTAACCTTTAGCCCTCTTTCACACGAGCATTTGAAGCTGCGCTTCCCTGCGTTCTTTTTTTATGTGTTTAGCCGCAGCGGAGCACAGGAGTAGACGCATTCAGTTGTTTGAAATGGGACTGTACTCCACAAACACAAGAAAAATTTAGCATGTTGCGTCTCAATCTGTACAGCCCCATTGAAAACAACTGCATGCGTCTACTCCTGCGCTCCCCTGTAATGAGGTTTAGTAATGTCATGATCTAGATCAACTCAATAATGTCTGAAATCCATTAATTCCTAGGTCAGTTGTTTTGCCTTAATATGTTTGCCTTGTCATGAGTGTTATATGTCAGGTCTTTATAACCAATCTCGATTATTAGGCCTTATATGATTGATGTGAAATTAAATTGTTTGGAATGGATATCTGGAAAGTAAACAATTTTTTATACTTTTCTTCCAAATGAACAGCCTGCTGATGGTGATGAGATGACAAACAAATTTACATGTGTATACACATATTCAAGAGAAACCATTATCTGTACTTGTCATTTCAGCTTTCTGGCCTCCTACTGTGTTATGGTTGTGGTTCATGTGTGTCATACTCTTCTTTATTATCTTGGTACTTGCCCACAGAGGATACAGACATGGACACTGACTGATTGGCCACGCCTCAAACACCGTTATTCAGGTATTTAGGAATTACTCAGGGAATTGTAAAAGATATTGCTAACAACTTACCATATTATTGATGTGACTTTGCAGCCTCTCCATGTGCAAACTTTTCCTGAAGCACTAAATTGGACTCAACACAAGCGACAGATGTGATGAACTGACAGCTGTTTGGCTCATTTGAACCTGGGTGGAGTCACCTTTCAAAAACATATCAGTAAGTGGCAGTGTTTGTTTAGCAATGACAGGCTTTTGTGTGGCTACTTAAATTTGTTTGGATTTGTGTTAATGCATTTTTCTTGTTTGATCCACAGGTATGGCTTCTTCTGTTTTCTTGTTTGAAATGACACTACCCATGTTACTATTTTGGACTAGCACATTGTCAAAAAAGAAAAACAAACACACCCAGTAATGTTTTAGTACCTTTACTGACACAATCTTTCTCAAAATCCAAAACCGTTGAACAACAATAAAAAGACAATATATATCTGTAGAAAGTTTGTTTGTTTTTGGAACATACAATAGTTATTTGAAAACCTTAAAATATGTACCTTAGCTGGAAGGCACAGGAGGAATTTGGTCTCAACATATATTTCAAAATATAGCAGCCCCTATAGACCACTAAAGGGCAAAAGCTTTACAAAGGTTTTACAAAGCATTTGTTGCATGACATTGATAATGCACCCCGGGATTCATCATGGCCAACTTTACATTAAACAGTATCCAAAAATTTGGCCCTGATAAGCTTGTGTCCAAAACAATAATATAACAATCAATATGATGTACAAATGACACTTGTCAATATATGACAATTTGGCCAGTTGAAAAGCATCAACAATATGAGATTAGTGCTGGCCAGGTAGAGTGTTGGACAACCAACAATGCTTGATAGTGCAAAAGTAACAACCATTTGTGCCTATAAGGCATATCATACACCTAGACAAATACAAGATTCCTCTGCACTCAACCCATTATCAATATATTTAAGACAGAGACATTTTGTGCATACTGCTACTGAAAAATGCCTTACCCTTTAAACAAAACAGGGATTGTTTGTCCATATATTGCAATATATTTAAGCTGGCCAACTACGTCAAAGTCATCCCATATCTGGCCAGTCCTATGCTCAATTTTCATCTGATTCATTAAGAATTCTATGGTTCAATTATACATTTTATAAAAGGGACGAATATGTTTTACCTGCAACTTACTAGCTGCTTTCGAAAGTAAAACGCCCAACCTTGGCTGCCTTTTTATTGGACACCAGTGGGATCACCTGACTATAGTTGGAGAGGGTGGGAGCTACAACATGGAGCTGGTCACTGCTCCTGTAGAACTATAACAAACAAGGGAAAGTTGTGCTCACCACTAGTTTTTAAAATCATTAGGCGGGGTGCAATGAGGGTGTGACCACAAAATACATATAGACAAATACAAGATTCCTCTGCACTCAACCCATTATCAATATATTTAAGACAGAGACATTTTGTGCATACTGCTACTGAAAAATGCCTTACCCTTTAAACAAAACAGGGATTGTTTGTCCATATATTGCAATATATTTAAGCTGGCCAACTACGTCAAAGTCATCCCATATCTGGCCAGTCCTATGCTCAATTTTCATCTGATTCATTAAGAATTCTATGGTTCAATTATACATTTTATAAAAGGGACGAATATGTTTTACCTGCAACTTACTAGCTGCTTTCGAAAGTAAAACGCCCAACCTTGGCTGCCTTTTTATTAGACACCAGTGGGATCACCTGACTATAGTTGGAGAGGGTGGGAGCTACAACATGGAGCTGGTCACTGCTCCTGTAGAACTATAACAAACAAGGGAAAGTTGTGCTCACCACTAGTTTTTAAAATCATTAGGCGGGGGTGCAATGAGGGTGTGACCACAAAATACATATAGACAAATACAAGATTCCTCTGCACTCAACCCATTATCAATATATTTAAGACAGAGACATTTTGTGCATACTGCTACTGAAAAATGCCTTACCCTTTAAACAAAACAGGGATTGTTTGTCCATATATTGCAATATATTTAAGCTGGCCAACTACGTCAAAGTCATCCCATATCTGGCCAGTCCTATGCTCAATTTTCATCTGATTCATTAAGAATTCTATGGTTCAATTATACATTTTATAAAAGGGACGAATATGTTTTACCTGCAACTTACTAGCTGCTTTCGAAAGTAAAACGCCCAACCTTGGCTGCCTTTTTATTGGACACCAGTGGGATCACCTGACTATAGTTGGAGAGGGTGGGAGCTACAACATGGAGCTGGTCACTGCTCCTGTAGAACTATAACAAACAAGGGAAAGTTGTGCTCACCACTAGTTTTTAAAATCATTAGGCGGGGTGCAATGAGGGTGTGACCACAAAATACATATAGACAAATACAAGATTCCTCTGCACTCAACCCATTATCAATATATTTAAGACAGAGACATTTTGTGCATACTGCTACTGAAAAATGCCTTACCCTTTAAACAAAACAGGGATTGTTTGTCCATATATTGCAATATATTTAAGCTGGCCAACTACGTCAAAGTCATCCCATATCTGGCCAGTCCTATGCTCAATTTTCATCTGATTCATTAAGAATTCTATGGTTCAATTATACATTTTATAAAAGGGACGAATATGTTTTACCTGCAACTTACTAGCTGCTTTCGAAAGTAAAACGCCCAACCTTGGCTGCCTTTTTATTAGACACCAGTGGGATCACCTGACTATAGTTGGAGAGGGTGGGAGCTACAACATGGAGCTGGTCACTGCTCCTGTAGAACTATAACAAACAAGGGAAAGTTGTGCTCACCACTAGTTTTTAAAATCATTAGGCGGGGGTGCAATGAGGGTGTGACCACAAAATACATATAGACAAATACAAGATTCCTCTGCACTCAACCCATTATCAATATATTTAAGACAGAGACATTTTGTGCATACTGCTACTGAAAAATGCCTTACCCTTTAAACAAAACAGGGATTGTTTGTCCATATATTGCAATATATTTAAGCTGGCCAACTACGTCAAAGTCATCCCATATCTGGCCAGTCCTATGCTCAATTTTCATCTGATTCATTAAGAATTCTATGGTTCAATTATACATTTTATAAAAGGGACGAATATGTTTTACCTGCAACTTACTAGCTGCTTTCGAAAGTAAAACGCCCAACCTTGGCTGCCTTTTTATTAGACACCAGTGGGATCACCTGACTATAGTTGGAGAGGGTGGGAGCTACAACATGGAGCTGGTCACTGCTCCTGTAGAACTATAACAAACAAGGGAAAGTTGTGCTCACCACTAGTTTTTAAAATCATTAGGCGGGGGTGCAATGAGGGTGTGACCACAAAATACATATAGACAAATACAAGATTCCTCTGCACTCAACCCATTATCAATATATTTAAGACAGAGACATTTTGTGCATACTGCTACTGAAAAATGCCTTACCCTTTAAACAAAACAGGGATTGTTTGTCCATATATTGCAATATATTTAAGCTGGCCAACTACGTCAAAGTCATCCCATATCTGGCCAGTCCTATGCTCAATTTTCATCTGATTCATTAAGAATTCTATGGTTCAATTATACATTTTATAAAAGGGACGAATATGTTTTTATTTTATCATACACCTAGGACTTGCTATTGAATGAGCACAGGTGGAGGAGGAGGAGGAGGTAGTAGGAGTTAGCACCTATTAGGAGTGCTGGGTAGCCAAAGTAGGCCAGAGGTAGGCCACATAACTTCTTGTGCAAAGTAACAAACATTTGTGCCTATAAGGCATATCATACACCTAGGACTTGCTATTGAATGAGCACAGGTGGAGGAGGAGGTAGTAGGCGTTAGCACCTATTAGGAGTGCTGGGTAGCCAATAGGGATGTAGCGAACTGCCGATTTGGTGTTCGCGAACACCGGCAAAAAATGCGAACGTTCGCGGACAGTTCGCGAACTTCGAACACCCGCTAAAATCGTTCGATTCGAACGATCGAAGGATTTTAATCATTCGATCGAAGGATTTTCATTCCATCGAATGCTAAAATCATTCGATCGAACGTTTTAAAATCGTTCGATCGTTCGATTAAATCATTCGATTGAATGCTTACAATCGTTCGAACGAATGGAAATCGTTATATTTTTAGCGGTCGAAGGAATCGAATGGTTGAACGATTTTTATTCGAATCGAACGCGAACTCAAAATGCGAACGTTCGCGAACAATCGGCGGACGCGAACGGTCGAAGTTCGCGCGAACAGTTCGCTACATCCCTAGTAGCCAAAGTAGGCCAGAGGTAGGCCACATAACTTCTTGTGCAAAGTAACAACCATTTGTGCCTATAAGGCATATCATACACCTAGGACTTGCTATTGAATGAGCACAGGTGGAGGAGGAGGAGGAGGAGGTAGTAGGCGTTAGCACCTATTAGGAGTGCTGGGTAGCCAAAGTAGGCCATGTTTGAAGTAATTAGTGAAAAATACACAAGCAAAAGAGTAGTATTTCAATTCTTTGAGCCTTACATGTAACATTTTTGTCCCAAGTGAATGTTTTGGGAAACACTGCAGCATTACTATAGAAATATGGTAGAGCAAATGTAATGTTTGTAAGTGCTTTTCCAGATGTTATTGGAAAAGGGTGCCAATGGATGGTAGATATGGCACACCTTGGTGCTGATAACACCAGAAATACACAAATATGTTAGCACAAATGCACTTTGATGTTTTAAGTGCTTTTCCAGGTGTTATTGGAAAGGGTGCCAATAGATCTTAAAATGGCACCCCTCAGTGAAGAGAATGCAGCATGGTCTTAACAATGGGATGTGTTGTTTGGATGTCAGTCCCATTGCTGGGTAACGGACAAAGTCACACCTGAAGCGTGAATTGGGCGAAGTTCTTTGCCAGGATAAAATGGGCAAAGAGGCTAGTGTCAGTTTGAGAAGTGACACAGACTGGAGTTAGGGACGTTTGCGCTTATCCCCTCGGACAGGACCTTGTCCCCTTCCACGCCCCCTTCCTCTGCGCTGCTGAGGAGATGCAGGGGGTGGAGGGGGAGCAGCAGCAGGACCACGGACTGGACCCTCAGCAGGACCCCGTGGTTGGTGAGCCTGTTCTCTAATAGCTGCCACCAGGTCCTGGATGTTTCTTTCGATGGTTTGCTCCATGCTCTGCATACCGTCACGGAAGGTGGCATGCATGAGAGCAAACCATCTTCGCATCCAGAGACTGTGGCGGCGTTGCTGTTGAGCCAGAGTTGTCATAAGCCCCACATAGTGCAGACGTCTCTCACCCAGTCGCTCTGGTTGCTCCTGTGGTGGTCCCCCAATTGGTGCAGCGGCGGCAGGAGCTGCAGCACCTGCTTCAGCAGCAGCATCAGCAGCACCCGCTTCAGCAGCATCACCTACAACAAAAATCAAATATAAAGATCGATAAATTTATTGGACATGTGCATAACCCATAACAAAAAAACAAAGGTGGGAAAGGAAGCTCACAAAGATAATCTTAGAAGATAAATTGGTGTTGGGTGTTTCCATGTTTGGGTCTGGGGGGGGGCTAAATCATTCCAATACTGGATTTGAAATGGAACATTAATGTGTATATAGTCAAAATATATGTGTTTTTTGTTTGCCTTGTTTGTCATCAGCTGCAAGTTAAGGAGATAGTATGAGACACACAATGAGAGTGGTGATTGAACCTGGGAGAGGGGAGTGAAACTTGACAGAGGGGTGGTATAGGAGGTGGGAGCAAGAACAGAGAGGGAACCTGCAAGTGGAAAGGGAGACCGGAGAGACAGCATGGAGGGAGAAAACTACTATGAGGCATGAGGAGCCAGAGTAAAACTTGAGACGGTGGGTGGCTTGGAGTGAGGGGGAGCAAGATGGACCATGTAAAAGGAAAAAGAAAAGTGTCGAGTCAACAGGTGAGAATGTACGCTGAGCAGAGCCAATAGTCAAGGGCAGTCACAAAGACATCAGTAGGATTTTAAAGTGGGGCTGAGAGAGAGTGAAATAGTAGTAGCGCTGTATGGTGATTTCAGGCTGACAGTCAGAACGGGAGAGGCACAGGAAGAGGAAGGGAGAGATGCAGAGCCAGAGCAGCTGAAGAATCTGATTTGACACTTTGGTCGCATAAGGAAATGCCCAAAATGTATATTCTATCCAAAATCTGTCTTTAACAACCTACTGCTTTTCATTAACACTGAAGAGGCACATAAAGTAGGCTGCATGAGGGACTCAGTAAATGTGCTTTGCATCTTTGGGACACAGACACAGACAAATAAAGGAAGGGCTCTTACGTCTGGGGGGCACCACAGGTAGCACGGCTGGTGACTGGGCGCGCTGGGGAGCTCGATGTTCTGTAATGTGAAATTGGACATTAGTAATGTTGCAAACAATTTGAGGAAGCAACTACATTGGCCACAAACATGTCTGTACCTTGAGCTTGTGGGGCTGTAGGGCTCTCTGCAGCCTCACCCTCTTCCTGGGGCTGCTGAGGATCAAGGTCCTGGTCACTGTCCGTGGGTTGTGGCGCTGTCCACGGTGGTGCTGCAATTGTTAAGAAATGTGCAAAATAAATTTGTCAGTCATAAGCTACTACAATTGTACTTGTTTATTAGGCTGATGGACAAACCTACAACATGTTTCTGAAATATTTAAGTTAGCCTTTAAAATAATAACTCAAATGTAATGGGCGAGGAAACGATATGTTAAAGTCCAAGTGGAGTCTATCAGGGCACTGCAAGGGAGATGCTAAGGTTGAAAAGTTAAATACATGACACAAAGGCACTGTTTGCAATGATGTGAGAAGCACAGAATGTATTAGGTGACAATACAGGTGCTGTAGGCTCTACATATGTTGCTTCACACTTTTAAACACTGAAGTTAAAGGGTTTGTTAACCTTAAAGTAATGATTTCCTATGGTACCCAATATTCTGTTTTTTTTTTATCAGCTCTACAGTAGACTATTTCGAAAATGTGGTTGCTAGGATGTAAATTACCATAGCTAGAAATCGGAGACTGGAATAGAATGATATGACAGTCTAAAATGATAACATAACATACTTCAAAAGTTAACTTCAAGCTCAACAACCCTTTTAATCCACTTTATAAACATTTCTGTTCTAGTAGGGAAATGGTTAATAAACGTTTGCCTTTTTGGCAATGTTACAGCTGTACGTAAGTAACTACTACAAAAACAAACAACAATCCTGGAAACATAAAATCCTCTAATGGCAAACAGGAGCAATATTTAAGGAAAAAAGCTAAATGATAAAGGGTAAATGAGTTATTTAGACAAATGATAAGAATGTGGATAAAAGCAGTAAGAATGTTGTGTATTAAAATGTACTTACTTCTCCAGTCTGTGTCATGTAATGAATGATACTAAGAAAAGGCACACTGGCACACAAGTTGTGGATGCAGGTGAAGACCTTGCAGTATTTTTTATTCACCGGAAGTGCAACGTTTCGGGGCAAGCCCCTTTGTCAAGCATACAGGATCTGTGTAAGATGGTACATTTATAGGTGATTCAATCAGTTAATTGACAGGTGCAATCAATTAGTGAAGTTAAACATTTGTTTAAACCAAGTGAGACGAATAACCCCAGTTAGCAACTGTGAAACGAAATAGAAAAAATGTATCTAGCAAAAGGCAAATAATAAAAAATGAAAAAACAATGAACAAAAGGCTTAGATTCATTTCCCATGCAATAAAAGTCCAAAGTCCAGTGGGAAACATTATAGGCCAAAATTTTCAAATGTAACGAAAACATTTTTTCAACATTGTTGCAGTACCTATAAAACAAACATGGACATAAAAAAGGTTACAAAAAGTAACTATGTATTCTTACCCTGTCTGAAGGAAAGAATTAGAAGAATACCTGTCCCTGCATCAGGATATTTGCACATAGTTTTCTTATCTGGAAAAATTAAATGAAGAGAGTTAGAGCAACCAGGAAAAGAAAACTTCATAAAAAGCAAGCCATACTGAACTCTTCATTAAGACCTTTTGGATATTTAGTCTGGAGTAACCAGATCCAATAGCACTCTCTCTGTAATAAAATTCTCTTTTTATCTTGTCCTTGTTGTATTTTTATTTTCTCTAAAACCTGCCAGCGGAGTTGTGCTACTCTATGGCCGTTTGTGAAAAAATGTTTGGCAAGCCATGTTTCATTCTTATATTTACTTGGATCTCTATTTTCATTTGGAGTGGTTGAACTTGATGGACTTTGTTCTTTTTCAACCTGATTTAACTAAGATACCAGACTTGACTAGACTATTCCCAACTAAAGCAGAGGGAAGATTCTACTATACTGGAATAAGTATGTTTCATTCCAAATTCTCACACTGCCACACATAAAATCACATAAACGCCTTATCTGATCCAAGCTGACAGCCAAAGTAATAGCAAATTCAAATTTATTATATGATCACACAGGTGTAAATTTGATATCAAGATAGATGAGATAGGGTTAATCCTTTTTGATCCTTGATTGGTTTTAAGTAAAAATGGGAGGGATTACCTGGGTTTAAATTCTGGTGTGGAACATATTGCTGTTAGAGACACCTATGACTAAGTGCCGGAGGGTAAGATACGCGTAAGGTGGACCATGTGGGATCAGTATGTATCAATCTTTTAAAATGTGAATATTAATAAACAATTTGTTTTTACTGGAATTAAGCCTTGGGACATATATCTTTTGATATAAATATTTTTGTGTTGACTGCCTTTTGAACCGGTGTATGCAGAACAGCACCAGACTGTGAAACTTCATGTTTAAAAAGCCTTTATTTCAGCTTTGGGCATCACCGCAACGTTTCAGGCCATGCGGCCTTTTGTCAAGCTTACTGACACTCCATTAATCGTGCAATTTATACTCTCCAACACCATCTAGTGGTCATTTACAAACTGGAACTATAACTCTCATAACAATCAGAGTAGTGTAACAATACACAATGTCCATATAAATATTATAAGTTGGTGCTCAAACCTTAGGGTGAATATTCGACAGCATGTGTATATAACAAACATCTGTAAAACATAAGTGAATAAAAACACATTAAAAAAAAAATTCTATAATAAAATACAGGTTATTGTTTTTTTGAAATAAACAAATGAGGTAAATATAATTATCTAAAAATAGGGCTCAAGTCATATTCTTTATTGAGACCCCATGGCTGCAAGGTCTCCAATTTGCGGATCCAGAATGCCTCTCTGTACAACAATTCCTTTAGTTTATTACCTCCTTGTTTAGTTTCCATAGTCTCAACTACATAAAATGTTGTTTGGTTTACCCTATGTGCACACTCAATAAAATGCCCCACTACCGCCTGTTCCTTTTTACCTGTATTAATAGCTGATTTATGTTCCCTGATACGCTCACGGACCGTCCGCTTGGTTTGCCCCACATACGCTAGCCCACATGGGCATTTAATGATGTAAACCGCGTATGTGGAACTACACGTGTATTGGCCTCTAATTTTTATGGGGTAACCCTTCCTAGGGTGAAAAATACTATCCCCTTGTTGCACATTGGAGCAACAATTACAATTGTAACAGGGAAAAGTCCCCATTTTTCCTTTCCTTGGATCTGTATTTTGACTTATATCTGAGTGTACCAGCATGGATACCAATGATTTACCTTTCTTATAAGCTATAACAGGTGGTCTAGCAAACTATGTAATTTGGGGTAGATTCTCTTTTAATAGGGGCCAATGCCTCCGTAAAATGTTTACAATTTGTTTGCTTAACGTATTGTATTGTGTCACAAATGTGACCTTACTTTCTCCCCCTTTCGGTTTCCCCTTTGGCATTTCTGCCCTATCTTGTTTTTGTATTTCCTTCAACTGTGTCTGTAATAGATGATCAGTATATTCCCTCTCACTGAATTTTTCACACATCTCCACCAGTCTCTTGTCTGCTACTTCATCCGATGCCACTATCCGTTTAACCCTGCTCAATTGAGATTTGGGTAATGATTTTTTTAGTTGTGGCGGATGAAAAGATTAAAATGAAGTAGCAGATTTTGGTCTGTGGGTTTAACATACAGATCTGTTAGAAGACCCTCTGTAGATTTATACACATTTGTGTCCAAAAATGAAATCTCTTCCAAATGTGCATTCAGGGAAAATTTTATGAAGGATAAAGCATTGTTAATCTCCTGAACAAACAGTTCTAGAATCCAACGTGGTACCGCCCACAAAGCAAACACGTCATCAATGTATCTCATCCATTTCTTACAATGTGTTTTAAATAATTCATTAGCATACACATATTTAGTTTCAAATTGGTTCATGAAGATGTTTGCGTATGCGGGGGCCACGTTGGACCCCATCGCCGTCCCCCTAATCTGCATATAGAAATCTTCCTCAAACTGAAAATAATTATTATGCAACAAAAGTTCCAAACATTGTATTACGAACTTTTTCTGGGACCCATCCAAGCTGTCATCATGAAGTAACTAGTGAGACAGCCTCCACACCCCCATCATGTTGGATGAAGGTGTAGAGGTTCTCCACATCCAGAGTCACTAACCAAACTCCCTCCACGGTAATCTGCCAGAGCTATTACGCCAATTAAAGGATAACACCACCTATTGTAAATTGAAAGTGAATCCCCTAATGGGGATCCAAGCTAAAATAAAAGTAATTTTGGATGAAGCTACACAATTGAATATTATAGATGGTAAATTGGCTTCTTTTCTACAGCAACAATATCCTCTCACTCCTGTTTTTTACGTTCTCCCGAAAATACATAAGAACATGGGACGCCCCCCAGGTAGGCCTATTGTTTCCTGTGTAGATTCAGTCCTCTCACCGATTGCGATTTTTGTGGATAGAATTGTGAGACCATATGTAGAATTACACCAATCTTACGGACTTCCTGTTCAGCACCTGAGGTGATGGAAGCACAGAGGTGGAGCTCCTGCTTACCAGGGTCAAGAGTCGGCACATAGAAGCTGTTCTCTTCATTTGAAATTTGTTCGTGTTGGTTCCCGGAGTGAGGAGAGCCAGAGGAGCAGAGAGGAAGCAGGTTTTTTGGTGATTTGGCTTCTTATGACTGCTGAGGTGTTCCTGATGTGCTGAGCTCTTTAGTTACCTCACATTCTGCCATTGCATTTGTCAAGCCCACGCTGTTTTCGAGATTCACCTGTGAACTTGCGGTTCTCTTAACTGGGGGCTCTGCTGCATACTGGTTATATACTACATTTTGAGTCAGTTGTGGCAAGTTCTAAGCAACATATTTCTAACAAAATGGTGGCCTCTGATTTCCTGCTGGGACACTGAGTTATCAGCTAACTTAGTCAGAGCTGCTTGCTGAGTCTTATTTTGTGTCACATTGTTTCAATCTTAGTGACAGGAATTTGTCACAGAAAAACAGTTATCTCTCTGCTGACTAAGACTAAACATTGTTAGTGATTGCTGTCATTACTGAGACTTTTGTTACACCTTTATTGTATACAATGTTACAATTGCTTGAGGAGGAATGTAACCATAGCAACAAATCAACGGTTACTTCTTTGTGAAAGGAAAACAGAGACAAAGAATAAAACAAGAAGGAAAAATTGACTTGTAATAAAAGTTTTATTAATATTGGGATTGTTGCTCAGGTTTTCTAATATATGAAAACGTATTCTCCTTCCTTCACAATGTTTTCTAAAGCTAATGGCAAAACATATGAAAAGGCTAACAAGAAAAATGTAAAGCTACAGGATAGGGATACAAATAGTATTTTCTTATCTCACAAGTCTGCTCCTACAAGAACATCTTTATCTGACGACTACTCTCTTATTGCGGCTGAAGTAGCCAGACTCATCAATCCAGTTATAGAGTCAACAATTAGTAAGGCCATTGACAAACTGCAGATTAAAATTACTAGCATCTCAGAAAAGCTCTCTACACATGATAAAAGATTTGGCGAGATCGAGGATGTGGTTTCTCAACTCCAAGATGATATAATTGATTCTTCATCCAGGTTGGACTCTTTAGAGAAACAAAATCAAAAGCTTAAGTTGAAAGTGGATGACCTGGAAAATAGATCTCGGAGAAACAATCTCAGATTCATAAACATTCCTGAATCTTTCCAGAATGATTCCTTAAACATGTTAATTTCTAAAACAATTCCCATCAAATTGGGTCTTCCTCAGGATTGTCAATGTTTCAAAATAGAGAGACTTCATAGGATTGGTCCACCTAAAGATCTCCAACCCATGAGACCAAGAGCAGTAATTGTCAAATACCTGGACTACACAGATAAAAATAGATTATTTCAAGCCTACAAAAAATTAGATACACTTGATGTTGAAGGAAATAAAATTTTGATATTTCCAGACTACTCATTGCTTCTGTCTCAAAAACGAAAGGAATTTTCCAAAACTTGCCAATCACTGGCTAATCTTCATATCAATTTTGCCTTGATGTATCCTGCTAAATTTAAGATTTTTCTGCCTTCTGGAGCCAGGGTTTTTAGTGATCCTAGAGAGGTGCACACTTTTGTTTCACATATGGAAAAGAAGATAGTGGAAATCTTGCTTTGGTAACACCATCTAACTCAAAATGTGGCTCTCCCCCAAAGGTTCAAAGATGGAAGAGATATGATACCCCTCGACAGTCTAGATTTTCTAAGGATTCAAAACCTTCTCAAGTTCAGACCAAATCTAGGTCTAGGTCGAGATCTCCTTTTCCTCCTAGAACAGGAAGTCTTCCACATTCCAGTGAAGAAGATATGATCCCTGATACCTGACTCTAAAAGGGAATAAACTTTTTCTTCAATATGACCCTGTAGTGGGTGTTATATTCTCTGTTTAAGAGGGTGTTAGTTTTCCATCCTTAGGGAAAAAAGGAAGTGTCCTATTACTTAGTATACCAAATTTGTTATTCGGTTCTATAAGTCACTATCTTTTAATTTTACATGTAATTACTGATCCGTATTGTTTGCTCTGTTTTGTTTATACCAGTGGATGTAGCTATATATGTATTATTTTACTTAAATCAGCTCAAGCTCCTCTTTCAGGTTGATGTCTTCATTTAGATCATATTCCTTGTCCTTTGTTTCCTGGAATGTCAATGGATTAAATCACTTTTCTAAGAGAAGGAGTATACTTAGTAGTTTAAAAAATACCAAATGTGACATAGCATTCCTACAAGAAACCCATCTTAATGGTTCAGAGAATGCTTGGTTGAAAAAAGATTGGGTTGGTGAGCTAGCCTTCTCCCCTGCTGTTAAGAAAAAATGTGGAGTAGCTATTTTATTTCATCGTAAACTGAATGTTGCTATAACAAAGTCGATAGAAGATGAACTTGGCAGATTTATTTACACTGAAGTACTCATTAATGATGTTGTGTGGCACTTGTGTTCCGTTTATGCTCCAAATAGTTCTAAGTCTGATTATTTTAATTGGCTCAAAAAACAAATTTCTATGCTTCCTGCTAACAATATAATTCTAGCAGGAGATTTAAATGAGTCTTTTCTTAGTTGTATAGACAGATCGGATTGGAAATTGAATAATCCTTGTAAGAAATCTATGCTCCTACATAATTTTTGCAGAGATACTAACCTTAATGATGTTTGGAGACTTTTTCACCCTGCTGAAAAAGATTTTACCTTTTTCTCATCTGCTCATCATGTAGGTACAAGAATAGATTATTTTCTAATTTCCAATAATCTGATAAATAGAACTATTGAAGCAACTATAGGAGACATTAATATCTCAGACCATGCACCAATCTCATTTGTGGTCTCCATTTCACCTGCACCTAGAAACTATGTCTCTTGTTCCTTTCCTGATTCGCTTAAAGATAATCCAGACTTCATTAAGATGCTACATAGCAGATGGGATTTGTTTTTCAAGGAAAACAAATTACATTCAAAAGATCCATCCTTATTATGGGAAACTTGGAAGGCAGTGGTTAGAGGGGAAATATCTTCTTTTAAATCTCACTTCTTTAGGAAAGTTTACAAAAACTTTCTTGAGTTGAGTAAAAAACAAAGCATCTCTTACATTCGATTTAAACAACATCCCTCATTTGAGAATGCTCAAAAATATAAGAATATTTTAGATGAACTTAAAATTTGGATTAAATTGAGACAAAATTTTTTTGCATCTTTTTCGCAGGCTAGGCTTAAAAACTTAAGTAACAAAGCAAATAATTTGCTTTTTAATCTTACTAAGGCTGAAAATAAGCAGGCTAAACTTATTAAGATTAAAGATACTCATGATCAGCTAACAAATGATCCCAATAAAATTGTAAGCATTTTCAAAGATTTTTATAAAGATTTGGAATTTGTACTCTAATCCAAATATAAACTCTGAGAAAATGCAAGAATTTTTTGTAAATTGTAAAATCCCCCAGATTTCAAAGGGTCAGTTGGAAAAGCTAAATAGTCCAATTTCCTCTGAGGAAGTGTCCACTATTATTAATAATCTGAAAACTGCAAAGGCAGGTGGCCCTGATGGCCTAACTCCTTCTTTCTACAAAATTATGAAAGATAAAATCTCACCCTTTTTAACAAACCTATTCAATGATATATTATTCTTTGGAAAGAGCCTACCTTCTAGTGAAATATCAAATCTTAGTTATCCCAAAAAAAGACAAAGACTTATCCCTTCCCTCCTCCTATAGGCCTATTTCCTTGTTAAATCAAGATATCAAGATACTATCCAAGGTCCTTGCCGATAGGCTTTCTTTAATTCTTCCCTCTATAATATCCGAGGCCCAAAATGGTTTTATTAAGAATAGGTCAGGAGTAAAGAATATTAGGGCTCTGATCCATATCTTATACTTCGCCAAAAAACATAAAATCCCCAGTTCTATTTTTAATATTGATGCTGAAAAGGCGTTTGATAATATTAACTGGGATCATCTATTTGTTTGCCTTAAGAAATTTGGTATCACAGGCCCCTTTTTCCAATATATCAAATATCTTTACAAAAATCCCAGAACACAAATAATTTTGGGGGGAGCTAGGTCGCCACCTTTTGAATTATTTAAAGGGACAAGACAGGGCTGTCCTTTGTCGCCCCTTTTATTTAATATTGCTCTAGAACCGCTAATTCATTTCCTTGATCAATCCAAGTCAATTTCGGGAATTACCATTAATAGAAGACATCTCAAGGTATTAGCCTTTGCCGACGACTTATTACTAATTTTAAAAAATCCTGAGTCCTCACTTAAGGTTGTTTTTGATTTATTCCGAGACTTTCAGTCCTTCTCTGGTTATAAAATTAATGTTGAGAAATCGGAAGTAATGAATATTTATGGTTCTTTTTCTAAATCTTTACTTAAGAAATTCCAACTTAAAACCCCAAAGAATCAGATCAAATATTTAGGATTAATAATTCCATAAGATCTA
Source organism: Xenopus petersii (assembly GCA_038501925.1). Classification (NCBI taxonomy): domain Eukaryota; kingdom Metazoa; phylum Chordata; class Amphibia; order Anura; family Pipidae; genus Xenopus; species Xenopus petersii. The sequence continues at coordinate 56,805,366 of CM076687.1, read as the reverse complement.
AATAATTTATATTCTTTGAATATCACTCCAGCCTGTCAAAAGGTTTTTTCCATGTGTGAAAAATGGGCTAATTCTCCCCTTAATATAAAGGGACGAGCACTCTTTTTTAAATCTTTGATATTTCCCAAGTTAATATATCCATTAATTAATCTCCCCTTGCTTATAAAACATTTTGATATTAAGAAACTTGACTCTGCCTTAAATAAATTTATTTGGAATGGTAAAAAGGCAAAAATTGCACTTCATAAATTAAGAGCTCCAGTTAAACTAGGAGGGTTAAATCTTCCTAACTTTAGAGCTTTTAATTTATCAGCCCTCACTAGATACTGTATTGAGTGGATCTCTCAAGGCAATAAATTTACAAACCCTGACATCGAGATCTTTCAAGAACCCTTCTTTGATATTTTATCTGTTTTACATAGCAAATGGGGAAATGTTCCTTGTGACTTTAAAAGGAATCCTCTTTATCGTAATTCTATTTTTGTGTGGAAACATTTATTCTCTCAACATGGGTATAGTTATACAGAAACCCCTTTCATGCCAGCAAAGCTCTTACTTAAACCCTCAGATTATCAAAAGTCTGATTCTTTTCTATTTTCTGCTAAGAGAAATTTACTAGTCTTAGTTAAAGACTTATTTGATCCACATAAGAAAACTATATTGTCTTGGTCAAAACTCAAAAATGAGTACAAGCTTAATGAATCTGATAGATATTATTACTTAGCTTGTCAATGTGGTCTTTCTCTACTGCATGATAAAAACAATTTGATTTTAGCTGACCACAAGCTAGCAGATGATTTGGCAGAATTTTTGGAACTCCCCTGTTTGATTTCAATTAACTCTTTATCTAAAAAATTTTGGAATATTTATGGTACAGACTCACATCCATTATCTAAATCGTCCATTAAATGGACCGAGTTTTTACAATGTCAAGTGTCTCCCTCAGATTTAGTGAAATCTATTAATTCTTATAATAAATTAATTTTTGCAGAGAGTTGGAGAATACAACACTTTAAGCTTATTCATTTAGGATATGGGAAAATGTTTGCTAAAAGTACCTCTAATAGTCCTATATCATTTTGTCCTAAATGTGACGAGACTAATGTGTCAATTTTTCATTATTTATGGTCCTGTCCAAAAATTAACCTTTTTTGGAGGGAAGTTACTAATTTTTTGAATTCTAGACTGAAGATAAAAATTAAACTATCTCCGTGTATTGCTTTACTGCATCTAGATATTAATATGCTTTCTGCAAATCCTAAGTCAAATATTATCTCCGATGAGAGTAAATTATTGACTTCCTTTTTTCTAGCTGCTTCTAGGAAAGCTTTATTTAATTTCTGGTTACAAAAGGAACCCCCCTCATTATCGGACATCATCTCTTATATGAATCAGCTTAGTTGGCAAGAAGCCTTAATAACTAAAACTAAAGGAAGTATTTCCAAAGATTCTTTTAGGCTGGTTTGGTCTCCTTATTTTGAAATCTGTAACTCCAATATTGGCGATCAAATAATGCGCTTTCTTCAATAGTTAGATGACCTATCTGACACTCCAGATGATAAATGGGCTTTTTCTTTCTTTTATTACTTGTGCATCCACTGGCTTAGTTAATTTTTAGTTCATTTTTGTTATTTTTCATGAATGATATAGTTTTGATACTATTGTCTCCTTTGCAACATATTTTCTTCATCTGCATAACATTTGTTGTTATTTTGATTTCATTTGTTTAATATGAAAATTAAATAAGATATTTTAAACACACCAATCTTACATTAGAGATACCAGCGATTTTCTTAACAAATTGGCAGATTACTCAGACACCGTGGAGGGAGTTTGGTTAGTGACTCTGGATGTGGAGAGCCTCTACACCTACAGTACATCCCACATGATGGGGGTTTAGAGGCTGTCTCTCTAGAGTTACTTCATGGTGACAGCTTGGATGGGTCCCAGAAAAAGTTCGTAATACAATGTTTGGAACTTTTGTTGCATAATAATTATTTTCAGTTTGAGGAAGATTTCTACAGTATATGCAGATTAGGGGGACGGCGATGGGGTCCAATGTGGCCCCCGCATACGCAAACATCTTCATGAACCAATTTGAAACTAAATATGTGTATGCTAAGGAATTATTTAAAACACATTATAAGAAATGGATGAGATACATCGATGACGTGTTTGCGCTGTGGGCGGGGCCACGTTGGACTCTAGAACTGTTTGTTCAGGAGATTAACAATGCTTTACCTCGAGTGTGGGAAATGGGGGTGCAGTAAAAGATGGCACAAAGTTCGGGGACACGTGGCAGGTCCCACACCCCAGCCAGGGGAAGTAGGGCCTCCCCCAGGGCACGCCACGTGTCCCCTATGTTGGGGGGGACACGTGGCGTGCCCTGGGGAGGCCCTACTTCCGCTGGCTGGGGTGTGGGACCTGCCACGTGTCCCCGATGTTGGGGGAGACAAGTGGCGTGCCCTGGGGGAGGCCCTACTTCCCCTGGCTGGGGTGCGGGAACTGCCACGTGTCCCCGATGTTGGGGGGGACACGTGGCGTGCCCTGGGGGAAGCCCTACTTCCCCTGGCTGGGGTACGGGACCTGCCACGTGTCCCCGATGTTGAGGGGGACACATGGTGTGCCCTGGGGGAGGCCCTACTTCCCCTGGCTGGGGTGCGGGAACTGCCACGTGTCCCAGATGTTGAGGGGGACACATGGCGTGCCCTGGGGGAGGCCCTACTTCCCCTGCCTGGGGTGCGGGAACTGCCACGTGTCCCCGATGTTGAAGGGGACCAGTGGCGTGCCCTGGGGGAGGCCCTACTTCCCCTGGCTGGGGTGCGGGACCTACCACGTGTCCCCGATGTTGGGGGGACACGTGGCGTGAGCTGGGGGAGCTCATTGTCCTGCCACTCCCAGACCTCTCCTCTCCCCCTCTATGGGACCCTCCACCTGACAGGCTCTCCTCCACCTCAGCCCAGGAACCCCTCCCTCTGACACTCCAGCCCCTGTCCCCCTCTCTCCCCCTCCTGTGGTGACTTACATCCCACGTAGTGTGGGATGAAGCCACCCTGGGCACCTCATCAGGGCTGGAAGCACATTCTCCTTCCTCCTCCTCACTCCTTCTTTTCATTTTTTCAGCAGCACTTTGGAAACCTCCTCCACCTGGCTCATCCAAATAGCAAGTGCGCATTAAGGGCCCAAATGCACCTAAAATGGCCTCCAGAGGACTTCCTGGTTGGAAAAAATGGCAGAAAGGTAGTGGGGCATGAAAAATTCGAATAGATCGATTCGAATAGAAGTGGGGCAAAGGCTCATCTTCGACTATTCGCTACTTGCAAACCTCGTAGCATGGAATCGATCGATCGAACAATGTTTTCCTTCGATCGAAAATAGCCGTATTCGATCGAAGACAGCCTTCGATTATCGTAGCATACCAATTCGATGCTCGAATATCGAAGTTTTTTAAATTCGATATTCGACCCTTGATAAATCTGCCCCTAAATGTTTCCAAAGCCAGCAGCAGGGACAAAGATCAGGGATACAGATTTAAACAGATAAACTGGGATTCTATTTGGAGGATTATTTTGCTGCAGCCACTGGTTCTGCAGAGTTGCAGAAAGTTTATATTAAACAATACAAAAACTATAAAATCCACATTAGATTAATGACAACACAGAGCCCAGTTCAGTCTGCATATTCTTATTAATTAGTCTTGCTATATCGGCTTCTGGCAGATATTATTTGGCTTGTGCTGTTTTGATAATTTATGACGACCCTTCTTATGTAGCTGTTAAAAGATATGCGGCAGCAAATAGTGTAAAACCTTTTAATTCTAAAACAATTATTAAAAAAATGCACTCACATGGCATCTCATATAAAAAAGCATGACTATGCTCTGCCCCGGTAGGAACCGTCCCCTTTCAGAGTATGCACAGTCTCTGGTGTCTGTGAAGTGTAAAAACCAGTCTGCAGCGGTTTCCTCGTGTCCTCCGATCAGGGCGCCCTCCAGTGACGTCACCAGCCTTACATGTTTCGTCAGCGACTTCCTCAGAGGCTCAAAGCTGCTGCGCATATCTTCCTGTTTTATGTCACTCTTTTGGATCTCGCGTTATTTCCATTTCCATGGTAACCTATCCACTGTGATTACTCCTCCTAGCTTGCTGGTCGTTGTCTTGGAAACGTGTGCATAAATCATATTTACTGATCCTAACCAACATTTGCCAATTTTCACATGGCACAAATTACATAGCGCCACAAATACACAAAGAATATGTATACCGATATACCTCCTCGTTTTGATCATAATTATTATGGACATATTATATATTTTTTCTAATATCACATATAAATAGATAAATAGATAAATAGTGTTAGGATAGCATTAAACAGTCATTTTAACATTTACAAATGTTTTAAACAGTAATTTCAAAGGTTTTAAATCTAAAATTATCTTTTGCCCACTGTATTATATTTCCTTGTGCTATAAAAATGCTCTCAAATTCATATCTATCCTTTAGGCACCAATATTTCCATAGTATATATCCATTTACTTTCAACTTGCAGTATTTTGTTTATTAGATCCCCTCCTCTACAATTTTTCACAATCCTTGTGCGAGCCAGACAAGGATTGTGAACACAATTGACATTTCTGCGACTCAAAATTGTTTTTGGACTTATTTGATTACAAATCCCCGACAAGCCAGGTGGGCTTTATTTTTTACCCCCTTTAACTTTATCATTACTTACAGGCCGGGTAAAATAAATGCGAAGGCAGATGCTCTTTGTAGAAGATTTGTCTTCAGCCTTAAGTAAGACCTTGAATCTGCTTCTATTGTTCCCAAGGAGGTTATTGTAGCAGCCATGAGCCCAGATCTCTCAACATCTTTATCTAACGCCCAGGTGGATTTACCTGTTAATGCTCCTGTAGGCAAATTATTTGTTCCTATCAATTTAAATTGGGCATCCAGGCCATATGAAAAGTTGTGCTCTGCTATCTCATACACTCTGGTGGCCAAAATTAAGACAAGATGTGGGAAAGAATATTGAGTCATGCTCAGTTTCTCAGCGTTCAAAACCTTCCAGATCTTTACCTCAGGGGCTGCTACAGTCACTTCCCATTCCTGAAATGCCTTGGACACATGTTTCCATGGATTTTATAGTGGAGTTACCTCCCTCTAGAGCAGGGGTCCCCAACCTTTTTTACCTGTGAGCCGTGTTCAAATGTAAAAAGAGTTGGGGAGCAACACAAACATGAAAAAGTCTCTTGGGATGACAAGTAAGGGCTGTGATTGGCTATCTGGTAGCCCATATCTGGACTGGCAGCCTACAGGAGAATCTACTTGGCACTTTACTAAGTTTATATGTGATTAAAACTTGGTTTCAAGCTTGGAATTTAAAAATAGCACCTGCTTTGTGGACCCTGAGAGCAACATCCAAGGGGTTGAAGAGCAACATGTTGCTCACAAGCTACTGGTTGGGGATCACTGCTCTAGAGGGTATACTGTAATCTGGGTGGTGGTGGACAGGTTTACTAAAATGTCTAATTTTATTCCCCCCCCACCCTCACCTCTGCCAATACTTTGGCCAAACTCTTGATTGGTAAGATTTTTAAGTTCCATGGGGCCCCACTGAATATTGTTTTGGATAGGGGGGTTAAATTTGTGTCAAAATGTTGGTGTGCCTTTATGGGTACTGATTTGTCCTTCTCTTCAGCATACCATCCACAGACAAATGGTCAGACAGAAAGGACAAATCAATCTTTGTGGCAATATCTTAGGTGCTATATATCCAATATTCAGTCACTCTGGGCAGATTTTCTCCCATGAGTTTGCATATAATGATGCCACGTCCACAGGAAGATCTCCATTTTTTACATTATTTGGCCATCATCCTAGGTTTTTCTCGTTTTCTGACATTTCTGATGTTCCCGCTGTTAACAACTTAAATAATAATTTTTCTACAATTTGGCAAAGGGTCCAAGAGCTTCACCTGATTATCAAGTTGGTGACAGGGTATGGTTGTCCTCTAAGAACATTTGTCTGAAAGTCCCTTCAACCAAGTTAGGTTCCAAATTTATTGGCCCTTTTTCTGTGTCTGAGGTAATTAATTCCAGTACTGTCAGGTTAAATCTTCCTCCTGCACTCAAGATCTCTAATTCTTTTCACGTTTGTCTTTTGAAGCCTGCTAGAGTTGTTCATCAGAATTCTCCTCTTCCTCCCATCTCTGTGGAAGGTCAGCCAGAGTATTTGGTTCAAAGGTTGGTGGACTGTCACCTTACTAGAGGTAAACTCCAATATCTCGTTCATTGGAAAGGTTATGGTCCCGAGAAAAGGCCTTGGGTCCCTGCCTCTGATGTTAGGGTGGATCAGGTGGTATGGCAATTTCATGCTAGGTTTCCAAAGAAGCCTAGGGGTCCAGTGGCCCCCTCTGGAGGGGGGGTAATAGTTACATAGTTAGTTAGTTAGATAGTTAAATTGGGTTGAAAAAGAGACAGTCCATCAAGTTCAACCCCTCCAGATGAAAATCCAGCATCCATACACACACCCCTCCGTACTTTTAATTAAATTCTATATATCCATACCTATACTAACTATAGAGCTTAGTATCACAATAGCCTTGGATATTATGTCTGTCCAAAAAATCATCCAAGCCATTCTTAAAGGCATTAACTGAATCAGCCATCACAACATCACCCGGCAGTGCATTCCATAACCTCACTGTCCTGACTGTGAAGAACACCCTACGTTGCTTCAAATGAAAGTTCTTTTCTTCTAGTCTAAAGGGGTGGCCTCTGGTACGGTAATCCACTTTATGGGTAAAAAGGTCCCCTGCTATTTGTCTATAATGTCCTCTAATGTACTTGTAAAGTGTAATCATGTCTCCTCGCAAGGGCCTTTTTTCCAGAGAAAACAACCCCAACCATGACAGTCTACCCTCATAATTTAAGTCTTCCATCCCTCTAACCAATTTAGTTGCACATCTCTGCACTCTCTCCAGCTCATTTCTATCCTTCTTAAGGACTGGAGTCCGAAACTGCACTGCATACTCCAGATGAGGCCTTACCAGGGACCTATAAAGAGGCATAATTATGTTTTCATCCCTTGAGTTAATGCCCTTTTTATGCAAGACAGAACTTTATTTGCTTTAGTAGCCACAGAATGACACTGTCCAGAATTAGACAACATGTTATCTACAAAGACCCCAAGATCCTTCTCATTTAAGGAAACTCCCAACACACTGCCATTTAGTATATAACTTGCATTTATATTATTTTTGCCAAAGTGCATAACCTTGCATTTATCAACATTGAACCTCATTTTCCAGTTTCCTGCCCAGTTTTCCAATTTAGACAAATCACTCTGCAAAGTGGCAGCATCTTGCATGGAACCTATAGTTGTGCACAATTTAGTATCATCTGCAAAAATAGAAACAGTACTTTCAATGCCCACCTCCAGGTCATTAATAAACAAGTTGAAAAGCAAGGGACCTAGTACAGAGCCCTGTCGTACTCCACTAATAACACTGTTCCAATTAGAAAATGTTCCATTTACCACCACTCTTTGTAGTCTATGTTTTAGTCAGTTCTCTATCCAGGTACAAATACTATGTTCCAGGCCAACATTCCTTAATTTAACCAGTAACCTTCTGTGTGACACTGAATCAAATGATTTAGTAAATCACCTCCTCTGCCATCCCAGAATGAAGGCCCCTGCTTACCTTCTCATAAAAAGAAATTAAGTTAGTCTGGCAAAATCTATTACGCATAAAACCATGCTGGCATAAACTCATAGTATTATGATTTGCTATGAAGTCCAGTATCTTATCCTTTATTAACCCTTCGAAAAGTTTTCCTACCACTGTCATCAACTAACTGGCCTACAGTTTTGAGTCTGAGAATGGGATCCCTTTTTCAATAGTGGCACCACATTGCGCCAGTCTCTCTGCAACATGTCAGACCTCAATGAATCCTGAAAAATTAAGTAAAGAGATTTGGCAATCACAGAGCTAAGCTCTAAAAGTACCCTGGGATGAATGCCTTCTGGCCTGGACCTTTGTTTATCTTAACGTGTTCTAGTCTCTTTTGAATTTCCTCATGTGTGAACCATGCATCATTACTAGAATTGGGACTATTAAGAAAGAAACCTTCATTAACTAGTTCCTCATTTGTGTAGACAAACGAAAAATATGAGTTCAGAATCTGAGCTTTTTTTTGTTCTCATCAAACAGCTGACCCCCCTCTGAAAGGTCCCACCCCTTCATGCCTTATTTTTTTACTATTAACATATTTAAAAAATAATATTGGATTCTTTTTACTGCTTGCTGCAATATCCTTTTCCATTTCGATTTTAGCTTGCCTGATCGCTTTTTGCATGATTTATTGGCCTCCTTGTACCTTATAAATGATTTGGCTGTCCCAGCTAACTTGAAAGCCTTAAAAGCATGTCTTTTCTTACCCACCTCAACACCAACACTTCTATTGAACCAAAAAGGTTTTGCTTTGCAATGACGTTCCTTGTTTACAAGGGGAATATACTGACATGTATATTTATTAAGCAGCATTTTAAAGACTTTCCATTTTTGGTCTGTTTTTACCCTGTGAAAAGCATTTCCCACTTAATATTTTGCAGAGATGCCCTTATACTGTCAAAGTTTGCACATCTGAAATGTAGTGTTTTAGTTACTCCCTTATAGAAATGCCTCTGCAATAGAATCTCAAAGGAGATCATGTTATAATCACTATTCCCTAAATGCTCACCTACACAAATGCTAGAGATGAGTTCAGTATTATTAGTTATTTCAAGATCCAAAAGAGAGTTACTCCTAATAGGTTCTTAAACAAGCTGGAATAAAAAGTTGTCATTCAGCATATTTACAAACCTACTAGCCTTTTCTGTCTTGGCAACCCCATTACCCCTGTCAATGTCTGCATAATTCTATTCACCCATAGTAATAACTTGACCTAGTTGTGAAGCTGCTTCCACTATGTTACTACTATGTTACTATGTATTTGTAAGAGTAGCTGGGCTTCATAATCATCACTTATTTAAGGTGGTTTATAGTATACACCAATGATAATCTTCTTTATAACCTTTTGCTCAGTCAAAATCTCTACCCAGAGGGATTCTACACTCTCACCAGTGCCAGCTATTGATATTTCTTTAATTGGCTTTAATTCAGGCTTTACATACAAACACACTCCGCCACCCTTTTTAATCCCTATGTCCCTCCTAAAAAGGGTGTAACCATTTAAATTCACAGTCCAGTCATATGTTTCATCCCACCAAGTCTCAGTGATACCAATTATATAATAATTTTTAGAGGATGCAATTAATTCTAGGTCTCCCATTTTACCTGAGTTAGTGTTAGTCTGACTGCAACCTGCTTTTTAGAAACCTGTGGCTGACCTTTGACATAGTATCTTTAATGAATAGGGTTTTCACATGCAACTGACGCCAGGGATAATGTGAAATCGCAACTGCGGTATCACACAAAAATATTTGAGCCATGCCAAACTTATAACTCAAGCAGACAATAATAATCATAACTTCATAGGTCAGCTAAAATACAACTACATCGGACCACTCACCGGTATCACTGACCATAACTTTGCCTTGAAAAATCTTCTAAGCGAAACGCGCGTTGGGGATTATCCTAGCTCTGGTTTTAAACCTATTTAATATTTTAAACTCTTAGCGTGGTCTGGGTTTTTGCGGGTGTGGGGTGAATCGATTCCTGCTGCAATCTTCTATTTACAAATCTCCAACTCTTCCTTCATTTCTAAGGAGCTGTGGATTTGTGGCTTTATAGGTGAAGCTTAGTCTCTCCTTAAGATCAGGGCAAGTTTAAAAAATGAGGCCACAGTCCCGATTACCCTGTCCTGCCTCCATCTTTGTGGTGTCCCAGGTCTAGAAAAATAACAGGCAGTCAGTCAGCTTTTGGGACAACTCTAACATCTATATTTTCCAATTTTTCTCCGAAACTTCTCTTTGGATTTTAGCAGGTGTCTTTCAGAATTCACCCCAACCCATGGTCCTATTTTTAATTTCTTTCTAGCCAATTAGTTATATTTTTATCAAGTAAATTAATTCTATTTATTACACTGCACCTTACCTAAATCTGAATTTGATCTAATGATTTTTGAATGAACTTAAAACCTTAGTGATTATACTATATTTATTAGACACATTTTTTAATATTTAATTTTAAATATTAAAATATATTTAATTATATTTTCAATCATACTAACTGCACTTTACTCCATCTGGAATGTTATTTAAGTTATGAATCATTAATGAATTTACAACATTAGTGATCATTTCAAACAATCAATTGACACACGTTCTCATTAGCACTTTAGATTTCATTAATTTGTCATGATTAACTTTATTTACTAATGAACTGGATTGCACTGCACTTTAATTTTCTTTCATTTAAGAAATTTTTTAAGATATCTAGTAAGCAGGTTTACATACTTCTTTATCAACCTAGGTGTGATTAAGCACGTTCTTAAAAATTTTGCAGACCCAACAGGGAATTCAAACCCACCTGACCCATGACTTTCAGGAAAATGTGAAAAGTGTTAAATCATTCATCAGTCTATGGGAGACACATAAAGCAGTTTTAAGAGGTCACAAAATTAAACAATCCAACCAACAAATCACGCTTCTCCAATCTAAACTAGAGATCCTAGAAAGCCATAACAAGAGAGCCTCTACCTCCACACTTAAGCTGGCATAGATGCAAAGATCCGATCGTACGAATCATCGTACGATCAGACTTTCCCATCTCCCGACCCGCCACTAACCATTCAGATCAAAGTCTTACCAGTCAGATTAGTTAAAGAACAGATCAGCAATGTTCTGCCCGACAGCAATCGTACAATATCTATGTCCAACCAAAGCTAGTGACAGTCTCCCACTGAAAATCTTACGATCGGCAATACACGCAGAGATATTATCGGAAGCCGACAGAAATTTTCTAACCTGTCCGATCGACCAAACGACCGATCTCCGTCGGATGAAAAATGTTGGGATTCTCCACACATGGTTCGAAAATCAGATCTTTGCGTCTATGGCCAGCTTTAGAATACAGCTAACCAACCTTAGGATGGAGTTAGACTTACTCCTCTCTGCCAAAGCAGCATCCCCACCACAATGGCGATCACAGAAACTTTACTCATTAAGTAATAAACCTATGGCGCTGCTCGCTAAAATGCTTTGAGCACCTCAAAATCTAGCACAAATTCCTCATCACAGGGGGATATCTCAGGCAACCCTGTCAAGATTTTAGTGGAATTCAATAAATTCTATCAATAATTATATAGTTCCAACCAGTCTTTTTCTAAAGGGAAAGTAGATAAATTATTAGAAACAGCCAACCTCCCCAAACTTACAGATTCCCAGGTGGAACAGATGGAAAACTCGATAACACAGAATGAGGTCCAATGGGCAATTAAACAATTAAAATATCCAAGGCACAGATGGGTTTACAGCCCTATAGTACAAAAATTTGCTAAAACATTGATACCATATCTAATAAGCGCATTAACCAAATAGATGCTTTAAACAGGTTACTTTTAGTGGGAGATCTATAAGTGGAGTTGCAAACACCGGAATTAAGTGGGAGACCTATAAGTAGCAAACACTGGAGTAAAGCGGTGGATCTGTAAGTAGAGTTACAAACACAGGAGTTTCAAATCTTGTTTTGATCTGTAATGGGATAATGAGTGTTAGCAAGATTTGAAGGTCTGGCCCAGTGCACAGTCTGCCATATGTATGCAGATTTGGAACAAGAGATCCAAAATGCTTACCTCTGTGGTGATTGTGAGCAAATGAAGGTGAATTGCCCTTTAAGCTGTTAGTAACATAGTAACATAGTAAGTAAGGTTGAAAAAAGACACATGTCCATCAAGTTCAACTTTTTTTTTTTTGTATTAACTACCTATCTATCAGTTGATCCAGAGGAAGGCAAAAAACCCATCTGAAGCCTCTCCAATTTGCCTTAGAGGGGGAAAAATTCCTTCCTGACTCCAAAATGGCAATCGGACTAGTCCCTGGATCAACTTGGACTATGAGCTATTTCCCATAACTCTGTATTCCCTTACTTGCTAAAAAGCCATCCAACCCCTTCTTAAAGCTATCTAATGTATCAGCCTGTACAACTGATTCAGGGAGAGAATTCCACATCTTCACAGCTCTCACTGTAAAAAACCCCTTCCGAATATTTAGGCGGAACCTCTTTTCTTCTAATCGGAATGGGTGACCTCGTGTCAGCTGGAAAGACCTACTGGTAAATAAAGCATTAGAGAGATTATTATATGATCCCCTTATATATTTATACATAGTCATCATATCACCCCTTAAGCGCCTCTTCTCCAGCGTGAACATCCCCAATTTGGCCAGTCTTTCCTCATAGCTAAGATTTTCAATACCTTTTACCAGCTTAGTTGCCCTTCTCTGTACCCTCTCTAATACAATAATGTCCTGTTTGAGTGATGGAGACCAAAACTGTACGGCATATTCTAGATGGGGCCTTACAAGTGCTCTATACAGTGGAAGAATGACCCCCTCCTCCCTTGACTCTATGCCCCTTTTAATACAGCTCAAGACCTTATTTGCCCTTGATGCTGCTGACTGGCATTGCTTGCTACAGCCAAGTTTATCATCTACAAGGACTCCAAGGTCCTTTTCCATAATGGATTTGCCTAGTGCAGTCCCATTAAGGGTATAAGTGGCTTGGATATTTTTACATCCCAGGTGCATGACTTTACATTTATCAACATTGAATCTCATTTGCCACTTAGCTGCCCAGATTGCCAGTTTGTCAAGATCATGTTGCAAGGATGCTACATCCTGGATGGAATTAATTGGGCTGGATAATTTTGTGTCATCTGCAAACACTGATACATTACTTACAACACCCTCCCCTAAGTCATTAATGAACAAGTTAAATAAAAGTGGACCCAATACTGAGCCCTGGGGGACCCCACTAAGAACCTTACTCCAACTAGAGAATGTCCCATTAACAACTACCCTCTGTACCCGATCCTGTAGCCAGTTTCCTATCCATGTGCAAACGACTTCATTAAGCCCAACAGACCTTAGTTTAGAAAGCAGTCGTTTGTGGGGCACAGTATCAAACGCTTTGGCGAAATCCAAATAGATCACATCTACTGCCTCCCCCACTATCCAGAATCTTACTTACCACATCATAAAATGCAATCAAATTCGTCTGACATGACCTATCCTTCATAAAGCCATGCTGATTGTTGCTCATAATGCCATTCATTTGGACAAAATTTTGAATGTGATCCCTTAACAAGCCTTCAAATAATTTGCCCACCACAGATGTCAAGCTTACTGGCCTATAATTGCCAGGCTGAGATCGTAATCCCTTTTTAAATATTGGAATAACATCAGCTTTTCTCCAATCCATAGGCACCATACCAGATGACAGTGAATCTGAGAAAATCAGAAATAAGGGCTGGTCTAAAACTGAACTAAGCTCTCTTAGAACCCGGGGGTGTATGCCATCAGGCCCTGGAGCCTTGTTTACATTAATTTGTATTAAAGCTTTTTGAATCATATCCTGAGTCAGCCACTGACTAGATTGAGCTGAATCATTCGTGCAGTTATTAAGTGAGCCTGTGAACCCAGACTCCTCTATTGTATACACTGAGGAAAAGAACTGATTTAACACATTTGCCTTATCTGTATCTGTTACAACCATACTGGTACCATTATTTAATGGAGCAACACTCTCAACCTGCATCTTTTTACTATTAATATATTTTTAGACTTTTTAGGGTTAGTTTTCACCTCCACCGCAATTAACTCTTCATTTCTTTTCTTAGCCTTCCGGATTGCTGATTTACAACATTTATTACAGTGTTTATATTCATTAAATGCAGCTTCTGTCCCTACAGATTTGTAGTTTTTAAATGCCTTTCTCTTCTGTCCCATTAACTTCTTTACTTCTGTATTAAGCCACACAGGATGATTCTTAGAGCTTCTACGTTTAGTCCTTAAGGGAATAAATTGAGAACAGTAATGATTTAATATCATTTTAAAGGACAACCATTTCTGTTCTGTGTTTTTAGCTGAAAACCTAATGCCCCAATCAATGCTCTGTAGGGCAGCCCTCAAGGCACTAAAATTAGCTTTTGCAAAATTCATGGTTTTTGTTGCCCCAGTATATTTTTGTTTTTTGCACCAGACATTAAAAGATATAACCTTATGGTCACTATTACCCAGGGGTTCAATGACTTGCACATTTGCTATAAGTTCTGGGTCATTTGAGATCACTAAATCAAGAATAGCATTTTTTCTGGTAGGCTCCTCAACAACCTGTGCTAAAAAATTGTCGTGCAATAAGTTTATAAACTTGTTCCCATTAACTGATCTAGCAGTACCGTTGCTCCAGTCAATATCTGGGTAATTAAAATCCCCCATTATCATTACTTTACCTAAACTAGTAGCCTTTTCTATTTGCATTAGGAGCTTTGCCTCTTCCTCCTCACTTACATTAGGGGGTCTATAGCATACGCCTACAATTAATTTGCTGGATTCTTTACAATTGGTGAAGAACTCCACCCATACGACTTCTGCCCCCTCATTTTCTAACATAACCTCCTCCTTTATATGAGCTTTTAAATCCTGCCTAACATACAGACATACCCCACCTCCTTTTCTATTGCCTCTGTCCCTCCGAAACAAAGTATAGCCACTGATATATACTGCCCAGTCATGCGACTCATTCAGCCATGTTTCGGCCACACCAATCACGTCATATTTTCCTTCCATCACCAGCAGCTCCAGCTCTCCCATTTTACCAGCCAGACTTCTTGCATTTGTAAACATACATTTAATACTGGCACCATATTGAACATATGACATGTGGTCCTCCCTCTCCTTAACAGTATCCCCAGCCAAATCTCCTCCCCCATTTTCTCTTTCTTTGCCCACTATCTCATCTAACCTGTCTACCACTGAATCTTTTACTGAACCCTCCCCCCCCACACCTAGTTTAAAATCTCCTCCAACCCTCTAGCCATCTTCTCTCCCAAAACAGCTGCCCCATCATCATTGAGGTGCAGCCCATCCCTAGCAAAGAGCCTGTAGCCGACTGAAAAATCAGCCCAGTTCTCCAAAAACCCAAAACCCTCCTCCCTACACCAATCTTTCAGCCACGCATTAATCTCCCTACGTTCCCGCTGTCTCCTTAGCGTTGCTCGTGGCTCAGGTAATATCTCTGAGAAAATTACCTTGGAAGTCCTCGCCCTCAGCTTTGAACCTAGTTTTTTAAAATCATTTTTGAGGACTTCACCACCTCCTCTAACTTTGTCATTGGTACCTATGTGTACCAAGACCGCTGGGTCTTCCCCAGCCCCTCCCAATAATCTGTCCACTCGTTCCACCACATGCCGAACCCTAGCACCAGGCAAGCAGCAGACTGTTCGGCATGTAGGGGCCTTGCGACAGATTACCCTATCCACCTTTCTAATAATTGAATCCCCTATAACTAGAACCTGCCTTTCCTTCCTTGCACTTCCCCCACCACCCGTATTAGAGCCACTGCCTCCCGGGGTGCTCCGAGAGTCAGCCTGCTCCATACATGCCAGTTCGGAGTTTTCCTCCCCAGCATGTTCAGCCAAAACGGCGAATTTGCTGTTTTGGACAAACTGTGGACCAGCCCCCCTACTCTTCTGTCCCCTACTTCCCCTCTTGACTGTCACAAACCTTCCTCCCTCATTAGCCTCCACTGCCCCTTCTCCTCCCCCCGCTCCACTAGCCCCTGCCAGTGGTTGCTCTGCGAGCCTCCTGTCATTCCCCTCGTTTGCCGATGCTCTCAGTGCTGCAAGTTCACCCCTTAGAGTCTGCAGCTCAGATTCCAAGATGAAAACCCACCGACATCTCTCACATGTAAATACTGCATGGAACTGCTGCTCCAACACCACATACATGTGACAAGACACACACTGAGTAATACCAGCAAATCCACTCATATTTACACTGGGTACTTACAGTCTCCCAAATGTAATTCCTCACCAACGCCTTTTCAGTTTTAAACGCCTTAAGGTTTTTAACGCTGCTTAACACTTAATTCACATGCAACACTTCGATCACATGCAACACTCACTAAGCAGCTCCCACACTCGCTTTGCCTTCACAAGTGTAAGGTTTCAACCAGAGCACACACAGCCTGTTCAGAATTTACCTGATTAACCCCTCCCCCTTAATTAGAAGAAAGAGGGAAAGGAGAGAAAAAAAAAATGCTATTTGCTACCAACAGTAAATAAAAACCCTTATTAACTTTTTTTTTTTTTTATGTTCCCCTTAGACCTCTAAACTAAAGCTCAAAAAGAAAGTAAATGCTCTTAATGTAGTCTAACTTTTACCAAGGGACCTGTTATCTTATATTGTTACAATGACTTATTTGCTTATCTAGAAACTGTTACAAAAGTATCTCATCTTCTGCTGTGCTTGTTCTGGGCTTTCTGACAAAAAACAATTAAGTTAGACACTTAGGGGCCGATTCACAAAATTCGGGTGAAGAATTCGAATGAAAAAAATTCGAATTTCGAAGTATTTTTTGGGTACTTCGACCATCGAATTGGTTAAATTCGTTCGAATTCGAACGAAATTGAACGATTCGAAGTAAAAATCGTTCGACTATTCGACCATTCGATAGTCGAAGTACTTGCCCTTTAAAAAAAACTTCGACCTCCTACTTCGGCAGATAAAACCTACCGAAGTCAATGTTAGCCTATGGGGAAGGTCCCCATAGGCTTGCTAAGCTTTTTTTGATCGAAGGATTTTCCTTCGATCGTTTGATTAAAATCGTTCGAATCGTTCGATTCGAACGATTTAATCGTTCGATCGAACGAAAAATCCTTCGATCGTTCGATCGAACGATTAGCGCTAAATCCTTCGACTTTGATATTCGAAGTCGAAGGATTTAAATTCGAGGGTCGAATTTCGAAGTAATTTTAACTTCGAAATTCGACCCTTAATGAATCTGCCCCTTAGTTTCTTTTTCTGGCTGTTCAGTGCAGAGAAAAACTGGATATTCCAGTACAAATGAGGGACTGCGTGTTGAGCTGTCAAAAGAGGGACTGTCTCTCTAAAAATGGGACAGTTGGGAGAAGTATGCTAGCGGGGTCAGATAGCTTGGGGGGAACAGAACAGCAGCAGGATGTTGAGGCAGCTAGCTGGGTGACTGTTAGAAAATCTAAAGTGGGCAAAAGGAAAATGGAGGTTGATCCGGAGTTTAATAAGTAAGGAGTATTGGGGAGCACCGCCCATCAAATAGAACACAACCGATGGTGTGCAAGGTCAAATAATTAAACCAATATAGAAAAGAAAAAGATTTGACCTATTGCTTTGCACCTTCCCATCCCTCTTAGTCCAAAAACACAGACATATATCTACCCCACAACATGTGTTAAAACATAACTTTAAGTATCATTAAGAAAGAAAAAAGTACAGATTAACACCATTAAAAATACGTTAGGTAAAGGGAGGCGAGATGCCACAGGATAGTGGGTTTAAAATATGTATGCCGAACAATCCCACAAAATAATATGGTGGCATGTTGTTGTGTACTGGTATCAGCCTTATATACATAGACAATGGTATCCACCATGCATAGCATCTTATACATTTAATTTGATATTACCGCAGCATATAACGTCTAAAATATTAATATAGTAGCAGACTGCTGTGTTTAGATCGAAAGAGGCACTATCTAGGTATGGCTCTTAGATTTATTGCGGCGGTAGCAGAAGTAGGTTCCAATCATTCCGAAGTATAAATCCTCCCAGGTACTGAAAGAGCATTACCATTACGGTAAGTGCAGCTCTACGCTTGCTGCGGCGATGAACTTGTGATTCCATTTACCCACTGTTGCCAAGCCAACCCCTTCTCCCGCAGTGAACACCCTCCCGGTCGTTAAATAGGAGCAAAAATGTACTCAATGGTTAGGACATTAATTGTGTTATAGGATAAAAAAGAAGCCGGTCCCAGCACCACAGCCACACCAACCCCTTCACCCACAGCGTAACAACCTTCCAGTGGTGACAATTATCCCATTTGTTTCAGGTATCTTGTGACGTCCTGCCCAATGAAATTAAAATCGTGAAAGAGTATGCGCCTGACACGCGTTTTGTTCACAGCATGTGAACTTTGTCAAAGGCTACAAATCTGCTGACAGTGCACATCTACTTATAGACACGGATCCAACAGTTGTGTTTTAATTTCACCAATGAATCCATGCCACATCATAAGGGGCGGGGCCGGAGGCAAACGGAGCAGAATCCCTCTACCCTAAATATCATATTAAAGTGACCACATTCATGCATCCTGTATCGTATTTAGAGCTGAGTCCCTTTACCTTGAATATTGTATTAGAGTGGCCACATTTATGCATCATGTTTCAAGGCAAAAGGATTATAGACACAATGTTGCGGATTATTTGAAACAATTGCATAAAGTAAAAAACTAGTGAGGCGCCATATAGTGAAAATCATGTTGTGGCCAGGATTATATGGTTTAGATCTTGATTGTAGTTGTTATTATGTTTCCTCATTAACATTCTGTTATTATTATTATGCTAACATGTTAACATCACGGGAATATACTACGTTCTCATCATGAAGGATTTGAGCCAATATAGCCTATTGTACCCCAGCTGGTATGTATGGGAATATACCCATAGTCAGGGAAGGTGAGTCATATGAATACATTCATAATTATACTTTCATTCAAACCAATAGGGTTGAGTGCATTCATAGTGAAAATCCATTCACTTTCTTTGGAAAGGAGTGCTTTCTCAAGATCAACCCCTCGTATACCCAGAGATATTTTAGAGAGCCCCATGGCTTTAAGGCCACTACTAGAATGGTTATGATATTCCAAAAAGTGGCAGCTGACCGTTGGCAGTCTCTTATTAGCCTTAGCTAGATCTGGGGCATTATCAATGCTTGCGACATGCTCTAGTAGTTTCTTCTTAAATGCCCGGTTGGTCTTCCCAATATAGATCTTGTCACAAGGGCAGATTAACATATAAACAATGTTAACTGTATTGCATGTAAAACTATGTGTGATTCTGCGAGTTTTCCCGAATTGGTCTATTACTGTATTTCGGTTATGCATATATTTGCATGCTTTACATTTTCTACATGCAGAAGTACCCATAAGTACTGGCCAATTTTCTAATTTGGGCAGATGGCTTTTTAGAAGCCTATCCCTAAGGTTAGGTGCCCTTCAACAACAGGTTAGTGGTCGTGGTTCCAGCATTGTAGATAGTACTGAATCTGTTTGTAAAATGTGCCAATGTTTAGACAGAATTGTATAGATGGTATGCCATTGTTTGCAGAAAGTACCTATATATCTGACCAGTTGTTCTTTGTCATATGAGTGTCACTTTCGTCCCTCCAATAATGTTTCTCTGCGTGTCTTTAGTGCTCTTGAATGGGCCTTATTAATCACATTTCGTGAATAACCCCTTGCGATCAATCTTTCTGTTAGTTCACACACTCTTTTATTGAAAGTCTGGAGATCTGAGCAGTTACGGTGCAGACGTAAGAATTCACCCACAGGGATGCCACGTTTTGTAGCCATGGTATGATGGCTCTGAAAATGAAGAATCAAATTGGTAGTTTTCGCTTTCCTAAATAAATCAGTGCAGATAGTACCCTGCTCATTTATTGAAATTGTGATGTCTAAAAAATCAATGCTGGTACTGCTAGATCTAAACAATACAATCCTGGCCATAACATGATTTTCATGTTCATGTTTCAAATAATCCGCAACATTGTGTCTATAATCCTCTTGCCTTGAAGCATGATGCAAAAATGTGGCCACTCTAATACAATATTTAAGGTAGAGGGACTCCGCTCTAAATACAATGCAGGATGCATGAATGTGGCCACTTTAATACGATATTTAGGGTAGAGGGATTCTGCTCCGTTTGCCTCCGGCCCGCCCCTTATGATGTTGCATGGATTCATTGGTGAATTTAAAACACAACTGTTGGATCCGTGTCTATAAGTAGATGTGCACTGTTTGCAGATTCGTAGCCTTTGACAAAGTTCACATGCTGTGAACGAAACGCACGTCAGGTGCATACTCTTTTAGGATTTTCATTTCGTTAGGCAGGGCATTGCAAGAAAGATACCTGAAACAAATGGGATAATTGTCACCACTGGGAGGTTGTTACGCTGTGGGTGAAGGGGTTGGTGTGGCTGTGGTGCTGGGACCAGCTTCTTTTATATCCTATAACACAATTAATTTCCTTACCATCGAGTACATTTTTGCTCCTATTTAAGGACCGGAAGGGTGTTCACTGCGGAAGAAGAGGTTGGCTTGGCAACAGTGGGTAAATGGAATCATAAGTTCATTGCTGCAGCAAGCGTAGAGCTGCACTTACCCATTACCTCTTTCAGTACCTGGGAGGGTTTATACTGTGGGCGAAGGGGTTGGTTCGGAATGGTTGGGAAACAGAACCTACTTCTGATACCGCCGCAATAAATCTAAGAGTCGCACCTAGATGGTGCCTCTTTCAGTCAAAACGCAGCAGTCTGCTAACGATATTAATATTTTAGACGTTATATGCTGCGGTAATATCAAATTAAATGTATAAGATGCTATGCATGGTGGATTACCATTGTCTATGTATATAAGGCTGATACCAGTACACAACAACATGCCATCATATTATTTTGTGGGATTGTCGGCATACATATTGCAGAGATTTATTTTAAACCCACTATCCTGTGGCATCTCGCCTCCCTGTACCTAAAGTATTTTTAATGGTGTTAATCTGGACTTTTTTCTTTCTCAATGAAATTTATTAAAAGTTATGTTTTAACACATGTTGTGGGGTAGATATATGACTGTGTTTTTGAACTAAGAGGGACGGGATGTGCAATGCAATAGGTCAATTCTTTTTTTTTTTTTGTATAGTGATCCGGAGTTTACACGTATCAAATTTGCCAGATTGTGTAAAGAAGATGGGAATGTGAACTCTGGATTGACAATTCTAGATGGGGCTGATCTCTCTAACAACCGGGAGACCAGTTTCTCTAGTAGTGGTGGGGAGGAGAGCAGAGTCAGGCCTAAGCAGATTGTGGTTGTAGGGGATTCAATTATTAGGAAAGTGGATAGGGTAATCTGTCATCTGGATCTCTACAACCAGTTTGCTGTCTAGCTGGTGCCAGGGTTTGGCATGTGGTTGATTGGGTAGACAAATTATTGGGTGGAGCTGGGACCCAACTGTCTTAGTGCATATCGGTACTAATGACAAAATAGATGGTAGATGGAAGACCTTAAAGAATGATTTCAGGGAGCTAGGCTCTAAGATCAAGGGAAAGTCTTCCAATGTAATTTTTTCCGTAATTTTGCCTGTGCCACGTGCAAGTTTAGGAAGACAGTGGGAGCTTAGGCAGCTAAATGTCTTGTTGTAGAAAGGAAGGGTTTGGGTTCCTAGAGCATTGGGCTGATTTTTCCTTGGGGTACAAACAGGGCCGCCATCAGGGGGGGACAGGGGGGACAAGCGTACCGGGCCCGGGCATGAAGGGGGGCCCGGCAGCGCTGCATTTTTTGAAGATCCGGGCCCCCCTTACGAGCGCCCGAGCCGTACGTCTTGCTTCTGTGCTGCCGAATGCGGAAGTGCCGAAAAGCCGAAGCCGATGTGCCGAAAAGACCCGAAGTCACAGAAAAAGCCGAAGTCACGAAGCGCCGAAAAGACCCGAAGTCACGAAAACAGCCGAAGCCGAAGTCCTGAAGCAGCGCAAAGACCCGAAGTCACGAAAACAGCCGAAGCCGAAGTCCTGAAGCGGTGAAAAGACCCGAAGTCACGAAAGGAGGTGAAGTTGAAGTACTGAAGCCGTGAGTTCAATTCTACTGAACACCAGTTTGTGTATTTTTTTTTTTTTTAATCTCCTGGCCACCAATGTATTATTTTAATATTCTATAGGCCCCTGCAACCAATCTTTTTTTTTAAAACATGTTTTTTTGGGGCCCCAATTTGTTTTTAACTTATAAGGGGGCCCCTGCCGCCAATGTTTTTTTTTTTTTCAAAAAAAATTTTTTTTTTTTTAAATTTTTTTTTGGGGCCCCAATTTGTTTTTAACTTATAAGGGGGCCCCTGACGCCAATGTTTTTTTTTTTTTAATTTTTTTTTGGGGCCCCAATTTGTTTTTAACTTGTAAGGGGGCCCCTGCCACCAATGTTTTTTTTTAAAAAAAAAAAATTTTAATTTTTTTTTTTTTTGGGGCCCCAATTTTTTATAAGGGGGCCCTGACCATCAATAGCTTTTTACAACTTGTGTGGGGGGGGTTACTTTTTTAGCGCTGATGTCTGTGTGGTCTTTTAACTGCGATGTGGAGTGGGCGGGAAATGGGGTGGAGCTTGGTCGTCAGTGTGGGCGGGGCCCAGGGGGCCCCAAAAATTTTGTTGTACGGGGCCCCGTGATTTCTAATGGCGGCCCTGGGTACAAACTATACAGTCGTGACGGTTAGCACCTCAATGGAAGGGGGTCCACTGTACTAGGGGAAAGAATGGCTAAGGGGTTGGAGGAGTGTTTAAACTAGACAAGGGGGGGGTGAGATAAAGAATTATGGGGAAGCTAGGGTAGACGGTGCAGATTAGTAAGAGGTCATGGGGGAGGGGTGAGGGGGGGCATACAGTTTACCAGCTAAGGAGGTCCCTCTGTTACAAGGAAAACAGAACAATACTAACTCAACATATAATTCTCCACTAAGTAATGCAAATTTGTATGCTGGCAAATGCAAGGAGTTTGCCAGGTAAAATGGGAGACCTAGAATTAATTGCATGCTCTACAAATGATGATATAATTGGTATCACTGAGACCTGGTGGGATAAAACATGTGACTGGACTGTGAATTTAAATGATTTCACCCTTTTTAGGAGGGACAGAGGTATTAAAAAGGGTGGAGGAGTGTGTTTGTATGTAAAGCCTGAATTAAAACCATGCACAAAATAAATACATAGTAACATAGTAAGTAAGGTTGAAAAAAGACACACGCCCATCAAGTTCAACCTTTTAGTTTGTTTTTTTTTTTTAAATCTGCCTAACTGCTAGTTGATCCAGAGGAAGGCAAAAAAAAACAAAAACAATCTGAAGCCTCTCTAGGGGGAAAAAATCCTTCCTGACTCCAAAATGGCAATCAGACTAGTCCCTGGATCAACTTCTACTATGAACTATCTCCCATAACCCTGTATTCCCTCACTTGCTAAAAAGCAATCCAACCCCTTCTTAAAGCTATCTAATATAATCAGGCTGTACAACCGATTCAGGGAGGGAATTCCACATCTTCATAGCTCTCATTGTAAGAAAAGCCAATCTTTTCCAGAAAAAAATACCGGCCTTCCTATATATTTATCTTTTTTCCCTATTAATACCATTGGGATCAACCATCATTTTTACCGGCCAGGCCAGTAAAATACTGGCAAGGTGGCAACCCCGGCCCGACTAGGACTCACCCCCCTCTAGTTATGTTACTTGGTCTACCTACGCTCTGCTGTTTACTGACAGACGCAGTGGAGTGTATTAAACTTTTTATGAAACAGTAGTTGAGAAAAACGATGGGTGAAATATTTTGCCATGATACAATGTTCATAAACTGTAATATACAGTAAATAAAGTCATGCAGTTTGGAAAAAGTCACTTGCAAGAATGCAATGCTTTACCCACTGTTTTGCGAATTTTCGGTAAAAAAAGGCAGAGTCACCTGTCCCTATAGAGGAATAAAACACCAAGAGTAGCAGCAGTAATTTTTAAAATGTCAGCAGCAGCATTTCCACATACACACTGTAGTTGGCCAGGTATTAGCAGCACATTAAGCTTCTCTTCATTTACGTGTGGATTAAGTTTTTCCAGGTATTGTGGCAATTTTGCCCTTCATATGTATATTGATATTTAGTTGATGCTGCAGCTTCTGCTTTTCAGTACATCACAGATAAGGGATAGTTTTGACTGCTGTAAATTAGCCAAATTACTGGTGGCCAAATGGTTTAGGTGTTTGCATTAAAAGTAAGAGGTCATGAAGTCATATGAGTTCAATTCCCTTTTCTGCCTTTAATTTTATTCATTTCTCTAATTAGAATTTTCATTCCTTATTTTCTTTAATATACATGATTGAGCCTAATATGTTGTAAAATGTACAGTATAATTTTAAATATCAATTACAGAAAATTGTTGGACTTCGGGTATAGATGGGTATTGAACCCAGTACCTTTGGCAGCAAAAGCAAACACCTAACCAAATGCACCACCACAATGCTACTGATAAGAGCCTGTTCAAGACTTTACTTTATCTGTGATGTAATTCACACATAAAAAAAAAAAATAATAATCAGGGCATTGTAATGGGGAAAATTAAGCTCAGGGGTGGATGGAAGAGGCATTGGGACTTACTTTTGATTATTTATTTATATATATTTTAATTATTTTTTAATTTATTAAAAATTTTTTTTTTTACTTCCTCAGCACTTATACTCTGCAGATCTTCTTTCCTAGTAATGTGCACATAATCAAACTTCTATTCAAATGATTTTTATTCTGTTTGTGAGCACCTGAAGAGCCCCCTTTCTGTAGCTCACTGAGAGCATGTCACGATCGTTCTGCACTGGGACTCACTGAAGCCGGTCGGCAGCTAAAGAAATACCTTGCGCTTAGAATGGAAAAGTTGTTCAGGCGCCACCTGGTGTTCATTACTGGAATTGCGCCTCTTTTCATTTTCACTCTAATGATTTCTAAACGTCGGCACAGCGTGTTTCCCTGCACTTAACGCGACCAGCGCGTTTATCTTGATGAGCTACAGCGCGTTAGATGTACAATCCGTTCTGGCTTCATCTGTATATGGGACATAACCCCATCCCAGTATTTATTGATTTGAGGACAACTCCACACCATATGACTATAGCCAGCCTCATGCTGGCGACACTTCGGGCAATAGGACTTAGCCACCTCTCCCATGCGGCTCAAGCGTAATGGTGTGATATGTATTCTATGTAATGTTTTGAATTGGATAAGTCTGTCTCTAGTGGCAATAAGATACTGATACGCCTTATCTGTACCCTCCTCCCACTCCTCCTCTGTCAGAGTGGGGATATCCACATGCCAAGACGCATATGCCTTGGCGAATGGTGAGGGAATTGTAGATAGCAATTTCCCATAGAGATTAGCAACCATTTTCTTTTGGTTTGGCGATCTAAGGGCCTCTAAGAGGGGTGATGTGATCAGGGTCACTCTGGGTGACGCAAATTGCGTAACAAAGGCATGCCTAAATTGTTGATATACTAGGGGGTGAATTTGGACTCCAGGATGAGCCAGTAGCAATTGTTGCCTAGTGAGCAAATGTCCTTCTGGTGCTGCATCGCCCAGAGTTTTGATCCCAACTTTTGGCCAGCACATATATGTCAATAGTTGTTGGAAGTGGGGGAGGTGTGAGTTTCCCCAAAGGGGCAGATCAAGTGTGAGTAGTGGGTTCCCTAGGCGAGCAAGCCGTAGAGTCACAGTCCAAACCTTGTGGGGAGTGGTGAGAATCGGGTGACGCACCCGCAGGTCTGCTGCTTTCCTATAAATTATATACTTTAAGGATTCAATCGAGCCTGCCAAAGTAGCTTGTAATTGAAAGTTAGGATTATTGGGGTCTGGCATGAGCCACCAACCTACATAGTATAAATGAGAGGCCAAAAAATAAAATTGTAGGTCTGGAAAACCCAGCCCCCCTTCATTAATTGGGGCCTTTAGCTTGGATTTAGCAAATCTCAGAGATTTGTTTCCCCAAATGAACGAGGACTGCAGTTGCTCAATCTGTTGGAATACAGTTTTAGGGATGTACATAGGAGAATTGTGAAGGATGTACAAACATTTTGGCAAATATATCATTTTTATCAAGTTGATCCTCCCCCATGTAGTCAGAGGAAGGTTCCCCCATTGCTTAAGTTTGATCGCCATACTGTCTGTAACCGGGGTAAGGTTGAGTTCTGTATATTTAGCGCTATCCCTCACCACCACTACGCCCAAGTACCTGAAGGAGCTTACCCATCTCAGGGGGGATGGAGGGTAGCCAGAGGGGTCGATGCCTTCATCTATCGGGAAGATGCTAGATTTCTCCCAGTTCATGCGCAGACCTGAGTATTCTCCAAATTCATCTATAATTGTTAACGTTGACTGTAGCGATGGGCCAGGATCACATAAGCATATAAAGAGATATGCTCCTCCACCCTACCCAATTGTAAGCCTACAATATTGGGAGCAGTGCGTATTAAAATGGCCAATGGTTCTATCGCCAAGGCGAAGACCAATGGCGAGAGGGGACATCCCTGGCGAGTGCCACGGCTTAGGCGAAAACCGCGTGACAGTACATTATTGACACTGATGCGGGCTTGGGGGTCATGATACAGGAGTCGCACCCATGCGATGAACCGGTCCCCTAGGCCAAACCTCGCCATTACTTCCCACAGATACGACCATTCGACCGAGTCGAATGCCTTGGCCGCATCCAAAGAGACCACCACCCTTGAGCCTGTTTCCCTATGCACTGCAAGTATATTAGTGTAAAGTCTTCTAATATTAATATCTGTCGACCTCTCTGGCATAAATCCTGATTGATCTGAATGTATTATCTCAGCTATGACACGCTTCAGCCTAGTAGCCAATATTTTGGCCATGATTTTAGTGTCTACATTTAGTAGGGAAATCGGCCTGTACGATCCGGGCAGCTGTGGGTCTTTGCCCTCCTTATGGATCGTGGCCTCACGGTAGGAGAGTGGGAGGGAACCCTGGGCCATCGCATCACTAATGGTTCTGTGCAGATGCGGAATTATTACATCTGCATTAATCTTGTACCACTCGGCCGGGAAGCCATCGGGACCTGGTGCCTTGTTTGCGGGCATAGAGGTAATGGCCAGTGAGATCTCACTCACAGCGATCGGGGCATTCAGCACCTCTCTCAGATCATGTGAGAGTCTAGGAATGGGTATACTGTCAAGGTACCTACTTAGTTGCGAGTGGTCATTAGGAGTTTGCGTAGTGTATATGTCCTGATAATAGGTGGAGAACACTTCAGCAATGCTATTGGGATCTGTGGCTATGTCCCCTGAGGCCATCCAGATCCTGGGGACTGCCATAGAGACAGATTGTGTGGACGCCAGGTAGGCCAGCAATTTCCCATTTTTTTCCCCTTTGGCAAAGGTGCGCTGGGTGGCATACAACAATTTCTTCCTAGTCGCTTTAATTCTAGCCCTTTCCAGTTCAGCCTGTGCTGCTTTATACACCTGGAGGTTGGAAGTGGAGGGGTCTGCTATATATTGGGCCTCTGCCCTAGAGGAAGCATTTTGTGTTGCTTGGATGTCCCCAGCAGCTGTGGCTCTAGCACCCGCTACGGCACTGATAAGGGTACCTCTCATTGTGGCCTTAAAAGCATCCCACACCACAGGAGGGGCTGCAGACGCAGTGTTTAGGTCCCAATATTCCGCTACAGCCTTAGCTGATGCCTCCGCCACTGCATCATTGGTCAGCCACAATGGGGATAGTCTCCAAGGTTTGGCCTCCCTAGGGGAGAGTAATCCTAGCGTGACGAACAGGGGAGCGTGATCAGAGACACCACGGGGTAAATATTGCGCTGTTCGCACATATGGCAGTAAGTCACTGGAAGCAAGGGCCAGGTCTATTCTGGACATGGTGTTGTGCGTGGCAGAATAGCATGAGAACACTCTCTCATCTGGGTTTTTCCAACGCCATATATCAGTTAGTTGCATGGCCTCTGCCCACTGCGCCAGTTTGGGATTATGCGGTGAGGTGGTGTTGAGCCTGTCCCTATCCGCCGCCAGTGTTGCATTAAAATCCCCCATTATACATACTGGCGCTATTGGGTGTCTGGCCAGGGTAGTAATCACCAGGTCTAACAGCGAGGATGCCAAAGGCGGAGGGGCATATAAACTAATTAGGTTAATAGGCTTGTTTGCTATGAGTAGGGACAGTACAACAAATCTACCATACTGGTCCGTCGTAACATGAAGTAACTCAGCTGGCAGATTTTTCCTGATTAGGATTGAGGTGCCTCGAGCATGTGTGGAAAAGGTGGAGTTATACATATGCGCTACCCAAGGCCTTTTAAGGGCCAGCAACCGCTGTCCTACCAAGTGCGTCTCCTGCATCATCAAGGTATGGGGTGAGTGCTTCCTTACGTAATCAAATACCAGGGCTCGTTTAAACCTTGTATTCAAACCCCTGACATTCCAAGTCATAATACTAAGTGACTCCATTGCAAACTGTAGTGGAATCAGTGATGTTGATGAAAAATGTACCGAAAGGAGGCCATGTACCTGTGAGTGGGGATGGGGATGGGGTAGGGGGGTAACATGAACAAAAACTACTTACATTCCCGTCGAACTTCCCTACCTGCCGGGCAACTTGGCAGGTCTCTGATCCCATAACTTGAGCACCTAACTTGGTTACAGGAAGTGGTCAGTTGTCTCCAACCAGCCTCCGCTAGTTTGATAGGTCATCTTTGGGTTAAGAGAGCAGCCCCTTCGGCACTACATACGAGGCAACCCTCCAGCAGGGAGGCAAAAGACTGTTAGAAGGGGTCTTAGCGAAACCTCCAGCCCACCCGGGTGTCAGAGGTTCCTGGTGCCTATCGCAGCAATATACGGGGTACCCAGCCCACCACCCAAACAACAATTTGAGCAAACAGTAGCATATTAACAGGAGGATCAACCGCAACAACAAAACATAACATTCAGCACACCCTCTCCCGGAGACCGTTCGGTTAAGTTCCTGGGGTCTGCAAAAGTCCTAAGGCAGTCGCGGGCCTCAGGGAGCCAGGCTGCATTACGGGCTCGGTCACAACCCACGAGGGCCAAAGCAGCGCCCCCCGCCCTCTCGTGTGCGCTCATAGGCCCATGTTATAATCCAGAATTCCAAACTTTGGCCCATCCCGCAAAAGATAGTGAAGCTGGCAGTCCCACATACGCATAGTCCTCTAAACTCAGAGAAAGAAGTAGGATGGATAGGTAGTGTGAGGAAGGAGAGCAGGTCAACACCCAATACTCCGCCACTCCAGTTCTGGCTAGTACAGTATTCCCAGCTCCATAGCCTCGGCTGAGACGTGGGCGTAAGCAATAGAGACAGAGGCCCGCATATATATCGGTAGATTGGGGGGGGAGCGCCTGCCAGATGTAGGGCTATGACCTTAGGGGGCACCGGCCTGGGCTGGCCAAGATAACGTACTCACGTCTCCCTAATGGCGGTCCTCCACCTGCAGATTACGAACCTTCTGAATATTTAGGCGGAACCTCTTTTCTTCTAATCAGAATGGGTGACCTTGTGTCAGCTGGAAAGACCTAATGGTAAATATAACATTAGAGAGATTATTATATGATCCCCTTATATATTTATACATAGTTATCATATCTCCCCTTAAGGGACTTTTCTCCAGCGTGAAAATTTCCAATTTGGCCAGTCTTTCCTCATAGCTAAGAATTCCCATACCTTTTACAAGCTTAGTTGCCCTTCTCTGTACCCTCTCTAATATAATTATGTCCTGTTTGAGTGATGGAGACCAAAACTGTACAGCATATTCTACATCGGCCTTACAAGTGCTCTATACAGTGGAAGAATGACCCCCTCCTCCGGTGACTCTATGCCCCTTTTAAAACAGCTGAAGCCCTTATTTGCCCTTGATGCTGTTGACTGGCACTGCTTGCTACAGCCAAGTTTATCCTCTACAAGGACTCCAAGGTGCTTTTTACATAATGGATTTGCCTAGTGCAGTCCCATAAGTGGCTTGGATATTTTTACATCCCAGGTGCATGAATTTACATTTATAAACATTGAAACTCATTTGCCACTTAGCTGCCCAGATTGCCAGTTTGTCAAGATTGTGTTGCAAGGATGCCAGATCCTGGATGGAATTAATTGGGTTGGATAGTTTTGTGTCATCTGCAAACACTGATACAATAACCTCCCCTAAGTCATTAATGAACAAGTTAAATAAAAGCAGACCCAATACTGAGCCCTGAGGGACCCCACTAAGAACTTTACTCCAAGTAGAGAATGTACCATTAAAAACCACCCTCTGTACCCGATCCTGTAGCCAGTTTCCTATCCATGTACTAACGCCTTCATTAAGCCTAACAGACTTTAGTTTAGAAAGCAGTCGTTTGTGGGGCATGGTATCAAACGTGTTGCCAAAATCCAAATAGATCACATCTACTGCCCCCCCAACTGTCCAGCATCTTACTTACCTCATCCTAAAAAGCAATCAAATTTGTCTGACATGACCTATCCTTCATAAAGTCATGCTGCTCATAATGCCATTCACTAGGACAAAATTTTGAATGTGATCCCTTAACAAGCCTTCAAATAATTTGTCCACCACAGATGTCAAATTTACTGGCCTATAATTGCCAGGCTGAGATCGTAATCCCTATTTAAATATTGGATGAACATCAGCTTTTCTACAATCCATAGGCACCATGCCAGATGAAAGTGAATCCGAGAAAATCAGAAATAAGAGCTGGTCTAAAACTGAACTAAGCTATCTTAGAACCCGGGGGTGTATGCCACCAGGCCCTGGAACCTTGTTTAGATTAATTTTTATTAAAGCAAGAATCATATCCTGAGTCAACCACTGACTAGATTGAGCTGAGCCATTAGTGCAGTTATAAAGTGAGCCTGCCTCCTCTATTGTATACACTGAAGAAAAGAACTGATTTTGCATATTTACCTTTTCTGTATGTTACAACCATACTGGTAGCATTATTTAATGGAGCAACACTCCCAACCTGCATCTTTTTACTATTAATATATTTAAAAAAACTTTTTAGGGTTAGTTTTCACCTCCACCGCAATTAACTCTTCATTTCCTTTCTTTCCCTTCCAGATTGCTGATTTACAACATTTATTACAGTGTTTATATTCATTAAATGCAGCTTCTGTCCCAAGAGATAACCATTGCTGGCACTGGTGAGGGATTGGAATCCCTCTGAGTAGAGATTTTGACTAGGCAAAAGGTTACAAGGTGAATTATCATTGGTGTATGCTATAAACCACCTCATATAAGTGATGAGTATAAAGCCCAGCTACTCTTCAAGATAAAAGCAGCTTCACAGCTGGATAAAGTTGTTGCTATGGGTGACTTCAATTATCCAGACATTGACTGGGGTAATGGGGTTGCCAAGACAGAAAAAACTAGTAGGTTTGTAAATATGCTGAATGACAACTTTTTATTCCAGCTCGTTCAAGAACCTTCTAGGGATAACCCTCTTTTGGACCTTGTAATAACTAATAATACTGAACTTATCTCAAAGCATTTGTGTGGGTGAGCATTTAGGGAATAGTGATCATAACATGGTCTCCTTTGAGATTCTGTTGCAGAAGCAATTCTATAAGGGAGTAACTGAAACACTAAATTTTAGACGTGCAAACTTTGACAGTATAAAGGCATCTCTGCAAAATATTAAGTGAGAAATGCTTTTCATAGGGTTAAACACAGAACAAAAATGGAAAGTCTTTAAAATGCTGCTTAATAAATATACATATCAATATATTTCCCTATTAAGCAAGGAACGTCGTTGCAAAGCAAAACCTTTTTGGTTCAATAGAAGTGTCGGTGTTGAGGTGGGTAAGAAAAGACATGCTTTTAAGGCTTTCAAGTTAGCTGGGACAGCCGAATCATTTATAAGGTATAAGGAGGCAAATAAATCATGCAAAAAAGCATGCAAGCAAAAAATCAATATGGAAAAGGATATTGCAGCAAGCAGTAAAAAGAATCCAATATAATTTTTTAAATATGTTAATAATAAAAAAATAAAGCAGGAAGGGGTGGGACCTTTCAGAGGGTGGTCAGCTGGTTGATGAGAACAAAAAAAAGCTCAGATTCTGAACTCATATTTTCCGTTTGTCTACACAAATGAGGAACCTGTTAATGAAGGTTTCCTTATTAATAGTCCCAATTCTAGTAATACAACTAATGATGCATGGTTCACACATGAGGAAATTCAAAAGAGACTAGAACATGTTAAGATAAACAAAAGTCCGGGCCAGAAGGCATTCTGTCTTGCATAAAAAAAGGGCATTAACTCAAGGGATGAAAACATAATTATGCCTCTTTATAGGTCCCTGGTAAGGCCTCATCTGGAGTATGCAGTGCAGTTTTGGAATCTCCTTAAGAGGTATATAAATGAACTGGAGAGAGTGCAGAGACATGCAACTAAACTCGTTAGTGGGATGGAAGACTTAAATTATGAGGGTAAAGGCGCTTGCGAGAGGACATGATTACACTTTACAAGTACATTAGAGGACATTATAGAGGATCACCGTACCAGAGGCCACCCCTTCAGACTAGAAGAAAAGAACTTTCATTTGAAGCAACATAGGTGGTTTTTTACAGTGAGGTCAGTGAGGTTGTGGAATGCACTGCCGGGTGATTTTGTGATGACTGATTCTACATAGTAACATAGTAAGTAAGGTTGAAAAAAGGCACATGTCTATCAAGTTCAGCTTTTTTTTTTATTATTATTATTATATCTGCCTAACTGCCAGTTGATCCAGAGGAAGGCAAAAAAACCCATCTGAAGCCTCACCAATTTGCCTAAGAGGGGGAAAAAATTCCTTCCTGACTCCAAAATCGGACTAGTCCCTGGATCAACTTGTACTATGAGCTCTCCCATAACCCTGTTCCCTCACTTGATAAAAAGCCATCCAACCCCTTCTTAAAGCTATCTAATGTATCAGCCTGTACAACTGATTCAGGGAGAGAATTCCACATCTTCACAGCTCTCACTGTAAAAAACCCCTTCCGAATATTTAGGCGGAACCTCTTTTCTTCTAATTGGAATGGGTGAACTTGTGTCAGCTGGAAAGACCTACTGGTAAATAAAGCATTAGAGAGATTATTATATGATCCCCTTATATATTTATACATAGTCATCATATCACCCCTTAAGCGCCTCTTCTCCAGCGTGAACATCCCCAATTTGGCCAGTCTTTCCTCATAGCTAAGATTTTCAATACCTTTTACCAGCTTAGTTGCCCTTCTCTGTACCCTCTCTAATACAATAATGTCCTGTTTGAGTGATGGAGACCAAAACTGTACGGCATATTCTAGATGGGGCCTTACAAGTGCTCTATACAGTGGAAGAATGACCCCCTCCTCCCTTGACTCTATGCCCCTTTTAACACAGCTCCAGACCTTATTTGCCCTTGATGCTGCTGACTGGCATTGCTTGCTACAGCCAAGTTTATCATCTACAAGGACTCCAAGGTCCTTTTCCATAATGGATTTGCCTAGTGCAGTCCCATTAAGGGTATAAGTGGCTTGGATATTTTTACATCCCAGGTGCATGACTTTACATTTATCAACATTGAATCTCATTTGCCACTTAGCTGCCCAGATTGCCAGTTTGTCAAGATCATGTTGCAAGGATGCCACATCCTGGATGGAATTAATTGGGCTGGATAATTTTGTGTCATCTGCAAACACTGATACATTACTTACAGATGAAGCCACTTGGATTTGTGAGTTAAATGCGTCATGACTCAGGGGTAATTGAAGAAACTGTGTTATCTTAAGTCATCTTAACTCATTTAATGCATTTAACCTTTTCATTAGCATACCAAAGCTCCATTGTTCACAATGGTGAATGCTTTAATTAGATGGGATGTTGTGACGCAGTTTTCTGTGTTAAATGAGATAAATGGGATATCTGTGTTTAGTTATTCTGTGTCAAACAGACAAACCAAAGTGGCTTCATCTGTACAACACCCTCCCCTAAGTCATTAATGAACAAATTAAATAAAAGTGGACCCAATACTGAGCCCTGGGGGACCCCACTAAGAACCTTACTCCAAGTAGAGAATGTCCCATTAACAACTACCCTCTGTACCCGATCCTGTAGCCAGTTTCCTATCCATGTGCAAACGACTTCATTAAGCCCAACAGACCTTAGTTTAGAAAGCAGTCGTTTGTGGGGCACAGTATCAAACGCTTTGGCGAAATCCAAATAGATCACATCTACTGCCCCCCCAGTATCCAGAATCTTACTTACCACATCATAAAATGCAATCAAATTCGTCTGACATGACCTATACTTCATAAAGCCATGCTGATTGTTGCTCATAATGCCATTCATTAGGACAAAATTCTGAATGTGATCCCTTAACAAGCCTTCAAATAATTTGCCCACCACAGATGTAACTATCTTAAATATTTAGGAGTTAAAATAACCTCGCAACTATATGATCTATATAAAACTAGCTACCCCCCCATGGAAAGTAACTACAGAAACACTAGAGACATGGTCCAAACATGAAATATCATGGATAGGTCACAATCATGCTGTTAGAATGACTATTTTACATAAGATTCTCTACTGTTTTAGGACTCTGCTAATCCCAATACCCAGAACAGATATAGTAAACCTACAAAGACAAATCATGAGGTTTATATGGAAAGCCAAACCCCCTAGGGCAGGGATCCCCAACCTTTTGAGCCCATGAGCAACATTCAGAAGCAAAAGGAGTTGGGGAGCAACACTAGCATGAAAAATGTTCTTGGGCTGCCAAATAAGTGCTGTGATTGGCCATTTGGTAGCCCCTATGTGGACTGTCATCCTATATTGAGGCTCTGTTTGGCAGTACATCTGTTTTTTATACAACCAAAACTTGCCTCCAAGCCTGGAATTCAAAAATAAGCACCTGCTTTGATGCCACTGGGAGCAACATCCAAGGGGTTGGGGAGCAACACGTTTCTGACAAGATACTGGTTGGGGATTACTGCCCTAGGGTCTCCAAAGATACCATGACTAGGAGTACCAGATTTTGGTAAATACCTGCAAGTGGCCCAACTTGCAATCATCCAGTTATTATCTGCCTAACCACCACCACAATGGGTAACCATGGAAGAATCTCTAATTGAACCTGCAAACTAGCTGTAGTCCCATGTATGGTGAGACCTGATAATTTGACCCCAATGATGGAACAATCCCTGATTACAGTCATATGAAATATAATGCATAATATTTGACTCCACTTTCAACAAAAAAGAGTGATATGTCTTTCATTTCCAAGGAACATCTGAGTACTGGGGTGTTTTCTGAACAAAGATTTTTAGTGAAGTAGTATTCAGTTGTATGAAATTAAATCAAATGTGAAAAACTGGCTGTGCAAAAATTTTGTAATTTTGCTAATTTGATTGCATGTAACTGCTCAATACGGATTACTGGCAACACCAAATTGGTTGGATTAGCTTGTTAAGCCTTAAACTTCATAGGCAGTTCCAATCATAAGAAAAGGTATTTAAGGTGGCCAATTTCAAGTTGTGCTTCTGTTACAGGAGTGTAATATGCGGAGGATTGTGAGAATGGTTATAGGCAACCCAAAGACCTGCAAGAACATCTTGCTGCAGATGGTTTATCTGTACATGGTTCTACAATTCAGCACAATTTGCACAAAGAACATCTGTATGGCAGGGTGATGAGAAAGAAGCCCATTCTGTACTCACACCACAAACAGAGTCGCCAGTTGTATGCAAAAGCTCATTTAGACAAACCACAGTCATTTTGGAACAAAGTGCTTTGGACTGATGAGGCAAAATTTAGTTATTTGGTTACAACAAACACCAAAACACCTGCTTCCTATTCAGGGCCGGAACTAGGGGTAGGCAGAGTAAGAAGCTGCCTAGGGCGCCATCATTGTGGGGTGCACTTTTAAGGGGATTTATTTTTTTTTATTTTTTTTTTTTTCATTTTGCTTATTTAATAATTTATTAGTAGTAAGCCTGGTTACAAGGTACAACAATGAATGCTACATATCCCAGAAGCATCAGATAAACCACTTGTTCAGCATCAAACTTATCAAAAGGGACTGTGCATAGTTGTATCAGCTATATAGTCTACCATCTCCCCTCAAAAGAGCTGCTTCTGGGAAAAAGGAGTAGGAAATTGTGCCATAATAGGATGACATATAACAATGGTTATGAGGTGCTATGAGGTGAATGAAAATGATGGCCAAACGTCAGGCCACATTGAATGGCAGACAGGCGCCAAAGAAAATCGTTGGTGGGGGGCAGAGTTTCACTGATGCACAAAACTTTTCTTGCTCTCCATCTACCACCATCAGTTTTCATCACTAGTAGGGCCGGAACTAGGGGTAGGCAGAGTAGGTGGCTGGCTAGAGCACCATCATTGAGGGGCGCACTTTAAAGGGGATTTTTTTCTTTAGTTTTTTTCCCCATTATTTAATTATTTATTAAAGCGGACCTGTCACCTACACATAAAAAACTGCATAATGAAAATCCTTTCCAAATTAAATATGGAACCCCAAAAAATTTTTTCATTAAAAGATCCATACCTGTTATAAAGGTGTTTAAATATCTAAACTGTCAATCAAAAATTACCTGCCCCGCCTCTATGCCCGTGGCATAGAGGAGGGGCAGTCAATTACTTTCACTTTCGATTCAGCACTTCCTAGATGTCACTGCTCTCCCCACATTCCCCCTTCCCTCCTCAGGCTCTATAATTGTGTAGGGCACTGCACATGGACAGTAGGTCCCTCATTCTGGTTCATACACAAGATTTTGGGGTGATACACAATTTCCCTTAATAACCGTGTCCACAAAATGGCAGCTGCCTGCTTGCTGTGATTGTATAATTCCAAAACAGAAGGAAACAAAATTTAAAAAATAAATACACTGTAAGTAAAGTTTTTTTTTGCTCAACTAACATGATAGAAAAGAATTTGAAGTTATTTCTTAGGGCGACAGGTCCCCTTTAAAGTAGTAATCCTGTCCCGTCACCTCCCTCTTGCCGGCAAGTAACAGCTCCTGCAGGTGCGGTGGAGCAACATGCTTCAATGACGTCACTGATGCGGTTCCCCAACAGAGAGAGGCAGAGAGCTGGTGGCCTAGGCACGTTGGTGTGGTTTGCGCGCCTCGCTGCTCTGTCTCAGCCTGAACTGAAGGAAGATTGATATTCTTCTATCAAGACGCTAGTCTGTGATGCTTCCAGATTTGTGGGCCATATTTTTTCTATTGCTGCTGGGCTGGGTTCTGGCACAGGTAAATATTTGGGGGAAATATGATGTGATCACAGACAGTGATCTTATTTATGTTTGGTTCAGGTTGCTGCTGGCACAGGTACATAAGTTGGGGGCAAATTGGGCAATAATTGTGATCTGCTTTATTTTTGGCTGCTGCTGGCACAGGTAAAGATTGGGGCCAATATGCTGGCTGCTTTGCTTGTGTGCCAGGTGCAGGAGGGCTGTATGATGGATGGCTGCTGGGCATGCTGGCACAAGTATGGGGGCTGTATGATGGGTGGCTGTTGGCACAGGTACGGGGGCTGTACGAAGATGGCTGATGGCCATGCTGGGGGGCTGTATGATGGGTGGCTGCCTGGCATGCTGGTACAGGTACGGGGGGGCTGTATAATGGGTGGCTGCTGGGCATGCTGGCCCAGGTACAGGGGCTGTATGAAAATGGCTGCTGGGCATGCTGGCACAGGTGGCTGTATTATGGGTGGCTGCCTGGCATGCTGGTATAGGTATGGGGGACTGTATAATGGGTGGCTGCCTGGCATGCTGGCACAGGTACGGGGGGCTGTATGATGGGTGGCTGCCAGGCATGGTGACACAGGGGCTGTATGATGATGGCTGCTGGGCATGCTGGCACAGGTACGGGGGCTGTATGATGGGTGGCTGCTGGGAATGCTGGCACAGGATACGGGGCCTGTATGATGGATCAAATTATCCTACTGTTTTGTTTTTGTGACATTTTTCAGTTTAACATTACATATTTATATAAATGAAAAGTTTCATTTGTTAATGTGTTGTACACTTTCTTACTTTCTTTATTTAAAAATTACATGGTAAAGTGGGAAATGGTAATGCAGGATGGGGGGGTGCTGATTGAAGCTCTTGCCTAGGGTGCGAAACTACCTTGGCCCTGCCCTGTTATTGTCAAATTTGGTGGAGGTTCTGTCATGATATGGGGCTGTGTGGCTAGTTCAGCGACTGGGGCTCTTGTTAAAGTCAAGCGTCGCAAGAATTCAACCCAATATCAACAAATTCTTCAGGATAATGTTCAAGCATCAGTCACAAAGTTGAAGTTACGCAGGGGTTGGATTTACGAACAAGACAATGATCCTAAACACACTTTGAAATCTACAAAGGCGTTTATGTAGAAGTACAATATTCTGGAATGGCCGTCACAGTCCCCCAACTTGAATATCATGGAAAATCTATGGGATGATTTGAAGCAGGCTGTACATGCTCGGCAGCAATCAAATTTAACTTAACTGTATGGACGAATGGTAAAAATAGCGCCATCCAGAATCCACACTCATCAAAGGCTATTGGAGGCGTCTAGAGGCTGTTACATTTGCAAAAGGAGGCTCACCTAAGTATTGATGTAATATCTCTGTTAGGGTGCCCACATCTATGCACCTGTCTAATTTTGTTATGATGAATATTGCATATTTTCTGTTAATCCAATAAACTTTATGTAACTGCTGAAATACTACTCTTTCCATTAGGCAAGTTATATATTAAAAGGAAGTTGCTACTTCGAAAGCTCAAAACTCCAAAGAATTAAGAGGGGTTCCCAAACTTTTTCATATGACTGTATATGGGACATTATCAAACCCAGAACAAATTTAATATCTCAACACTTACCGGCTGCCCCCATTTCAGGTAACAGATTTCCAACCAGGTTTACAGGGGAAGGTTTCTAGATGGTGGAGATTTAAAGGCTTTACAAAGGTGAAACACTTTTATGGGCTGACAGGCCCAATACAGTGGGACAGTATCCAACAGCTTCACTTCCCTCCACCTGAGGAAATGTTTCGGTAGCTTCAGATACAGAATTATTTGAAATTCAAACATAAGGAAAAGAGTACACCCACCTCCTCGTACTATACTAGTATAAACTATGTATTTCCTACCCATAATCGAGAGGGGTATTATCCCGGCTATACCAAATATTATTGGAAGCGTACTCCCCATCAACCTTACCATATGTCCAAGCTTAGGGAAAAGGATCTGGGAGGGCCATTGGGAGTGCGAGAATGGGAAAAAATATGGGACCTGGCAGCAGCACATAGTTCAATTAACACCAACCTGTTTGATTACACAATATGAACATCCATTATAAACCCCACTGTTTCAGAGGTTGGAGAGATGAGGGCAGGGTGTACCATGTATGGTGACAATGTCCCAAAGAACAATGATTTTGGACCAGGGTCTATGAAATAATATTTTCTGTCACTTTGATAAACGTACGTAAATCACCAGCCCAAGCACTATTGGGGTGTAAAATCCCAAATATAAATAAACACACTACTAATACTTAGAACTCATATGTTCATGGCTGCTACATTGACAATTGCCAAATCCTGGAAATTGTAGCTATACAATTATTGAAAGATAAAATAAACTGAATCCTAGTCAATGAAAAACGGACTAGCATACTAAACGACAAACAAGACAATTTCAGAAAATATAGGACCCATGGGTCCCCTTCTGGTATAGCCCTGCCCTCCTCTCTAGCTAGAATAGGTAATAAATACAAAAGAGGAGACAAATGGTAACCAACATGGGAAAAATGTATGTTTCCCACATAGAGTAGCCGGAGACAGAGGGAAGAAATGTAGGAGGCACAGCAGGTACCATATTAGACTGTATTGTTTGTTTTATACCGTTTAATAGTTTTGTATTTTGATAATAGTACTAATGGTATTTGTGATTCTTACCATTCCTGGAAACGCAGATGGAAGAAATCCAGGAACTTACCATCGAAAACAACTTGGGCAGCTTTTCCCCCTCATTATAACTTTTAGAAAACATAGGACACGGAAATAGATTGAAGAAATATAATCTTTATTGTTGTTTCCATTAAACCTTTACCTGCCAAGCACGTTGGTACTACGTTCTGGCAGGAAAATGCTCTAACTGCCAAGCATGTAGTACCTACATGCAGCGCAGTTCAGGGCTTCCTCACTGCACTGGCGGCTTTTGCCGCCGTTCAGACAAGTCTGCTGTGTCCCCAACCCCTTAGGCAAGGAGCTAAGCGGGCTCCCACCTCGGTCCTGCGAAGCGATTGTCGCAGGACCCGGCTTCACTACTCAAATAACTCACATATCAGAGGCAATGTCGCAGACATTGTGGGACCCGATCCAGCGCTACCCACTCACTTCCTGAGAGCGATCCTGGGCCTTCCAACGCTGTCAAGGACTCCCCCAGCCACAGCAATGGTAAGTGGCGTTTCTTTACTGGTTTACACACATTTACACACTCACATGTACTGTATATACACACACACTACACAGGTGGGTGTTTTTTTTGCTTTTTTAGATTTTTTTGTC
Organism: Xenopus petersii; assembly: GCA_038501925.1. NCBI lineage: Eukaryota > Metazoa > Chordata > Amphibia > Anura > Pipidae > Xenopus > Xenopus petersii. The sequence goes on along the minus strand of CM076687.1, from coordinate 56,764,991 downwards.
TTTTGTACACACATACTTTTGCACATATTTAAACACTTACATACACATATAGACACATTTACACACTTTTTAGAGCTGTACACACATGCATACACAAGCACACACATATAATTTTTTTAATTCTATTTCTTCATTTTATCAGTTTTCCTCTTGTTATTCCGCTAAAAACTGTTGATTTCACAGCGGGACTATTGGATCAAGCATTCTGACTGCTAGCCCCGCTGTCAGATCAGTTATTTTATTTTATTGATTTGCCTAATTGTTTTTGATTTTTTATGATTTTATGCTTGCATTGTTATTTGCATTGTTATTTTTACTAGCGTCATTTGCACTTGGAGTACAAACAAATGTTTAGCAATTTTGGATTCAGCAGAATGTGTACTTTACAAAAATATATGATTTTGGGGGGGACGTTCTGCTGTTAGAGGGTCTCGGGCACTTAATATTCAGTGCAGGGTCTATTTTCACAGAAGGTGAATCAGCAGCAGAGAAAATTCATATGCACTATTTTTATTTGGGGTCCGCACATGCCAGCTTCTTTGGTATATCTATGCATATTGGGCATCAAACTGTTCTGTAGACCCTTGGCGTTGTAAGGAGTTCTTACCTGGTGTCCCAAGATGGCGGAGTCCAAGATGGCGGCGTCCTCCATGTGCTTCCTTCTGGTCGCAGTTCTGTGACATCACGCCAGTGTCAGAAGATTTGCCAGCATCGGATTGGTCGCCGGCGCCTAAGCGCCAGTGTCATAATTGATGCCAGCGTCAAAACGCCTGCGTGAAGACGCCAGCGTCAAAGGAGGCTTATAAAAGATGCTGAAGCACTGCAGACTGTGCCCTACTATAGGTTCTTCCTCGTGAGTTCCTGAGTGCGCTTCCTGTGTTTATCATTCTTGATCCTGTGTATTGACCTTTGCCTGACTTCGTATTCTGAACCTTTGCTGCCTGAACCAACCTTATTGCCTGGACTTCGACCACTCTCATTCTATACCCTTGCCTGTACCTTGAACTATTGGACTGGTGCTTCCTCCTTGGTCCGCTACTCCTGGCTGAGCCTTCGGGCCCCTTACAGTATAGTAGGGCCATGGACCCCTCTGAGGAGGCACAACCTCAGCCTGACTTTGGGAGAGCCTTTCGTGGTTTGGCTTCACAGATGGAGATCTACGAAGCCCAGCAGACCCATTTTGGCCAAGCTTTGGAGGCTATCCTAGAGAAACTGTCTGCCCTCACTCCAGGGAGACCTGTTACAGTTTCACCTACCCTCCCGGGTGTGCCAGCCAATGCTTCTGAGCCAAGTATTCCAACGCCTCCACTCTACGGTGGTGATCCTCAGGCGTGCAGAGGGTTTTTGAACCAGTGTGAGATTCAATTTACCCTGCTTCCCAATCAGTACGTTTCTGAGCGTGCGAAAGTGGGGTATCATCACCCGCTTGACTGGTAAAGCCTTGGAATGGGCATCTCCTCTGTGGGAAAAGGAGGATCCCTTGATTGACTACTCTAAAGCCTTCATACAAGATCTGCGCACCGTATTTGACGCTCCCGGCCGGACTGCCTCCGCTTCTGCACGGTAATTCCAGATTCGTCAAGGGATTCGTACTGTGCCTGAATATGCTATTGAGTTCCGCACCTTGGTTGCTGAGACGAGATGGAACAATGAGAGCTACCATGCCGCCTTCTACAATGGGCTCTCTATGCGTCTGAAGGATGATTTGGTCTCCCGTGAGCTGCTGATACGCTGGGAAGATCTTATCGCTTTGGCCGTCAAGGTAGATACCCGGCAAAGAGAGCACCAGGCGGATAGAGCGGCCTTTGGCTCCCCGTTTTCAAAGGCCGCTGCTTCCTAGCACACCTCCTCCTACAGCACCAACAAACCCTTCTGCCTCTTCTTCCACTTCTGCTGAAGAACCAATGCAGATAGGACCTGCTCGACTGTCTGAACAAGAGAAACTAAGGAGACGGGCAGCAGGACTTTGTCTTTATTGTGGTGGTAAATTGCACTTTGCCCATGAATGTCCAGTGAAGCTGGGAAACGCCAGCGCCTAGGTAAGTTTGGGGAAACTTAACTGGGCGGGATTAATGCTCTTCCCCATAATTCCTCTCATCGATTTCTTCTGCCTGTTCAGATTCAGCTCTCCACCAAGACCATTTGTTCTCAAGCCTTCCTTGACTCCGGGGCAGCAGGAAACTTCTTGGATCGGACATTTGCTGAACAACGCGCCTTCCCCTTGCAACCTTTACCCGAACCTCTTCAAGTCTTGGCCATTGATGACAGACCATTATCCTCAGCTTTCATCTTTAAATCGTCTTTCAAGCTTCCTTTCAAAGTTGGCACCCTACATTCTGAAGAGATTTCTTTCCTCATCATTGAGTGCCCCTCCACACCAGTGGTTCTGGGACTACCATGGCTATGACTTCACAATCCAGTCATAGACTGGTCAACCTCTCAGATTACTCACTGGAGTTCCTTTTGCCAACAGAACTGCATTCCTGGTAAACCCATCCTGAAATTATCCTCAGTTACCATGGATCTTCCTTCTTTGCCATCTGTTTATCGAGATTTTGCTGATGTGTTCTGTGAAAAATCTGCTGAGACTCTTCCACCCCATCGGCCGTACGACTGCCCTGTAGATCTGCTCCCTGGTACCATGCCTCCACGGGGACGGACTTACCCTCTCTCTCCTTCTGAGACTAAGGCCATGAAGGAATACATCCAGGAGAATCTCCAAAGAGGTTTCATTCATCCTTCTTCATCTCCTGCGGGTGCGGGGTTCTTCTTTGTCCAGAAGAAAGACGGTAGTCTTCGCCCCTGTATAGATTACCGGGGGTTAAATGAGATCACCTCCAAAAACTGCTACCCTCTTCCTCTCATCTCGGAATTATTCGATCAACTCAAGGGAGCTAGTTTCTTCACAAAGCTTAATCTTCGCGGAGCCTATAATTTGATCCGCATTCGTGAGGGCGATGAGTGGAAAACTGCTTTTAATACTCGTGATGGACATTACGAATACCTCGTCATGCCATTTGGGCTTTGTAACGCACCCGCAGTTTTCCAGGAGTTCGTAAATGATATCTTCTTGGACTTTGTGTTGTTGTCTACCTGGATGATATCCTAATCTTTTCCAAAACCTTGGATGAACACCGTCTTCGAGTATGTGAGGTCCTCTCCCGTTTAAGGAAGAACGCTCTTTTTGCCAAATTGGAGAAATGTTCTTTTGGGACCTCCAAGATTCCTTTTTTTGGGTTATATAATTTCCCAGAGAGGCTTCGAGATGGATCCAGCTAAGACTTCCACCGTTCAAGATTGGGCTCTTCAAACCAGTACGAAGTCCATTCAACTATTCATCGGCTTTGCCAACTATTATCGGCAATTCATCAAAGGTTTTTCTTCCAAGATCGCACCTATCCTTTCCCTTATTTGTAAGGGTGGAAGACCAAATTTTTGGCCTCCACAGGTACTGGAAGCCTTTCAAGATCTGAAAGACTCTTTTTCCTCAGCTCCTATTTTAAGACATCCTGACCCTCTTCTACCATTCTTTATTGAAGTGGATGGTTCTGATGTGGGGGCTGGAGCAGTTTTGTCACAGAGGTCTTCTAATGATGGTAAACTTCACCCCTGTGCCTATTTTTCCAAGAAATTCTCTCCCTCTGAAAAGAATTACGATGTGGGGAATCGTGAACTTTTAGCGGTGAAATTGGCCTTAGAAGAATGGAGACATTTGTTGGAGGGTTCTTCTGTTCCAGTTACCATTTCCACTGATCATAAGAACTTGGAATATATTCCGACTTTGAAACGTTTAAATCCCAGACAAGCTCGGTGGGCGCTCTTCTTTTCCCGGTTCAACTATGTCCTGACCTTTCGTCCTGGTTCTAGAAATAAGAAGGCTGATGCTTTGTCTAGGAGTTTTCTTCCCGATGACCAGTTCTGAGATCGTTGAACCTATTGTACCTTCTACCAAGATCGTGGCGGCTCTAACTCCTTCTGTGGCTTCCCAATTACTATCTGCACAGTCCTCTGCTCTGCCTGATACTCCCCTAGGGGTAGCATTTGTTCTCTCTGAACTTCGTCAGTCCATCCTCATGCAATCTCATAGCTCCAAGCAGGCTGGTCATCCTGGAGTTCGGAAGACAACGGATCTGCTTTCCCGCCTTGTTTGGTGGCCTTCCCTTCGGAAGGATGTTAAAGACTTTGTCTCTTCTTGTGCTATCTGTGCAGCTTCAAAGTCTGGTCATTCTCCACCTAAAGGTCTTCTTATTCCCTTGCCCATTCCTTCTCGACCTTGGACTCATTTGGCCATGGACTTTATTGTTGATCTCCCTGTTTCCCTGGGTCATACAGTTATCTGGGTAGTAGTAGATAGGTTCAGCAAGATCGCCCATTTCATTCCCCTTCGCAAGCTGCCTTCTGCTCCAGAACTCTCAAATTTGTTTATTCAACACATTTTTCGTCTCCATGGATTCCCTGCAGAGATTGTGTCAGATAGAGGCTCACAGTTTGTTTCCAAATTTTGCAGATCTTATGCAAGGCACTTCACGTCTCGCTCCAGTTTTCTTCCGCATATCATCCACAGTCCAATGGCGCTGCAGAACGTGTCAACCAAGCACTAGAGCAGTTCCTGCGCTGTCATGTATCGTTATGCCAGGACGACTGGGCAGATCTTCTTTTTGCACACAATAGTTTGCACACAATAATGCCTTGCATGCCTCTTCCGGAAAATCTCCTTTTTTCTGTGTGTTTGGACAGCATCCTATGGCCTTTCCTCAAGATCTTCTCCTTACCAACGTTCCAGCGGCCAATGATCAAATCGCTCATATGTCCGCTATTTGGCATGCTACCAAGGCCAATCTGGAGAAGAGCTCTCTATCTCAAAAACAGTTTGCCGATAGAAGAAGGGTTCCTACTCCTCAATATACCATTGGAGACAGAGTTTGGTTGTCCACTAGGAATATCCGCCTCAAGATTCCTACCCCTAAGCTTGGTCCCAAATTCATTGGTCCCTTTCCTGTTGTCGAAGTTATCAACCCTGTTGCTGTTCGTCTTCAATTACCTCCAGAGATGCAGATTCCCAGTGTCTTTCATGTATCGATTCTTAAACCAGCATCTTCCTCTGAGGCTCTGAGGAGTTCTTACCTGGCGTCCCAAGAGTCCAAGATGGCGGCGTCCTCCATGTGCTTCCTTCTGGTCGAAGTTCTGTGACATCACGCCAGCATCAGAAGATCCGCCAGCATCAGATTGGTCGCCGGCGCCTAAGCGCCAGTGTCATAATAGACGCCTACGTGAAGACGCCAGCGTCATGATGCCACTGCGTCTGTTTTGGCGACAAAGGAGGCCTATAAAAGATGCTGAAGCACTGCAGACTGTGCCCTACTATAGGTTCTTCCTCGTGAGTTCCTGGGTGCACTTCCTGTGTTTATAATTCTTGATCCTGTGTATTGACCTTTGCCTGACTTCGTATTCGGAACCTTTGCTGCCTGAACCGACCTTATTGCCTGGACTTCGACCACTCTCATTCTATACCCTTGCCTGTACCTTGAACTATTGGACTGGTGCTTCCTCCTTGGTCCGCTACTCCTGGCTGAGCCTTCGGGCCCCTTACAGGCATCAATATTTAGGGTGTTTTACAATTGTATGTACGAAATTAGGTGAGATAAATGCGGCCAATTGCAATATTTTTAGACAATTTTGAGAAATGTCATAAAAACTGCTGCCTTTAGCGTTGCTTTGCAGCATGGTAGTTTTGAGTAGAAAAACATAATTGCCTATTTTGGAATCGTCAGAATGTGTAATTTCAAAAAATATATGGTTTTCTGGGGTGAACATACATTTTTGTACTTTTGCCCCTTGAAAAATGCTATAAATGTGCTGATTTTACAGTACCTAGAATTACAGAACTGTCTTCATTCTGGGGCCCCTATACGCCACATACTTAGGTGTACCTATGCATATTGGGAATCAAACTGTTCAGAGGACCCTGGACTTTCATATTTAGGGTGTTTTATCTTGGTATGTAATGATATGTGGGAGATACAATGCTTCAGAGTTGGAGTATTGAGGTGATACCCATTTTAGATTTGCGGGAATGTGTATTTCCAAAAATATATGGTTTTCTGGGGTGAACATGAATCTTTTACTTTTGCCCCTTGAAAAATGCTATAGATTTGTGGATTTTCCAGTATTTGGCATTACAGAACAGAACCCGTTTGGGGTGTTTTTGTTCTGGGGTCCCTATACGCCTCATCATACCTCCCAAGTGTCCCGGATTAGGCAGGACAGTCCTAATTTTACCTGCCTGTCCCGCATAGCAGGTGAAGATGTCCCGCTGTTCGGATCTTTTGTGAGTAGAAAATAAAGGGCAAGAGACACCAGTGACAGGAGAAGTCAGGGGACGCCCGCAATGATTCTGCCACTCGGGTAAATATATCACAGTTCCCACAATGCCCAGTAGGGGGCTCTTGGGCGCTTCTATAACCACTTCAGAGATCTACCGGCATACGCTCCTGCGCTCTCTAGTACGGTGGCTGGACTCAGCTCAGCACCATTGAAGCAGAGGTATTCCTTGAGGGTCCCCTCTTCCAGTAACAGCGTCTGCCTTCCCGCATTATGCAATGTAAGTATCTTATCCTTATACAGCCCAGTGGGAGGGGTATTGCAGGACTTGGACATTTTTACACTAAACCCCTGATCTGACCCGCTTCCAGAACAATTTCAGAACCGCATCTCTTTACTTAAAGTTGAAATTTGGCTGGGGATATGTTGGAATGTGAAGGCCGGAATATTATCCTTGGGGCTGCTACCGGCTTTTCCATTGGGACACGGAGGGAGGGCACCTTACGGCGCATTCTACAGTTGCTGTTTCAGTTCACTGCACATTTTAGCGCACTGCACTGGTCACCCCAGTTATGTTTACTCTACGTGTTGTAGGTTTAATTCTACCTACAAGTTGGGGAGGAGGTAGAAGGGGAGGGGGGAAATATAGGGGGATAAGGTTTGTTAACATTATAATTGGTTCATGTGAATTTATTGCTCAGGCTTTGGGTGATTTGACTGAGCGACATATCACTTATAATTGTTCATTGGAGCGAGCCTATCCTTCTTGCGATCCACCATGACCATCACACTTTTAAGCTGGAATGTTAGGGGCCTTAATTGCCCCATTAAACGTAGGCTTGTTATGGAGTACCTCAAACATAAAAATTTAAGCATAGAACTACTTCAGGAAACCCATCTCACAGGAAGCAAGATCCTAGCCGTAAAAAAATCCTGGGTTGGCTGGCATTTTCATGCCACTTATAGCACATATTCCTCAGGGGTGGCAATAATTGTGTCTAAACGTGTGCCTTTTCAACTACTTGATCTGCAATCTGATTTTAAGGGCAGGTTCCTATTTATACATGCTAAGATTTATCACCAGGAGTATATTATTGCAAACCTGTATATTCCACCACCGTATAACCCCACCTGTATTTTACAACTGCTGCAATTTGTAACAAAATATCAGCGTGCAAAGGTCGGCAAGGGACTTTAACACTCTCTTAGACGTTAAGTTGGATAGGCTTAGGATAAGGCAATATGAAGGGGTTGATCCGCAGTCCAGTCTAACAGATCTTACAAAAGGGAAGGGCCTCACTGAAGTCTGGTGATATATCCACCCCCACACTTAACAATACTCATGCTTCTCGGCATCTGTCTGTGACTCTGTCCTTTCTCGGATAGACCTGGCCTTTGCCAATAGCTCTGCTCTAATAGACCTGAAAGGAGCGGAGTATCTGCCCAGAGGAATAACAGACCATGCCCCCCCTCAAACTAGTGTTTAATGTCAATGATGTACAGCAAAAAGAGAGGTGGGCTTTAAATCCTATTTGGCTAACAGTCCTTGATAATAAGAAAGGACAAGAGTCTGTTATAAACAAATTCTTTATAATTATAATTCCCAAAAACCACAATTCCCAGTACTGCCGGAGGAAAGTAGGGAATACTTAGGTCAACCCATATCGACGGGAGAAATCCAGGAGGCTATAGGGTCATTCCCGATAGGATCCCTATTAAATTTTATAAACTCCACTCTGCAAAACTAGCCCCCTACGTCCTGAAAACGTATAACTACGCCTCCAAACATAAATGTCTCCCAGCCTCTATGTATGAAGCCTCCATAATACTTCTTCCAAAGCCAGGGAAGGATCCGACCTTACCTGAAGCTTATAGACCCATTTCCCTTCTAACCGCAGATACAAAAATTTTAGCGAAAATCCTGGCTAGAAGATTAGGGAAAGTGGTTACACAATTGGTTACGGAGGATCAGACGGGATTCATTCCTGGGAAAAATACTGCTCACAACATAAGAAGGTTGATGCTCAATCTTACTATGGAACACTCCAATGTAGGGCAGAGGGCAATAGTAGCGTTAGATATTGCTAAGGCCTTCGATACCGTATAGTGAAGCTATTTATGGAAGGTATTGACCGCATTTGGGATAGGACCTCCCTTTATTTCACTTGCCCAGTTGCTATATGCAGCCCCTACAGCGGCCCTATGAATTAACTCTTCATTAACCCCAGCTTTTACTTTAACTAGAGGTACAAGGCAAGGGTGCCCACTCTCCCCACTACTATTTGCCTTGGCCATTGAACCATTGGGCCTTGCGGTTCCGCAGAATCCTCTCATATCTGGTTTTCAGATACAAGGCAGGGAGGAGAAAATACAAATGTATGCAGATGACACTCTAGCATATTTGGGGGACACCCATACCACTCTTACTGCTCTCCTAGATACAACCAGGACCTTTGGTGAAATCTCTGGCCTCAAGACTAACCCCTCAAAATCCATTATATTTCCTTTAGATACAGTGAGTGATGGAATTATGGCTGATATTCCATTATTGAAAGATCAGCAATTTACATATCTAGGGGTTAAAGTGGCCCTGCCAGTGTCATCCTATTATGATCTTAATATAGCCCCCTTACTTCAATGGGTCCAGGGTAAATTTCAGGTTGGAAACATTTAGCATTGGGCCCTACGGGGCGTGTTCAGACCATTAAAATGATTATAGCACCTAAACTACTGTATGTATTATGGCACACCCCCCTTAAAATACAGAACTGTTTTTTCGCTGACCTAGCCTTCTTGTTTAGATGCTATATATGGGGTACCTCTCGCAACAGGCTGTCCTTCTCTTCACTATATAGACCAAAAGACGAGGAAGGAATGGCGCTGCCTGATATGCACCAGTACTACAGTATGTGGCTGCACAACTCACGCAAATGTGGTCTTTGAGATTTGCTGGGCAAGGGGAAGCAGTGTATCAGTTGTGGCAGGAGATATTACAAACGGACCTACCTCCTTTTTATGCCCTAGCAACTATAAACCCAAAAAAGGCTAAGCTTTCTAAGAATAATCCACTTCTACAAATACAAAGAGATATTCTCACAAGGGTTCACCATTTTACTAACCCGAAGGGTCTAGATCCGATAACAACTCTATGGTACAATGCTAAATTTGCCTCATTAGATAAAGTTGAACCACCAAAGGTCTGGCTTGAAAATGGGATTTACCATCTAGATCAGGTCTGGAATGAGCAAGGTATGATTCCATTTGATACTCTTAAAGGACAAGTAAGATCAATTTAAAAAAAAAAAAAAAAAAATTCATTAGTATACAATGACAAATAAGCACCAAGACAAATTAAACTTTAAAATAGCAAAGCCTTTATTAAGAAATAACTTACTGAAACTCTACTTCCGGTCCTCTTCAAAACAGGCGACACGGCGACCATCCATGCTGCAGTGTTTGATTTTTTCTTTTTTTTTGATGTTACTGGTCCTTTAAGGAAAAGTTCTCCATCCCCTCATCTCAGTGGCTGACATACCATAAACTGAGATGGGCAGTGAGGAAAGCACTTAAACAGTGTAACTTTCATTTACAGAATACACCTGTGGCAGAGGTGTTAAGGCAGGACCAACCCTGTCACAAAATTTCCTCTTTTTATAAGGCCCTACAAACCACTAATTTACAGAAAACCTAAAAAGTGAGAGATCGTTGGGAGGCAGATCTCTCACAATTTACTGATGAGCAATGGGACCAGGTACTCCATACTCCTCTTTTGATTTCTCCTATTTATAAGTACAGGATTTTGCAATTGTACTTTGTACACAGGGCTTATTATTCCAGGACTACTACATAACTACATAAACTTAATCCAGAAATTTCACCAGCCTGCTTGAGATGTGGGTTAGAGGAGGGCACAATTTTTCACACTTTCTGGGCTTTCTCAGAAATTATACCTTTTTGGGTAACAATACAAACTCGTATCACAAAGATGCTGGGGTTTGAAATACCATTAGATCCAAAATGGTATTTAATGGGAATGGCTCCCCCCAACACCACTCACAAGCCCAGCCCACATTATGGTACATAAATTACGCTTTCTAGCGCGTAAACTCATTGCTCAGCATGGAAAGCCCCTGATCTCCCACCTACCCTATGTGCCTAAAGTCGGTACAGGAATTACAAAAGATGGAGGATCTGATTGCCAGGAGAAAGGGCTCTTCTAAAGCTAACATGACTATATGGCAATTATGGATTCTGGAAAATGTCTGAAAAGGATTAAGGTATAGGAAGGATTACCCAACTGTTTATTCTGGTAATTCTGCTATATCCATATACTGCAAATGTTTATTCTGGTAATTTTGCTATATCCATATACTGCCATATCCATATACTGCAACTGTTTATTCTGGTAATTCTGCTATATCCATATACTGCCATATCCTTATACTGCAACTGTTTATTCTGGTAATTTTGCTATATCATATACTGCCATATCCATATACTGCAACTGTTTATTCTGGTAATTCTGCTATATCAATATACTGCCATATCCATATACTGCAACTGTTTATTCTGGTAATTCTGCTATATCCCTACTTGTATTTGTTAACCCCAATAACTTTTGTCTGTCAGGCCTATTCTACTTTAGTTCTTTGATAAATATCTCAAGCACACATCTGATTGATATGTTCCCTAATACGTTCTTTCAATGTTCTAATAGTGCACCCTACGTACTGCTTACCACACTTGGTACAGATAATCAGGTAGACAATCCCCTTACTACAGCAATTGATATATTGTTTAATTTTGTATGTGGTTTTGGTCACAGTTGAATTAAACTCTCCAGAGACTTTCAGATGTTTACATGTGACACAGCGATTATGTCCGCACCTAAAACATCCGCTGTGTCTCAGGAAACCCTGTTTACTGCTGTTTTCTCTGAATAGACTTGGAGACAGTGAGTCCCCAAGAGTGTAAGCACGTCTTGCTACATATCCTATTCCTGGATCCAATGCCCTACAAAAATCACTGTCAGCATATAATATAGGCAAAAACTTTTTCACTGTATTAACAGTGAAAAAAAAAAAAAAAGTTTTTGCCTATATTAATGTAGTAAGGGGATTGTCTACCTGATTACCTGTACCAAGTGTGGTAAGCAGTACGTAGGGTGCACTATTAGAACATTGAAATAACGTATTAGGGAACATATCAATCAAGTGAGTAATATTAAATTAAGCAGCAAAACCAATGTCACTAGGCATTTTCAGGAATGCAATAACAGTAATTTACAGTATTTTTCCATACAAGGAATAGAACAAATTAAGACAGGCATTAGAGGGGGTGATCTTTTGAAGAAACTAAAGAAAAGAGAAGTATATTGGATTTTTCACCTACAAACCAGGTTGCCACTAGGCCTCAATTACATTTTTGATGTGACTTGTTATATTTGATTATTTATATATGAATACATTTTTTATATTTTTGTATATGCCCTGTAACATGGGTTATCTAACACATAGATCATTGTATCTGTACAAAGCCAGTAGTCCATTGGATGATATATGGCAATTGTAACATATGTTTGTGATTGGTTTTACTGAGGGGAGGGACTATATGAGCTAGTACTTAAGGAACAGAGAAAGAGAGACTAGTTGGATTCTGCCTATGACTAAGTGCTGGGTAAGCATGAAACGCGTCAGGCGTTAGAGGGTATACTTTCTATGTCTTTTAAATTATTGATGTAAATAAAGCATTTTTTACTTATTAGCATGCCTTGGAGATAAGTTTTTTGAATTCATCATAAGGTGACTTTAATATACCCGTCAACAACTCTTCTGTCTCTAAACTTCTTTCACTAACCTCCTCCCTAGGCTTATCTTTGTGCTCAGACTCCCCCTCTCACTCCAATGGTAATGCTCTGGATCTCATATTTACCAGACTCTGTTCAACCACCAATTTTACTAACTCCATTTCCCCTCTCTGATCACAATATGCTCACATTTCAACTCTCACTAACTCCCTCCTCACCCCCTGCTATTCCCCAAACACGTACTTACCGTGACTTGCAAGCTGTAGACATGTCACATCTCTCTTCTTCCTTTGACTCTCTTCACTCTAATATCTCAGCCATCTCATGTCCTAATGTGGCTACCTCTGTCTACTATAGTACTCTCACCACTGCCCTAAATGAGCTTGCTCCTATAAAAACTAAACGTTCTAGACCTAAACCACTTTAACCTTGGCATACTGCTCATACAAAAGCGCTCCAAAGACACTCACGTGCACTTGAGCATCGCTGGCGCAAATCCCGTTCAGAATCAGACTTTTGGAGCTACAAATCTGCCCTGCGCTCCTTTAACACCAGCCTCTTCCAAGCCAAACAAACATACTTTACTTCACTCATTAACTCCCTTTCTAAAAAAACAGCACAACTTTTCTCCACCTGTAACACTCTCCTTTCCCCTTCTCCACCCCCTCCATGCACATCTGTCTCTGCTCAAGATATTGCTGAGCACTTCAGAAACAAAATTGACACTATCAGAAGGGACATTACACTACTCAACCCTCCTAGACTTCCACCACACTCCCCAGTCTCTCCTGTGCTCCTTCACTCCTGTCACTGATGAGGAAGTCTCAAAGCTTTTGGCCTCTTCTCACCTTACCACCTGCCCCCTTGATCCAATTCCCTCAAAACTTCTCCGAAATACCAATCCTTGTCTAATCAAAGCCTTAACCGACCTATTTAATCTTTCACTCTCAACTGGACTGTTTCCCTCTCAACTGAAACATGCTCTTGTCACCCCCATTCTGAAAAAACCCTCTCTTGATCCCTCCAATCTTGACAACCTCCGACCTATCTCTCTGCTACCTTTCATCTCTAAACTACTTGAGCGCCTAGTCTACAACCGACTAACCTCATTCCTCTCTGACAATAACCTGCTGGACCCCCTATAATCTGGTTTTAAGCCACAGCACTCCACGGAAACTGCCCTGACTCGACTAACTAATGACCTTTTAACCGCTAAAGCCAACAATCATTTCTCACTACTAATACTGCTTGATCTCTCAGCCGCATTTGACACTGTAGATCACCCTCTCCTCCTCCAGTCGCATGGCCTTCGTGACAAAGCCCTGTCCCGGTTCTCTTCTTACATCACCAATCGTTCCTTCAGTGTCTTCTACAATGGAGTATCATCTTCTCCCCTACCTCTTTCTGTTGGAGTTCCTCAAGGCTCTGTCCTGGGACCATTACTATTCTCCCTCTACACTTCCTCCCTCGGCAAATTAATAAATTTGTATGGTTTCCACTACCACCTCTATGCTGACGATACTCAGATCTATCTCTCATCTCCTGATCTCAACCCAGAACTCCTAACTCGCGTCTCCTCCTGCCTGTCCACTATCTCTACCTGGATGTCGCAACGCTACCTTACATTAAACCTCTCTAAAACTGAAATGGTTCTCTTTCCTCCAACTAACACCTGTAACATCCCGGAAGTATCCATCATAGTTAACAATTCCACTATCACCCCCTCTCCCCAGGCCAGATGCCTTGGGGTTATTCTAGATTCTGCCCTGTCATTCACTCTTCATATCCAGTCACTTATTAAATCATGCCACCTAAGGAACATATCCAAAATACGATCATTTATCACCCAAGACGCTGCTAAAATTCTTATTCACTCTGTCATCATATTGCGTCTAGACTACTGTAACTCTCTTTTAATTGGCCTTCCCCTCCAGAGACTGTCACCTCTCCAGTCTATAATGAACACTGCTGCGAGGCTCATATACCTCAGCAACCGCTCCTCCTCTGCCTCGCCATTCTGTCAATCCCTGCACTGGCTTCCGTTACCTTTCAGAATCAAATTCAAATTAATGACACTGACTTTCAAAGCACTTCATAACTCTGCCCCACCCTACATCTCTGAACTCATCTTCATCGCTTACTACGCTCCTCTACTGACCTGCTACTCAACTCTTCTCTCATTACCTCCTCACATGCTCGCATTCAAGACTTTGCAAAAGTAAAAAAAAAAAAGCTGGATGCTAGGGTACACCACTGTGGAGAAGGATCTGCATACAAGTATCTCTGTATCTGCTAGAGACGGAAAGTGTGTTATTGAGAGCGTATGCATACAACTCCCTGCCCTACCTCTCTCAACGGTAGGCTTGAAACACCTGCAGAGACCCAGTGCTTTCCAATCCAGAGAAAGTCCAGCAACCTTCTCTGGATTTTAGCAATGAATTCTTGGGTTGGACTTAGCCATGTCAGCCTATACCAGAGTTGAGAGGCCACCAGCTGGTTAATCACCAAAGCCCTCCCCCTCATAGAAAGCATTTTCGCAAGACCCTTCCACTTACCAGTTCAAGCTGGTAAGAACATGCTCCCCAAGTTCAATGAAATTCTGAGGAAGAGGACACTCTTTAGCTGACAAATAGACACCTAAATATTTGATGACCTTAGTCTCCGACAAGATGTTGCGAAAAGCAGAAGGCAAAGAATCTACATGTAGAGAACCTTCCAGAAGGCCTGAGCTCTTGTTCCAGTTGATCCGAGCTGAGAAGGCAGCACTGTAAACCTCTTGGCATTCTTGTAGATCAACTAGGTCCTGGGCCACAAGGATGACATCATCAGCATATGCTGAAAGAACTACCCTCTTGTCAGGTTCCCTGAGCACCAGTCCTGTAAGCCTCTTCCTTAGTAGACACAGGAAAGCCTCAATGGGCAGTGCATACAGCTGTCCCGACAAAGGACATCCTTGTCGAACTCCTCGTTTGAAGGCCAGAGGTGCAGTCAGAGACCAGTTGATTTTAACTAGACACTCTGCAGAGGTGTACAGTGTTTTCAGATAGCTCACAAACCTGTGGGCCAAAGCTATAGGCTTGCAGAGTGCCTATAAGATATTGGTGATCTATTCTGTCAAATGCCTTCTCTTGATCCAGGGAGAGAAAAGCGAGAGATAGACCAGCCTTCTGGCCAAAATGTAATAAATCCCGAACCAGAAAGACATTGTCAAAAATTGTCCGGCCGGGACTGTATAGGACTGGTCAGGATGAACCACCTCTGCGAGCACAGACATGAGCCTGAGTGATATAGCTTTGGCTACAATTTTATAGTCTGTGCTGAGCAATGAGACCGGTCGCCAATTCTTAATAGCAGTGATAACAGGTAGCAGTGATAACACTGCTCGACGACAAGAAAGTGGCATCTCACCTCTTGAGGGCCTCATTTAGAACCCTATGGAAATCATGTCCCAGAGTATCCCAGGAGAACTGGAAGAACTCTACAGTCAGTCCGTCCAGCCCTGGAGATTTAGTATGGGGTATTAAATGGACTGCTTGAGAGAGTTCATTCAGAGTGATTGGTTTTTCCAATCTCTCTCTTCTCCCCTCACTGGACCGGGGGGGGGGGGTGGCATCCTCTGCAAGAAGGCATGTGATTTGTTTTCAGTTCCCCTTCTTCTTCTCCAGAGCATAGAAGAATCATGAGCTGTGATCCATATCAAAGAGTAACTGCATGCAGCTTCACACATAAGCACCACAAGCCTGTCGCTGTTCCATGTTACGCTGAGTCTCTTTATTTTCTACATATTCACACTGCATGGCTTGGTCTTCAGAGCCTGACAGCCTTTGCTCAAGAGCAAGCACCTCCCTATTCAGAGCCTCAATCTCTGCGTTTTGCTGTCTGCTCAAACATTTTGTATACTCTTGACACAAGAGCTTTAGGTGAACCTTGCCTACATCCCACCATTGACTCAGTGTGGCAAATTCACCCTGATAACCCTTCCCGGACTGTCTTTACAAACCCTTAGTTCTTTAATAAGCTGTTGTTAAAGTGCCAATAGGCTGCTTTGAGCAGATATGGTGAAACTGCCACTATCAAGGAAGCACAATTGTGGTCTGAGAAAGGTGCCAAGGTAATAGTACTGGACCAGACTCACGACATAATATGGCTTGATATATAAAGCCTATACATCTGGGACTGAGACACACAGCCATCCCTCACCCTAACATAGGTGAAAGCATCTGTTTCTGGGTGTTCTCTCCAGATGTCAACCAAGGAGAAATGGGCAATGAGTTCCCGCAAAGCTGACTCAGATGCATCCCTTTTCTGGGGAACATTTCGGTCCCAAGCCTCAAGGGTGTAATTGAAATCACCCCCTATAATTACAGCTTCATCTGAGTCAATTGTCTCCATATAGGCTAATAAAATTTCAAAAAAACACTTTCTCTCTGGTCCAGTAGTTGGGGCATACAAGTTTATCAGATTGTATGTTCCACTAGACTCCCAGACCCGGAGATGTAACAGACGGCCTGGGATGACAAATGTATTAAGAGCGCTTATACTTAGAGCCATTATTGTGTGTTAGTAAGTGCTTTAGCCCGTTTTACCTAAATAGTTTAGTGTCCAATATTAATCAGTCTAAAAGAACCTCTAATAGAGGAATTAACAATCTCCACTTATCACCAAAGTTGATTACAGATCCCAATCCGCTCCAAAATTAATTAGAGTAAAACATCATTAAATTACTTAAATATAGTGACCATTGAATTAATTAGAAATTGATTGATATAAAGTGCTGGTGCAGACATAAAATTAAAAAGGATTCCTCAAAGAAGTTAAAAATTGTAATAGGACATGATTATTCTGGATTCCAGAATTAAGGAAATTATTGAAATGGTTAAAAAAGGCCACTTGCTCTGGTTCAAGAAAAGAGAAGAAAATTGGAAAATAGGAGAATGGTGGAGTTGTCCCAAAAAGTTACTGCCTATTATTTTCTATATCCCTAGGACACCACAAAGATGGAGGTAGGCAGGGTAACCGTGGCTGTGGTCTCGATATTACACTAGCCCTACATTTAAAATTGGAGGAGCTAACTAAACCTAAAAAAACACAAACCAACGGCCACGTGGAATGGAAATTAGATTGCAGTAGAGAAGAGAGAGAACCGAGCAGGCAGCGTCTAATTGCCACCTATTAGTAGATCTATAGTAGACCAAAGCGTTTTTCCAATAGGAAAGGTTTAGTGCCTATATTGATTTAAAAGATCTGTAAGCAACTTAAAAAATCCACGTATAGCACTTTAGTCATTTACAGTATGTGTATTTGTTTATGAATTTAGGAACTACAATTGTGTTTTGATTAATTGTGATTATGGTTATAAATAATTTATTCCAAGCAATTAATTTGAGGAGTATCATTCTTTCTGGGTTGTGGACCCTAAGCATGTGCACTTTACACATTTGATTGAGGGTCGGTTTGGTGATAAATGGAGATTGTTAATTCCTCTATAAGAGGTTCTTTTAGACTGATTAAAATTGGACACTACACTATTTAGGTCAAACGGGGTACTTTTTTTCTATCAATTATCATATACGTATATCTAAGTTATATCCCTGTTTTGACCCTTGGTTATTAAAGTAAATTACTGAGGTATCTAATTCTCATTTCATAAGTGCTTTAGCCCTCACAGAGGTCTGGTGAGACAAACACTTTTTGTGGAACTTAACAATACGGAGATATTCTGCAGTTCCATAGTTTTTGGCCTCTTTTATGACCTTGATGTATTGTCTTACAGAACTGATCACCAAAGTCAAATCATGCCACTTCTCCAGAGCCATATGTAGCTTCTTCTCCAATTTAACACCAAGGGTGCTCTCAAGAAAGATCTTGAGTTCCTCAGCTGGGATGATTGGGGTAGAAGGATTTGGCACAACTGTATCAACCTCTTCTTCAATGTTCCCCTCATCCATGAGCTCTTCCTGGCTAAGGGATTGATAATTTCCCGTCTCCACTGGAGCTTTGAGAATTTCTCTACAAGAAGTTGCAGGAGAAGGATCAGAAACACCTGCTATCTGGAGACCCTGCAATGGCTCAAATAATACTTGGATTTTACTTGGAACACCTTTGGAGGTGTTTGACTCAGGGGTAGCAGATGGAATTGGCTCCTTAACAACAGGAGCTTTAGAGGCTTGATGGGCAACCTCTGCCCTTTCCACTGCCTCCTGTATGCCAATAACATTGGGGTCAGTGGAGGAGAGAAGAGAATGGAGGAGAGATCTTAACATGCACAGTAGACCTCACAGAGTCTGTCTGGCTATCCTCCATATTTACAACTCCAGCCTCATTATCCTCCCTTGCAGATTTGTCTGCAGGATCCTGTATGGGGCTTGTCCCAATATTCTCCATTTCTTGGAGTGAAATACCCTGAGGCACTAAACACTGCGGCTGGTTGTAGTTCCAAAAGCTCAAAACCTCAGGAACACTTACGGCCCACTCAGCAGGGATCTCATTAGGTGTCCCTTTATACTCCAGGGGAAGATCCTCTGTTGGAGACAGATGCAGCACCCTGACTCTGTGGGGAGACCCATAATCCCCTGTTCAAGTTTCTCCAGACCATTTATCTCATCTTCCCCAAATGGGTCTATAGGTGCATGGTCTGGCACCAGTTGACTACATCCAACATTTGGACCAGACAATATCACCACATGAGGAGCAGATGTTTTGCTGCCCTTTTTGCCCTTGGATGGGGGATGCTCCATCATTGATGGAAACCCATTCCTCTGGTATCAGCCAGTTGGATTTAAATGTTCTCTTCTTTTTCTTGTCATTTGAAGAGGAAATGCTACTCTCTGCTCCCACCACGACAGGTGTTACAACCACCGGCACCCCCACATCCTTAGGAGTGCTCATAACAGGGTTAAGTTGGCTTTTGGCAAAAACAACTGCAGCATTGGGGGATGCATTGACATTCCTCCCCCCCCCTTCTCTTTTGCTGAAGTTCAAATGCAGGCTGCAGCCTTAGATAACTTGAATGAAGGAGGAGGTTTGGAGGGTTGAGAGGTGGGTTGTGTAACAACCACCTTGAGGTTCTTTACTGAAGGGGATTTCTTCTTTGAGGAGCCTGCAGCAATAGCTGTAGCAGGGTATGATGTTGCATTAGAGGTACTGGGGGCAGGAACAGGGACTGTGGTCTTAATATGCCCTTTGGGGCAACTCTGGTGAGTGTGCCCCAGGTTCTTGCAAAGGAAGCACCTCACTTCTTCTGTGCTGTAAATTTTTTTATACAGCACCCCCTCAAACGGAATACCAAAGGACCCCTCAATAGTATCTTGACCCCGAGGCAAAAGTAATTGCACCTGCCTTTTAAAAGAGAAGATATGTCTCAATCTGCTCTCCTAGCAACCAGAGGGAAGTTTAGAAACAGTTGACTTTATTTCACCGAGGGCTTGCAGGTGGGGTAGCAAAAAGTAGTCTTGCAGGAAGATAAGACTATCCTTATGCCTAATCCGTCTAGGGGTTCTACAGGGATATAACTACCCCCTACTGTGATGCCTCTCTGCACCAGCGTATGCACTGCAGTTAGTATATGGGCAAATATTATGGCTTTCCTGTACATTTTACTTGCTGCCATTACAGAGGGGCCCACCAATTCAGCTGCAACTTTTACGTGAGCCTCTATGCCATGAGCTCCTGACATTAGACATCTAACTCCATGCTTCCTTGTAAGCTGCTCTACCCCAGCAGTGAATTGGCTTGGGTTGTTGCCGGTAGCTACTGCCTGTGCAAATGTTTTAGCAGGGGTCACATTGGCTGCAACAGCAGAAACAGTGGAGCTTTTTGACAAAGGCTGTGACTGGTGCTTTTTAGCAGAGCTACAGCCGAGTCTTTCAGCTCCTCTTCCTTTAGGAGCCTGAGGTATTTTTTTATAATTTTGTTTTTTATTCCTTCCCATTATTTTACAAAACAATCCACAAAAATGGAAGCTTAATTCTATTAATCAACAAAAAGTAAATGCAACAATAAGAGGCTTTAGCATGGAGAGGGTTAATGTGAGCAAGTGCCTGGGAGTTGCACTGCTACTAGAAAAGATTTTATTTTCTTAAATCCTTCTCCCTTTAACTTTTCTCTCCTTACAAACCAAGGATAAAAATAAAAGCACACACACAATCTGTGCAAAAAGTGATACATATCAGCTGAAACTATATAAAAAAAACAAAAAAAAAAACAAGTGAAACTGACACAGAGGGGTGGGGGGTCTGTCAGTGAGTTTGTAGCCCACAGGAAGTGAAGGAAACTGGGCTGGCAATCACTCACCTTCTGGGTCAAAATAAAAATCGATTTCAAATAAAGTAAATCAACCCAAAATTCACGCACCAAGTAGCTAACACCTTCACACACCAAATGAGAACAAAAAATCCTGCCTTAAGCTGGCCATAGACGCAAAGATCCGATCGTACGAATCAACGTACGATCGGGCTTTCCCATCTCCCAACCCGCCACTAACCATTCAGATCAAAGTCTTACCATTCTGATCAAATAAAGTAGTTAAAGAACAGATCAGCCAATGTTCTGCCCCTGACAGCAATCGCATGATAGTTATGTCTGACAAAGTTATTGACAGTCTCCCTCTGAAAATCGTACGATCGGCAATACACGCAGAGATATTATCGGCAGCCGACAGATTTTCTAACCTGTCCGACCAACCAAACGACTGATCTCCGCAGGACGAAAAATGTCGGCACTTTCCACACTCATTCTGGGGCACCTATTTGCCACATTCTTAGGTGTACCTATGCATATTGGGCATCAAACTGTTCAGTGGGCTTTAATGTTTAGGAGGTTTTATCTTGGTAATTATTGATATGTTGGATATACGATGCTGTAGACTGAACACTTTGAAGTCATTTTTCAAAAATGTAACACCTTTTTATAAAAACTGCTACTTTTAGGAAAGAATTGCAACTTGGTAGTTTTGAGTACAAATATATACTTACCCATTTTGAACTCGTTAGAATCTTTCTTTCCAATAATGTGTAGTTTTTTAGGGTAAACCTACTGTTAGTGGTTTGTACTGTTCTGTACCGAAATTCTCTTTGTGTACATTCAAATCAGAGAAATCCACAACACTGTCAATAATACCTGACTCACTGGTTTCTCCACTAGGGTTTTGACCATCTTCAGGGTCCTCCAAGTTTCCTGCTAATACAGAGAAAGGGAAAACTGGGGTTTCCTGAGGAGAATCCTCTGAACCAGTTAGCTCTGAATTTTCTATGGGCACAGGTCCTTCAACCACTGCATCAGAGCAGGGAGAAACTGATTGATTCCAGAGATCCCTGGGGAAAATCCCTCCCAATTATTGCATCATGCAGAAGGTGTGGTACTACCCCTGCAGAGTAAGTCACTGTACCAAGGCCCGTTTTAAACTTTAGGGTCACCACAGGATACTCCCGTGTGTCACCATGAATACAAACCACACCAACCCTTTTTGACTGGAACTTAACAGGGCCTACTGAGTCTAACTTTACCAAAGTGACTAGACTACCGGAGTCTACAAATGCAAGCAATTGTTTCCCATTCACACTCACTTTACACATTTGCTTTTCCTGAACCGGCACCGCAGTGCAGGCAACCGTAGCAAACAGGGACTGGCGTCTATTCCTGGAAGAAAAATCAAATTGCATGGGATCATCAAGCAAACGGCAGTTTGCTGCAATATGACCAAAATCATGGCAACGGAAACATTTAACAGTCTCGGAATTAAACCTAAGAGTCTCAGACTTTCCAGTTTTAGATTGCCAGCCTCCCGGGTTTTTACCAAAATTCTCTCCCTTTAAGGGTGATTTACTTTTACCACCACCAGTGTCCCCATGGGTAACAGTCTTACCCGTTGCCAGGGTGTACCTCCTTTTCAGATGTGGAGCCCGGAACGATGCGGGAGGGGTGCCAAAGTTCTCAGCAGCAAAGTACCTTTCCACTAACTCCACAAGGTCATCTGCAGTTTTAGGGTCTCCATGGGTCACCCATTTGCGTAGGGCAACAGGAAGGGACCTCAGGTAGCGATCCAGTACCACCCTCTCAATAATCTCAGGTCCAGTCAAGGACTCTGGCTGCAATCATTTTTTCACCAGGTGGATCAGGTCAAACATCTGGGAGCGTGGAGGCTTCTCCGGGTGATAAGCCCAGCTGTATACACGTTGGGCACGAAGCGCCAGGGTAACGCCAAGGCGGGCCAGAATCTCTTTTTTCAGTTTTTCATAATCCTTGGCAGTAACAGAGTCAAGATCAAAATATGCTTTTTGCAATTCACCGGTTAGCAGGGGTGCCAAAAGACCTGCCCATTGCTCTTTAAACCAACCCTCTCTTTCGGCGGTCCGCTCAAATGTAGTGAGATATGCCTCTGGATCATCCTCTGATGTCATCTTTTGGAGGAAGCGGCTTACATTGATTTTGGGTACATTGCTATGTACTACTGCAGGTGGCTCCTGAGGTCTCTGTGCCAACTGTTGGACCAATCCTGTCAGTACCTGCCGGTCTTCCTCTGCCTCTTCTGCCAGCTTTTTAAACATGGCCATCATCTGCTGTTGCTGTGCCTGTTGTTGAACCATTGTCTGTTGCTGCAACTGTAGGAACAGCTCCTTATGGCGGGCTTCCGCTTGCTGCTGTGCCTGTTGCTGGGTGGCATTAGACAGCATTAACTGTTTCACAATCTCCTCCATGCTGAACAGTTCTTATGGGATAACTACCCCTTTAATTCACAGTCTCTGCAATATTATACTGCCTTTTGTTGCTTTATTTTGTGCCAGAGTACCCTCCACCATATGTAAGAGTTTGGGTAGCTGGGATCAGTTTTCCTGGGGTAACACAGCCCACGGCACAAACACAACTCATGAGAGTATAGTCTCTTTTTGGCAGTTTATTGTCTCTTGCAGAAAAAATAAACAAAACAAACAATTCAAAATAAAATCCTTGCCACTTAATGGGCTTCTAACTAATACAGGTCAGTTTTTCCTAACTAACCAGGAGAAGGCCTACCGCCTGTCTCCCCAAAACAAAGAACATACAGGAATATATAAAATCCCAAACCTTTTGGTGATTTCAATCCCTCTCACACAGGCAGCTTTCCTGTGTCTTTTTCCCAGCCAGGAACTCTCCACTCTGGCTTGAGCTGCCTCTTTAATTAACCACCTGAAATACATCAGTACAACTCATAACACCCGGGCTGGACTAGCAGTCCCGGAACCACTCTGTTAGGAACCTGGGGCATAAATAAGCTCCGTCCTGGACTTTCCCAGGTATCCTAGTAGTGACCTCACCACACTACATAGATAAACTGTCTTAAAAGCCTGTAGTGTCTAAGGACGCCTAATTTATATTAGGTAAAGCATTTTGTCAATAACACATAAATACAGTATGCTATGCTGTTTAACACACATTATAACTAGTAAAGTGCTGGCATCCAGAAAAAGTGTTTATCTTTATATTTTGTACCCTTTGTACAGGGCAGTGGTTAAATGACCAGGCAAATCTTAGTTCCATAAACATATAAATGAAGCATACAAAAACTTAAGTGCGGTCAAAATGCACCAGCCACACACCATTTGTACAGTATAACTTACAGTAAAAGATTTGGATGGAAGGGATGTAATTTCCTATTGGAATGTCTGTGTGCTCGCTTCTATTCTATTCCAGGTGCACCAGCCCTGAACCCTCAGCCAAGGAAAGCTATTAAAGAAGTATTGATTTAAATGAATAGTTCCCTTTAAACTTTATTTTTGGTGACTTATGTGGATCTTTTGCATGCTCATCACCATTCTACAAATTTAGTGCAAATCTAAGCCTTTAAGATCAGCTTATATACATATTTTTATCACTTGTGCATCAAATGGAAGTGGGGTCATCAGGAGCCCACCATCATAAAAACTTCAACCTTGCATAGGATTTCAAGTCAAACCATATTTCATTATACTCATTCAACACACGTATTTATTGGAACCGAATGATCAAAAATTCTGGGAAACCCACCAGTGGCAGTTCTCAGTAGTATAGTAGGTATAGGCCTGGGCATCCACTCTTGTATTACCCAAAAACTCATCCCTTCAACTCCCACCAATTTTTAGGTAACTATCCTTTATCCATTCATATTCTTTAGCACCTACTGTATACATAGAATTTTCTGATGCATGACCCCTGCACTGGGACCCCTGCAGTTTTATGCTATTCTCTGATTAAACATCCAAGGGTGACCCCCTGTACCCCATGTATTTAAAATCCTGACTATGTCATTTTTGCCAGTGAATTTATGTCATGACATTATCTATATCTGATGTTACACAAGTATACTCACGTCTAGAAAGCACAAAGATGTATCTCTACCATATAATGTTACACAATTACACTCACCTCTAGCAAGCACAAAGCTGTATTTCAACTATATTAGATGATGCCTTCTTGCCAGAAATTGCTTGATTCTCTGTAGGGCTAAGTTAATCCATCACTGGTTATGTAATAATGATGTACCTTGTCTCTGTCCATTTGGCTTATGATGCTGATTCAAACTAGCAGCAGATATATACACAGTTACAGGCATTTGTGCATATTTCTTTTAAACAATGTGTTTAGCTTACTCACCTTCAGTCTGGCAGCTTCATGGTTTCCCATATCCTGGTTTTTATTCACCTGTAAGAATGTGGCTAAAGTAAGTTCTTCATATATCTCATGGGTAGATGATCAGACCTTTTTCTACATGTGTAGAATAATGGAACTGGCAGACAATCACTTGTATTTTAAAGTCAGATGACACAAGCTACAAATTACTTCTGTAATACTCTCAGGGCTTCCTCACTCTACAAATCTATGATTGCAATCATAATGTAAAGCTGCTGTTAGGGCTTTGATTGGTACAGTGACTCTCACATTCACTGACCTTGGTTGGTCAGATGACAACACAATTACAGGGCACATGATTGGTTATCTACAACATTCCATTACATCTATATCCAATAGAAAGGCACTTTAACTCTGTACATAACAAATATAAAATAATTTCAATAGACAACATGTAAAAATATGAATTTTCTTTATTTGGAATTCTTTTTTTTCTACTTCCTGTGATACAGTATAAATAAATTCTATAAATACTGACCCCAGGTGTTCTTTTGTGTCACAAAACTTTCACTTGACCCTATGGCGTCTCTCTGCATCACAAAATCCATATCTAAAAAATCATGGAAAATGATAGAAAAGCTGAAACGATTGTTGGAGGCCCCAGGGGGGAGGAGGGAGGCAAAAACCTATGTTAGTAATATCTACAACCGTTATTAGTGATCATGTGCTCTTGCGTGTATATGTAAGGGTGTGCAAAAGCACACACCACAGGTACATGGAAACACGCATACACACATCCATTCATATACATTCAAAGACAGAGTAATACTCATACCTTAATGCAGACATGTTTAGAGAAACAACCGTGGAGCTTTGCATTGTGTGTATCTGTGTGAGCACTACTATGATGGCCAATAATTACTGTATTTAAAAACATATTATTCTAGAAATTGTGCACACATCACCTGTATATTTTACACATGTTAGCAGAAGAATCCACGTTGCTTCTCTCAGTCTCACTTTGTGTTGTCACAAGACACTGCATCCATTCCTGACTGTCTAATCGTATGTATTGCTCGGGAACTCAAACTGAATTTGCAAAATAACCAGGACGAAAGCATTGACCTACTGCCCCCTCCTACACTATAACTGATTATGTAAATTTGGCACATGGTTTGGTATAATTAAACGTGCTCCATAGCGTTAAGGCCAGTCTGTCCCCTGTATGCAAGCCTTCTCTGTGATTTAGATACCCACCTCCCTCTCAGCTGAAGATGGCTACTTTCTGGTATTTGGCACTGAGTGGAAGAGGGGAGGGTTGGAGGTTGTCCTTGCTCCCCTGAATTTGGGGTCTTATTATACGATACCCCTTAACGCTGGTGTATGAATTTGGCACATTTTGGATAAAAGCAGCTGGAATATGTGTCCAGATGGAATTAGAAACAATTACAAAATGTTTCTTCTGAAACACCAACTCCAACTGATTTCCAGCTAGCACATCCAAACACAGCCACACTATCTCACAGATCTTGGAAAAAATCTGGTCTAAATGTAAAAAATACAAGAATTGGACTCAATGCCCACCCACCCCGATATTCATCAAGAAATGAACTAGCTGTTCTCCACACTTCATTAAGTATCGAAAGGTGTAAGGAGGGCAAATTATATTGGGGTGTATCAAGAGTGGGCAATAGTCATTATACCAGGCTTATTTACCTCCTGACCTTTATAATTCACCTGCTAGTTTTATTCCACAAAACACAATTATGAATTTCTCTGCAAACCTATACATTTACCAGTAGCCGAGATGTTCTTACCATCTGTGTGCCTCCCCAAGGGTAAAAGCACTTTAGGAAGCAAAAAACAGAGAACATGTGTTTCCTTTGAGGGCTATAACTGAGCAGCCACTTTTCCCTAAGAAGAAAAGTTTCCACACCTATCCCCCTCTTTTAGGAGGTATGGAATGTTTTATTATCTCTCCCTCTTGTCTGCAGACATCTTGTGGTGGCTCTTTGTTAGGGCAAGGGGAAGGCCAGCATAATGGGACGCTATACTCTAGTGGTGGAGTGTGAGTGCGGGAGGCCAGTGTTGTTGAAGCCAGCAGAAAAGGTGTTGTATGGGTGAAGGCTTTGCAGTCCCACCAGTGAGTTGGGGATCATGGTGATGGTGTTAGGTGTCATGAGTGGGATGTCATCAGGAGATCTGCGCAAAGTAAGTGTATAATCGGGAAGGGTTGGGAGACGCAGGTTATCATGGCTGGAGACACCCCCGCCTTCACTTTCAGGATGTCCTGCATTTATCTGCAGAGAGTTTAGCTCCTCAGGAGGAAGAGGACTGTGTGCTGGATCCCGAGCGACAGCTGGGCGTTGTGGGGTTGGTTGCCTTTGAGTGTCCTGACGTCTTTTATCATTGCGGTAGTACAAAGCAGCAAAGGCCAAGACATTGAGAAACAGAAGGGAGGCTCCCACAGCAATTGTAACACTTAACTCTGTTGAGTAGTCCCGTGGATCCTGGATTACCACTGGGTCTACAGGATCTAGTTCTGGGTCCCACTTGGCAACTGGGCCATTAAAGGTTGGTGAGACACCTGGGCGCTTTGTTTCCCAGACCTTGGGCCGACGTGTAATGTGAGAGTTCTGAGTTGTGTCCGATGGTGGAACCTTGGTAGTAGTAGAGGTGTAGTGAAACATATCATGTAGATTGTACAGGTGTGGTACTAGATGCTTCCAGAATGCCACTTTTGTGGCCCTGTAGTGATCACGGACTCGTGGTTTTAAGCCTATGTGCAGATAGAGCTGATCTCCTGGGTTGTATTTTGACCATGCCACTTCCTCAAATCGATTTGCTTTGGCGTGGATGAGCTTGGTATCCTGTGGCACAGGTTTATTGGGATCACTGGTAAAAAAGGATTTTAGTAATTAAAGAAAAGTAACAGTCAAACACCACAAATCTGACTAAAATAACATGTAAAGGGGTTGTTCACCTTCCAAACACTTTTTTTAGTTGTTTTAGATTGTTCACCATAAACAAAGACTTTTTCAACTGCTGTTTTCCCAAAATTTAAGTTTATTTAAAGTTTAATGTTCGTGTCTCTAGTGTTTCAGTCTGGCAGCACAGTGACCCAGGAGCAGCTGAATACTGAGCACTTTGATACTATTAGTGGATACATTTCTCAGCAGTATCTGTGGAATATTAGCAACTTTTGTATCATTTGTAACAGCTGTCTTTAATGAAACTCGGGGATTCTGCTCTGCAGGGCTACAGATAAATGTATCAACTAAATGTATCAATTTAAAACAGTTAGAGTCGGCAACCGCCCAGAGCTTCTTTAGAAGATGAAAAATGAAACTTTAAACTTCAATATTACAAAAACGGTCACAAATAGAAAGTAGAAAGTAATTGGAAAAAGTATTTATTTCTGGTGAACAGTCTGAAACCAATTGAATTGAAAAAAAGTATCTGAAGGTGAACAACCCCTTTACAAATTTTCCAACCCATCTATTCTATAGCAATTTTTCTGGTTTTCATCTCACTGTCTTCCTCTCCTGTACTATCACAAAGACATTCTGCAATCCTGGAGCCACAATTCACAGTTCACTGTACAAGCATACCAAAATGAATAAACCCCACATATAGCAAATACAGTGTCCCCATATAGGAATAATACCCCCTCTGAGCCCTTTCTTTAGCTCCTGAACTCAAAACTATCCTAACATAACACACATGCAGACATTTCTATTAATACTTACCCAGTTTTTGCAAAATTAGTCCAGTAGGTCATAACCACAGCACTCAGCATGACATCATTTTTAGAAAAGTTACAAGGGAACAGATCTGTTGGGCCCACCATGGGGACTCCAAAAACATAGGGCACCTCATCTCCATGGGCAGCATCAGCCCAAGCAGACTTCATTAGGCTCTGGCAATGGTGATAGAAGGCATAAAAGTATGTGGGTGAACCGTAGCGGGCATGTAGGTCAGCCGTCACAACTGATGGTTCAACCCACTGATGGTCAGTGAACAAAGCAACCAGAGTTTTACGGCGGGTTTCAGGGTTGTCTCGGTCAGCCCAATCAGTGTACATAAACTTGATGGTCTCACGAAGTGTATCTTTGCCTTCAGGGTACCCATACAGATTGTCCACAAAGTTGGAAACGGAGTAATCAAAATCACTTCCAGAAACTCCATCTTCTGCATCCACCACATTTTCTACAAATTTGAGCCCTTCACCCTGGTTGACCCCTAGCATTATGTCATAGTTCAGGAACTCTCCTTGTTCCATGAGGATTTCAGGGTCATCTGGTATCACATCCCCATCAATTACTGGGCCAAAAGCAACATGATAACGAGCAGGCTGAATATCTTGCTCCACTAGCTCTTTGGCGCTCTTCTGTCGCAGGCAGTCTACCATGTCCACAGTGTCCAGCACATTACAACCTACCTTTTCAGCAAGTAGCCGTGTATATTTCACTGGTTGGTAATTGACTGCCCAACTGGATAAGGCAGATCCACTCTGGATGATAGCTCTTTGAAACAGACCTGTCATAGAAGGTTGGTGTTAGATACTGAACAATTATTTATATTAAAGATATATCAAGCCATTATAACATGGATGAAAAATGCAAAGAGGTACAGAGGACTATATTCTGCTCAGGTAGATTTGTCAGCAAAGTACTGTTTTGCAATCAGAGTCTTTGAAGTGGATGATTTTGGTTAAAGTACCAGCATTAGCCACTGTAAGACAGAAAGGCAGACAGACACAGATATAAAGAGATCCGCAGCTCAACTTCCTGCCCAGCTGGTCTCAGTATGTGCCAGGGAAAAACACAGCACAAGAGAATCTTTCTAAAGATGAAAAAAGGAGGGATGCAGAGGGGAGGGAAGGAGTGAAAAGAAATATAAAGAAGGACAGAAAACAAAAAAAGGTGAAAAGTGGGAAATAAGCAAGTTATGAAAAGAGTTAAGCTGGGCATTGCCTGAAAAGCAGCACTTGTGGTTGAGCCTAGTTAGAGGATAACAATATACTGAGGAATATAGCACAGGAACAATTTCTGTACCTTAATTGCCGCCCACAGACATGTCAGGTGATCCATAAACCTTTAATGTGGTGGGAAGGACATACAGACATGGGGTCACGGCATAGGTTAATGCAGACATTATGATGAAGTCAGTGGATTATTAAAAGGTGTACCATGGACAGAACAAGTAGATACAAAAAAAGTAATGTCAGTAAGGCATACAATCACTAGGAACAAAGAGGAAGGGAACGGAGCAGCACTGGGGGTACATTTACATTTGAATGTCATGCAGTCTACATACCTTCAGAGTGGTGAGACAGAGTGAGAAGGCTGACGCAGGATGCTCCAATGCCAGAGCCAAATACAGTAATCCTGTGAGGGTCACCTCCAAAGAATGCCACGTTCTCGCTTACCCATCGTAGGGCCTGAATTTGGTCCAAAAGTCCATAATTTCCCTTAGCTGCCTGATCTCCAGTGCTCAGAAAACCTATTACCATAAATATTGAAATCCCATTAGAAGAGTTATTCTTTTTCAACTTGCAAGTTTATTGTAAAACAGCAAGAGTCAAAATGTACATATTGAGAATAGATAAGCATGCTGATATTACACAAGACACAGTCAACTGTCAGAAGCAAGTTATACTATGAACAAACATTAATAATAATAGAAAACAAAAAAAACATAGTAAATCGTACATGGTATATGGATAGTTTCCTGAGTTATTGTGTAATGGAGTGAAGACTATAGACAGTCTCTATGACATATAAACTAGGTATGTATTGAACGGACTCTTCTATAAGGTTTGTACAGGGTGCCAATCATCCCATATTTGTGCACATTTGGTTCTGGCTTCCAGTGACCCTGCTGCCATCCTCTCTATCCTCTCTCTGGAATCCAGCTGTTTGATTAGATGTTGAATGTTTGGAGTCTCAGATTGCTTCCAAGTTTTTGCTATCAAATTAGCCGCAGCATTAAATACGTGGAACAATAGTTTTTTGTTTAAGCCAGCAAGATGGTCAGGGTAAGCTTGAAGAAGAGCTATTTGAGGCTGACAAGGTAGCGTGTAGCTTAGCTGATCCGAAAGGAGGTCAAAAACTTTAGACCAGAAAGGTTGAACTATGGGGCAGTGCCACCACATGTGCAGGAGTGTTCCAATTTGCCCACATTGTCTCCAACATTGCGGGGAGTACTGCAGGTTCATGTTTGCAATACGCTGTGGGGTGAGGTACCATCTATGCGTGATTTTGGTTTGTGTTTCCACATGATTTGTGCAATTGGTGGCTCCCTTAGCTGCTGATAGAACGTTGCGCCATTGTTGCGGAGAGATCCAGAGTTGGAGGTCTTCCTCCCATTTTAGCATGTATGGAAATTTAAAATCCTCTGGCAGCTGGAGTTGTTGCCAATAGCAGTCTGATATAATTCCCTTGCTGTTCCATGCTTTGCCACATAGATGTACCATTCCAGTACTATAGCTTGAGTGGGATTTCAAAAGATGTGATATTTGCAGATAAGTGTAGTATTGAGAGCGTGGTAAGCCAAATCCTACAACCAGATCCTCAAATCTTTTCAGAGTATTTGCAAAATACAAATGACCAATGGTATATATCCCAATCTTGAAGATTGACATTCGGAATAAGATACAGTATTTCAATGCTGCAATAGGAGTCAATGATGATGGGAACGTTTTGTTTTAATCATGAGCTTGTTTACCATTATGTCACATACAGTATATGCAGAGAAAGCTGAGTTGTTGGCAGCAGGGTCGAAGTTGAGGGCCTATTGCACTTATGGAGCCAAAACAGCTGGACTAGATTTTTGTCTTTGGCAAACCCGGTTTCCAAATCCACCCAATTTCTCAAGCCTGGGGGGGAGTGTGCACGGACCACTGTTTCTAGTATGATAGCTAAATAGTACATTTTTATATTGGGTATTCCCAATCCACCAGCATTTCTAGCATATTGGGAGCAGCGAAAGACTATACGCGGGGGTTTATTGGCCCATATAAATTTATTAATGGTATGTTATAGAGCTGGGTTAAATTGTGGGGGGAGTGCTATGTGAAGTGTCCTAAACAAATAGAGTATTTTGGGCAGGATATTCATTTTAATTGACACAATTCTGCCTAGCCAAGACACAGATTCCACCTTCCACCTAAGACATTCAGCTTCTATCAATCTAAGTAATGGCTGATAATTTAATTTGTAGATGTTGACAGGATCTCTGGGTAATTTCAAGCCTAGATAAGTCCCGCCAGTCGAAATTGTATGTTGTAGAGACAGATGCGGGATGTTGAATGTAAGTGCCTGGGTTTTAGATTGGTTTATTTTAAACCATGAAACTTATTGGAACTCTAGAATTTCCTTAAATACATTGGGGAGTGATATCAGGACATTTCTGAGAGTTAGTAAAATATCATCCGCAAACAATACTATTTTGTGGTGGTCTGTAGGGGTGGATATTCCCATGATGTCTGGATTATCTCTGATTTTAGAGGCCAACGGTTCGACCATCAGTGCAAATATGAGAGGGGACAAGGGACAACCCTGTCTTGTACCATTTGATATCTTGAAGGCGTCCGATAGGGCCCCCGCTGTGGATACTTTAGCAGTGGGATTGGTGTACAAAGGGTGTACTGCTTTTAGGAATGTTGGACCTAATTGATACTGCTTAAGTGTTTCGGCCATATAATCCCAATTGACCCTATCGAACGCCTTCTCCACATCAAGCGACAATATCAGTGCCAGGGTCTTCTGCGCTTTCAATATGTGCATAATGTTGTGGAATCTGCGAGTGCTATCGGATCCTTGTCTATGTAAAACAAAACCAACTTGATTAGGGTTGATTAATGACGGGTGAACCTGGTTTAATAGAAGGGCTAAAAGTTTGGCGTAAATCTTAAGGACTGTATCTAATATGGCGATTGGGCGATAGCTCTGGCATTGGTCCTGAGATTTCCCAGGCTTGGGGATTGTTACACTATGAGCTTGAAGGTATTCTTGATTGATCGCCCCAGTATCCATAATGTTCTGATAGACTTTAAGTAAATTTGGCGTAAGTAGATGTGAAAACATCTTGTAGTATATGTTGGGAAATCCATCGGGGCCCGGAGATTTGTTAGTTTTAAGGTTTTTAATAACCGTAGTAATTTCTTCTCCTGAAATTGGTGCGTTCAGGATTTCTATTTGGGATTGACTGGGGAGAGGAAGTGTCAGATCCTTTAAGTATGTTTTGATAACATCGAGGCTTCACTATCGTAGCATCTATATAGGTTGGAGTAATATTTAGCGAACTGATCAGCTATTGCTTTGGGATCTGTTATTTTCCCCTGGCTGGAAGCCAAATGACTTATTCTAAAATGAGCTTGTTGTTTTTTTAATTGTGTTGCAAGTAATTTATCCGCTTTGTTACCCTTAGTATAGAATAGTTTTTTAAGCAATTTTAGTCTGTATGTTGTTTTTGCAAAAAGAATGTCATTTAATTTCTGCCTTATTTCAGCCATCTCTTGCAAAGATGGGGAGTTTTTTTGTTGAAATGCTTGTTTCTCGAGGTCTCTAAGTTTCGTTTCCAATTGCAATTGAGTCTCTTCTCTAGATTTTTTAAGGTTCTTTGCAAGAGATATAAATTCCCCACGAAGAACTGCCTTATGTGCCAACCAAACTGTTTGCGGATTGACTTTGCCACTGGAATTTTCGACAAAATATTGTGTGATAGTCTGTTCTATGTGTGCTCAGTTTAAGCGCCACGGTAATTTATCCCTGAGAGAGGTGCTATTTGGGATCTCAAGACCGATGGGGGCATGGTCAGACCATGTCCGTAGCCCTATCCAGGTTTTGGTGGTTTGGGTGCAAGTTTGTGGGTCCGTTAAAAATGCATCTATTCTCGTAAGGGTATGGAAACGGGGAGAGAAATAAGTGAAATCCCTGGCTTCAGGATGTTTAGCCCTCCATACATCTATCAACCCTTCAGCATGTTATAGACTAGTGAAGGTTTTAGATTGGTTGCTCTGAGTCCTTGAAATAGGTCCCCTGTCACCTTTAAGAATATCGATAATTGGGTCAGAAATCATATTAAAATCTCCCGCCACAACACACTTCCCTATTCTATAATGGAGTAGCTTGGACAAAACATTTCTTAAAAAAGCATTTTGATTTTCATTTGGGGCATAAATATTAATCAGGGAAAATGTAGTTCCAGCAAGTTCACAGATTAACATCAGGTATCTACCTGCAGGGTCGGCGTGCATGCCCTTAAAAGTGAATGGTGCCTTGGATGATATAAGGATCGAGACACCTTTAGATTTATTGTTGGCATATGCGTGGTAGTTGTGAGGAAAGCGTTTACTATGGAATTTGGGAGGGGCTGCCTTACAAAAGTGTGTCTCTTGACAGAACAGAACATCAGTCCTAGATTTGTAGGCATCATGAAGGATTTGATTACGTTTGTTAGGGGAGTTCAGCCCCCTACAGTTTAAGGAATAAAAACGTACCATTTGTATTTTTGACATGCACACCTACCCAGGAGGAAAGCAATACATCCTAGTGTAATAAGCTGGCATAACCATGTACGTAAAAACATCTTAGAGCATTTCTAACTAAAGCTGGCCATAGATGTTGAGATTTTTAAAAGATCAGATCCTGATCGTGAGACCACGATCTTCTCAGAACGATCGTACGATCGTACGAATCTACCATCAACTAAAAAGACCAATTTGCCAGGAAAACAAAGGGGAGCTGCCTGCTTGGCCCTGCAAACATAGAGAGATTGCACTGGGACCGACAAAGATTTTTTGACCTGGCCGATCAATTTCCCGACAGATGTCGGCCGAAAAATCGTAAGATGTACGATCGTTCGAATACCACTAACCGCACGATAATTTCAAAGGATCGGTCGGGCTTCCCTAAAATCGGTCGTTCGGCAAGAAGAATCGTTGCGTCTATGGGGACCTTAACAGTAAACATGCAACAATTACGTAATGCATAAGTTGTACAAGAAACCTATGAAGTGTGGTTTTCAGCAGGTAACCACTTGGCGACTCCTAAGGAAAAGTTCCAGAGCCTGTGGGGTAAGAGTACGATAACCAGTCCTTGTCGTTGAAGGAGTAAGGACATCTTTAATAACTAGTTTAACCATGGGAGAAAGCTCTGTATCTCAAGAAGAGCGTGACACTTTTTGCCAATTCTGTTGCAGTTTCCTCGGTGTATGGGGAGATGGTTGCCTCCGTGCAGGATCTGTAGCTTTCACTGTGGAAAGAGTGGTGGGTGTTCCATTCCGTTGTATTACCAATCTAACTGGGTATCCAAAGCGATATGGAATGTCATTTTGCCTCAGTAATTTTGTAATCTCTGTGAAGGCTTTACGTTTCACCAGGGTTGCAGGGGACAAGTACATTTATACTTCAATCTGCTGGTATTGCGTAGGCCAATTTTCCTTCTTGCGTGCAAGAGAGAGCAATTTTCTCTCGTCTGGTAAAACACAAACTTCGCAAGTACGTCACGGGGTACATTGTCTGGAGCTGCCCTAGGTTTTGGGACCCTGTGTATGTGGTCTATTGCCATTTCCAAGGTATGCAAGTCTGGCAAGGTCAATTTAAGCAAGTCAGTGACATGTTGCTCCAAATCCCTAGGGAGTACAGACTCAGGTATGCCCCTAAAACGCAGGTTATTTCTACGGGATCTATCCTCCAGATCTATCACTTTATCTGAGAGGCGCTTCAACTCGGACTGGGCCTTAACTTGTGTGTCTGCTAGCTCGTTATGTGCTTCTGCAAACTCACCCATCCTGTCTTCCAGGTGAGCTGTACGGTACCCAAGATCTCTGATGTCTTTCTTGAGATCGTCGGTAAGTATTTTAATATCACTCCGCAATGTTTGTTTCATTTCCTGGAGCATTTCTTTAATCTGGGCTGCTGTAGCCGGAGAATGGTCTGCGGTTCCGTCTGCCATGCTCGCTGATGCTTTGGAGTTGCGTAGCGAATCCAAGATGGCGCTGGTATCCGCGTCCTCACATGCGGCTTTGGGAGAGGCAGAATTAAAGAAAGCAGTGACCGCTTTCTGGCTCTTCTTCTGTGCTTTCTTGTTCCCCCTCATTTATTCGACGCTTAGCTGTAGATATGGAGACGCTGGGGGAAGCCGTTCTATATCACTCCCACATTCCGTTCTCCTCACAGACGGAGCGCTCAGTTCAAGCGTCCATCTTAGTCAGTAGGCAAACTCCGCCCCCCAGAAGAGTTATTCTTAACCAATTGTACAGGACCAGGACTGGTTCCTTATGTTGTATAAAGCGGGCCACCATGATGCCCTATACAGCAAAATATTCTTCTGCACCTGTCAAATAGCAATTAAAGGAAGACGAATAATGAATTATACACTGAATTGTGGGTCCTATGCTGAAATCACAGGGGTCTCCTTAAAAGAGTTAAGAAAAAAAAACAAATATACAGGGGACAGGTCTGTGGCATATTCATCTTTTTGGTTAGTAATGGATAAAGATTCTAAAAAGTAGGTAACTAACTGACTCAATGGTAAGGTGATTGCGAAAATGTTTGTAAATATTAATTAGTCTTTCATCCCTAATTCCAAAAAACAAAAATGAAATAAGGTATAAAAGAAAGAATGAAAAAAGCTTAAAAAGAAGAAACAGAAAATGCTATAATATATATTACCTCTCCTCCCCCAAGGCCTATTCCTACAACCCTCAGGGGGCTCATTATCTCTAACAGCTCTCCTTGGATCCCAAATTAATAGCTTCATCAATTATTAGGTCTCAGATCAATAATTACAGAAGCATAGACACAAATTGGGGAGAAGACATGGAAGCATGTGAAAAGAAGAAAAAAAAATATCTAAAAAAACTGAAAACATGAAATCTGCAATGGCAGTAAAATAAAGTCAGGCAATGCTAGATACTAAGGGTATATACTAAGGTAATTGGCACACTGACCCAGAACTCCCACACGATAATTCAAGGTGATGACTACAACATTCCCATAGCTGGCCAGTACACTGCCATCGATCATGTTTCCACTGCCCTCCATGTATGATCCTCCATGTATATAAACCATGACTGGCTTGGCTCCAGTGTCCCGGATATCTGTAGACGAAAAAAAAAGTTAATGGACCTGGTCAAAACAGCATAACATACAGCTGGGGGTTTTACTTGCAGCTCACAGCAGCAGCACACAACCAAGTGCAGTTACCAACACACAAGCCATGACACAGGCCACTGCAGGAATCTGCTCTGGATTGGCAAAGGATCATACTATAATAAAAAGAAATGCATAATCTGCTGAAAATCCTTCACAAGATCAAACCTAGCTACATTATCTAGTTTATGAATCAACCCCACCTCACAAGCTACAGAATACATAATACATGCACTTCATGCCATAATGCACAATGGTACTGTCATGATGGAACAGTAAGTTCCGGCATAGAAAGGGTTAGGTTTTCCACTTTCTCCCAATTCAATAAACCTTCTTCTAGAATCCACATTGTGAGGAAACCTCACAATAGGGGGGTAATTCACAAAAACCCACTAAATGTCATAAGGACAGACTGTCTGGCTAGGGGACTGAAAACACAATTATCATACCTGTGCTATAGTGGAGTGGTCTTGTCTTGAGGCAGATTTAAAGGTATTATTGTTTTATGCTCATAACATAAATATCATCTAATACAGATATAAATCATTGCACCCATTACTTACCTTATAGCCAGGACTTCTCGAGGAGTCCAAACACACCCACATTATTATGATCCCTCCCAGTGTTACCTGATATTCTGATAAGGCCAGAATAATATGTGTTGGTCTTGGGGTGTTTGGTCTCTATGGAAGAAGAATTAAATTTCCTACAATTTCATAATTGTATTATTTTATTATTATTAACATGTATTTATATAGTGCCAACATATTGCGTAGCACTGTAAAGTAAATATGATTATACGACTAAATCACATGAATTATATACATAGAACATATGGAGTTACATACATCACAATCAATACAGGTACAAAAAGGTGAGGAAGGCCCTATGCATAGGCATACACTCTAAAGGGAAGGGAGTAATACACAAGGTGTGGGAGTGGGCAAGAACGAACTAAGTGGGTGAAAAAAGTGGTATTGTATGTGGTGTTGCATTTGGTAGTTAAGGAGAGTGAGGGTAGGCTTCTCGAAAGAAGTGCGTTTTAAGAGATTTCTTGAAAGCAGAAAGGTTGGGAGAAAGTCGGACAGAACGTGGGAGAGAGTTCCAGAGGAGGGGTGCAGCCCTTGTTAAGTCTTGAATGCGAGCATGTGAGGAGGTAATGAGAGAAGAGTTGAGTAGCAGGTCAGTAGAGGAGCGTAGTAAGCGGTTGGGTGAGTATATGGAGATGAGTTCAGAGATGTAGCGTGGGGCAGAGTTATGAAGTGCTTCGAAAGTCAGTGTCATTAATTTGAATTTGATTCTGAAAGGTAATGGAAGCCAGTGCAGGGATTGACAGAATGGCGAGGCAGAGGAGGAGCGGTTGCTGAGGTATATGAGCCTCGCAGCAGTGTTCATTATGGTCTGGAGGGGAAGGCCAATTAAAAGAGAGTTACAGTAGTCTAGACGCGATATGATGAGAATTTTGGCAGCATCTTGGGTGATAAATGATCGTATTTTGGATATGTTCCTTAGGTGGAAGTGACATGATTTAATAAGTGACTGGATATGAGGAATGAATGACAGGGCAGAATCTAGGATAACCCCAAGGCACCGGGCCTGGGTAGAGGGGGTGATAGTGGAATTGTTAACTATGATAGTTACTTCCGGGATGTTACTGGTGTTAGTTGGAGGAAAGAGAACCATTTCAGTTTTAGAGAGGTTTAATTTAAGGTAGCGTTGCGACATCCAAGTAGAGATAGCGGAT
The DNA here is from genome assembly GCA_038501925.1 of Xenopus petersii. Taxonomy (NCBI): domain Eukaryota; kingdom Metazoa; phylum Chordata; class Amphibia; order Anura; family Pipidae; genus Xenopus; species Xenopus petersii. The sequence goes on along the minus strand of CM076687.1, from coordinate 56,726,378 downwards.
AGGCAGGAGGAGACGCGAGTTAGGAGTTCTGGGTTGAGATCAGGAGATGAGAGATAGATCTGAGTATCGTCAGCATAGAGGTGGTAGTGGAAACCATACAAGTTGATTAATTTGCAGAGGGAGGAAGTATAGAGGGAGAATAGTAATGGTCCCAGGACAGAGCCTTGAGGAACTCCAACAGAAAGAGGTAGGGGAGAAGATGATACTCCATTGTAGGAAACACTGAAGGAACGATTGGTGATGTAAGAAGAGAACCAGGAAAGGGCTGTGTCACGAAGGCCAATCGAATGGAGGGACTGGAGGAGGAGAGGGTGATCTACAGTGTCAAATGCAGCTGAGAGATCAAGCAGTATTAGTAGTGAGAAATGATTGTTGGCCTTAGCGGTTAATTTTGCTATACAACCACAAATAGTTTAGGCTGGTTGAAAGGTCTATGTATCCAGAATAGCCAGTTGTAAATTGGTGACCCGCCCTCACCTTTCTCATTGGATGGGGGTGTGACCTCTCTCTTCCCAACCTGGATATTAAGGGTCCAGACAACTGGGAAGATATATGTCTTTGGGGACCAAGCTGCTTGGGAGGTATATGTCGTTATTTCTTCCGTTCCCCTGGAACAGGACTTATATAAGATCCGTCTGTAGGTGATATATGTAGGTTTCTGTATTTTATCCCTTTTTATTTTATAACTGTTTGCTGCCTTGTATGTTATTTGTAATTGTATCTGATCTTTTTATATTTTATGCACTGTCCACTTTGGACTATTAAAACTACAATTTAAAAGAGTTTGTCTTTGCTGCTCTAAACAAACCTTTGACCTGAAGAGAAGTGTGTATGTCAAATGTATGCTAACCCCCTCTTGCTAGTTAGAAGGAAAGTTGTGCATGTTTGATCCATTGTCTGCGGGTGTGGGAGTTTTGTGTTGACTGTTGATTGCTCTAACCTGTCTGCTGGAGTGAATGTCATAGTGCTTAGCTAGAAAACATAAGTGGGATAAGCCTCTAGTAAGTGTCAGAGTGTCAAGAGTCGGGTGCTTGCGGCCCTTAAGCACAGTGGTGGCAGCTTTTAAGTTTTGGCATGTTGGGACTGTTTGGGTGTGACTGCGTGTGAGTTCTGCACAGGTTAGCAAGGAACTGCGTAGGCCTTTACAGTTGCATGCTGTGTCACGTGAGTACGGTATGTGGTGGCATGTGTGACAGGTACATTCTCAGGACGGGGCTCCCATAAAGAGAAAGAATATGATATAATGGTATGGTCCTAAGAAGGTGCCTTTTAAAGTGAAGCAAGGTGAAGTGGAACTACAAAAAAAATTAAATCTAGATGCTAATGGGTGATTTTTTTTTAGAAGAAAATAAATCATACCAATATTGTAGAAGTAATATTACTCTTTGTATACCCATGTGAGAATTTTCAGCAATTACATATGTGAGATCCAGTTAATAGCCAGGGGTAAGGAGGTGATGTTGAAGAAGAATAAGTTAAAGGTGTGATATGCTTTTCCAGCATTCTATCATGAGCCAAACACCTCATAAATGACCATGGCATGAGATTTGCTCAATTATCATGACACACAGTACAAGAGAGAAGTGAGATGATTAAGAGAAAATGATGGGGTCTAGGAATAAATGAAAAATAAAAATGTATTAATGTCATTAGCTCTACTCCTTAAAATAAATTATTCATTTGTGTCTTAGCCCAGGGACATTTGTTCCACAAGATCCCTAGATTATGTGAGCTGCACATTTCTCCTCTTGGTTTTCACTAGCCACTGCTGCCCTAAAAATCTTTAATTTTTTAAAAAATAAAGTGTGTCCTACCCTGTTAGAACTGTACAACCCTGAAAGACCTCTAATCCTAGGTGGTATGGCATGGAGAAAAACTGTTAGTGTGTTCTAGAAAAGGTTTTCATTGTCTAAACAGGAAGAAATAGATAAACAGAAAAAGGAAAAGAATGGTGAGAGTTGTAGAAATGGATGCTAGAAGAAGAGGAACCCACTACTGAAGAATTCTTAAGGTTCATCTTAATCCAAGTGGAAAGCATATACCAGATATGGGACCTGTTATCCAGAATGCTCGGGACCTGGGGTTTTCCGGATAATGGATCTTTCTGTAATTTGGGTCTTCATGTCTTAAGTCTACTAGAAATTAATTTAAACATTAAAGGAAAACTATACCCCCCAAACAATGTAGGTCTCTATAAAAAGATATTGCATAAAACAGCTCATATGTAAAACCCTGCTTCATGTAAATAAACCATTTTCATAATAATATACTTTTCTAGTAGTATGTGCCAATGGGTAATCATAAATAGAAAATTGCCATTTTAAAAAATAAGGGCCGCCCCCTGGGATCGTAAGATTCACTGTACTGTATGTTAGGTCACATGAGCCAATTAACAGACAGAGTTGTGTCTTTTGCTTCCTCATTTCTTCCTGTTACAGTTAGTGCTGTAGTATTTCTGGTCAGGTGATCTCTGAGGCAAAAGGGCAATATTTACTTAAATATATATTCCAGTTTGGTAAGATTCTTTAATATGCCACTTAATATGATATGAACTATCTGTTGCTTAAGTGTTCATTTTGGGGGTATAGTTTTCCTTTAAATAAACCCAATAGGCTGGTTTTGTTTCCAATAAGGATTAATTGTATCTTAGTTGGGATCAAGTTTAAGCTACTGTTTTATTATTACAGAGAAAAAGAAATCATTTTTAAAAATGTGGATTATTTGTATAAAATGTAGTCTATGGGAGACAGCCATTCCGTAATTCTGAGCTTTCTGTATATCGGGTTTCCGGATAAGGGATCCTATACCTGTAGTAGGCGTGAGAAAGAAGCAAGCCTGCACAATAATAACCTGGCATCAATGGGACACAGGCAGCCACCCAAACATCCAGCCGCTCTAGAAACGGACCCTTAAATGATATACTTCCTTGGAGTAGGAAATTTAACGAGATTGCACATACAGGCATATGAAAAAGTTTGGAAAACCCCTCTAAGCCTGCATAATAATTTACTCCACTTTCAACAAAAAACGATAACAGTTCTATGTCTTTCATTTCCCTGGAACATCAGAGTCCTGGGGTGTTTTTAAAGATTTTTAATGAAGCCGTATTCAGTTGTATGAAATTGAATCATATGAGAAAAACTGAAAAAAAAAACTGCAAAAATGTGGGTACCCTTGTAATTTTGCTAATTTGAATGCATCTAACTGCTCAATACTGATTACTGGTAACACCAAATTGGTTGGATTAGCTCATTAAGCCTTGAACTTCATAGGCAGGTGTGAGAGAAGGTATTTAAGGTGGCCAATTGCAAGTTGTGCTTTTGTTCGATTCTGCTCTGAAGAGTAACACCATGGGATCCTCAAAGCAAAGATCTGAAAACAAAGATTGTTAAGTATCATGGTTTAGGGGAAGGCTACAAAAAACTCTCAGAGGTTTAAACTGTCAGTTTCAACTGTAAGGAATATAATCAGGAAATGGAAGGCCACAGGTCAGTTGCTGTAGAACCCAGGTCTGGCAGGCCAAAAAAACACAGGAGCGGCATATGCGGAGGATTGTGAGAATGGTTACAGACAACCCAAAGATCACCTCCAAAGACCTGCAAGAACATCTTGCTGCAGATGGTGTATCTGTACAATGTTCTACAATTCAGTGCAATTTGCACAAAGAACATCTGTATGGCAGGGTGATGAGAAAAAAGCCCTTTCTGCACTCACGCCACAGTCGCTTGTTGTATGCAAAGTTCATTTAGACAATCCATTCAAGTCATTTTGGAACAAAGAGCTTTGTACTGATGAGACAAAAATTTTGTTATTTGGTTATAACAAAAAGCACTTTGCATGACGGAAGAAGAACACTGCATTCCAAGAAAAACACCTGCTACCTACTGTCAAGTTTGGCGGAGGTTCCATCATGCTGTGAAACTATGTGATTAGTTCAGGGACTGGTGCCCTTGTTAAAGTCGAGGGTCGGATGAATTCAACCCAATAACAACAAATTCTTCAGGATAATATTCAAGCATCAGTCACAAAGTTTAAGTTACACAGGGGTTGGATATTCCAACAAGACAATGACCCTAAAAACACTTTGAAATCTACAAAGGCATTTATGCAGAGGGAGAAATACAATATTCTGGAATGGCCGTCACAGTCCCCCGACTTGAAAATCATCGAAAATCTATGTGATGATTTGAAGTAGGCTGTCCATGCTTGGCCACAGAGATCTGGGATCTGTAATTCTCAATAAGTTGGGAGTGCTGTAAATTCCCTATTCCTGCATTACATGCAGTCTTACAATTCACAATGCACATTATTTAGGTGTCAGAGTTGCTCTTAGAAGTGACTGCTGACAACTCCTAAGTTTATAGGTAAATAGCCTTTAAAGGTTTACACTGAACAATCATGTGTAAAAACTATGGTCCTTTTAGTGTCATCCCAACAAACACTACTTTTAAGTTAGCTGGGGCAGCCGAAATTTTATCAGGTACAAGGAGCCAATAAATCATCCAAAAAAGCACACAAGCTAAAATTGAGATGGAAAAGGGTATTGTTGCAAGGAGTAAAAAGAATCCAAAATTATTTTTTAAATATGTAAATAGTAAAAAAGCAAACAGCAGAGGGGGTCAGCTGGTTGATGAGAACAGAGAAAAAGCAGAGATTCTGAACTGTTATTTTTCATCTGTCTACACAAATGAGGAACCAGATAATGAAGGTTTCCTTCTTAATAGTCCCAATTTGTAGCATTACAACTGATGCATGGTGCACACACAAGGAAATTCAAAAGAGACTAGAACATGTAAAAATTGTTAATGTGGTGCTGCTATTCAAAAAGGGATCCCGTTCTCAGCCTTCAAAACTATTGTCCGGTTAGTCTGACTTCAGTGGTATAAAAACGAAATTTAGCTTACCGTAATTTCCTAAGTCCATACAGCAGCACCTATGGGTTAACACCCCCACATAGTAGGACGAGCAAGGACCAATCAAAAAGTATAAGTGGCGCCTCCTCCTCCAGTGCCCTGTGTTATAAAAAGTACACACACTACTGCACAGCAAACTTTATTAGGTTGGGGAACAATTAGTGCTGCTGTATGGACTTGAAGGAAAAGGAAATTACGGTAAGTTAAATTTTGTTTTTCCCTTCACGTCCTATACATCAGCACCTACGGGACATAGCAAGTAAAGGGTGGGAACCGCATCAATTCTTCTGAAAAACTGTTTGTAGCACCGCTCTTCCAAAGGCTGTTTCCTGAAAAGCATCAACATCCAGCCTATAGTGCTTAGAGAAAGTGTGTAGGCTTGACCAAGTTGCAGCTCTACAAATTTTATCCGGAGGAACAAGAAGAAGTTCTGTCCAGGATGTCGCTGTTGCTCTTGTCGAATGAGCTTTAATAAAAATCGGGGGAGACAATTTTGCGGCTATGTAACATGTTTGAATAGTATCCTTTATCCATCTTGATAAGGTTAATTTCGACACCGCCTGTCCTTTACTCTTTCCGGACATAGCAACAAAAAGATGCTCAGATTTTCTGAATATTTCTGTTTGAGCAAGGTATTTCTTTATCACCCAACATACAGTACATCTAATGAGTGATATCTCTGCTCTTCCTCTGTCACTGGATTAGAACAAAAAGATGGAAGTCTAATCTCCTGGTTTATATTGTTCCTAGAAGGCATTTTGGGTGAAAAATCAGGTAGAGTCCTGAGCACAATTTGGTCTGGAAAAAACGGAATATATGGTTCTTTAGCTGCTAAGGCCTGAATTTCACCGACCCTTCTTGCTGACGTTATAACTGTAAGGAAAACAGCCTTAAAGGAAAGGTGTTTTAAGTCGATTTTGTCCAAAGGCTCAAAAGGGGATCACATAATCCTTCCAAAACTATGTATAAATACCATTGAGGAACTGGATTTTGAAACAAAGGTTTTAGCTTTTGTGCCGCCTTCATAAATCTCTGGATTAGTGGAACAGCAGATAACTGGATACCTAGATAAGCAGATATTGCAGATAGTTGTACTCTTAAGTGTTCCAGGCTTGAGATTCTTATCTAGTCCCTGCTGCAGAAAATCCAGGATATCATTAATTGAAGGAGAAAACGCTTCTACATCTCTTCTGGAACACCATTCCTGAAAAATTCTGACCGTTCTAGAATAGGCCTTTGAGGTAGAACTTTTTCTTGATTGAAGAATTGTACTGATTACTCTATCTAATAATCCAGATGATGTTACTAGGGGCCTGTCAACTTCCAGGCAGTTAGCCTCAGGCGCGCCAAGTCCGAATGAAGTACCTGGTCCTGGGAGATCAGGTCTTTTACTTGTGGAAGAATCCACTAGTTCCCATGACACATCCTCATCACCTGAGAGAACCAGACTCTCTTCGGCCAGAAAGGAAGAATTATTATTACCGATGACTGATCCTGACAAATCCTCTGACCCTGCTGATCATCGGGATTGGGGGAAAATGTAGGCCAGTTTGAATTCCCACCTGACTGTCATCGTATCCAGGACCCATGGTTGATCCTGTTGGGCAAGAGAGCAGAATCTGGGAAGCTTGGTGTTCTTCCTGGTTGCCATTAGATCCACTTCTGGAGTCCCCCAGAGGTGAACTAACCTGAGGAAAATGTCTTCCTTCAATGACCACTCCTTGGGATCTATTTTATTTTTGCTCAGAAGGTCTGCTAGAATGTCTTTGCCCTTGATGTGAATCGCAGATATTCCTAATAGATTGTCTTCGGCCCATAGAAGAATTCTCTGGGTTTCTTTGAGAAGAATACAGGATTTCGTCCCTCCCTGTCGATTCAGGTACGTTACGACACTGGAGTTGTCGGACTCGATTTTGACTGCTTTTCCCCTAATGAGCTCTGAAAAGGCCATGAGCGCATTGAACATAGCCCTCATCTCCCTGAAGTTGGATGAGAGAGATCTTTCCATGGCATCCCAGGTACCCTGAGTTGACTGACTTTCCATATGCGATCCCCATCCCAAGGCAGATGCGTCTGTCGTTATTCGGCTCCAATCTGGTTCCAGGATCGACTTCCCTTTGATAAGCCTCTCGTTCTGAAGCCACCACTCGAGAGTCTTCAACGTGTCTTGAGAATTTATCCAAGTGGAATCCAAAGATTCTATCGTCTTGTCCCAATGGATCGGGATTTCCTGCTGAAGTGGTCGCATGTGTAACCTCGCCCACGGAAGGGCTTCTATTGAAGATGCCATAAGACCTAAAACTTTCATCATCTGCCTCAAGGGGACAGGAGATGGCCTTGTGAGGTGTATTATCTGATTTCTTATGGTGTGAATTCTCTGAGGAGCCAGAGTGACAACCATTGTTTCTGTATTGAGATACATTCCCAAAAATTGCTTTTGTCTGGATGGCATCATGGATGACCTTTCTTCGTTGATGATCCAACCTAGAAACTGAAGAATTCTGAGGGTTCTTATCAGATGTTTGTGAAGAAGAGATGCAGAAACTGCTTTTAACAACCAGTTGTCGAGATATGGTACGACGTGTATGCCTTCTTGCCTCAATACAGCTGCAACCGAGGCTGCCACCTTCGTGAACACCCTTGGGGCTGACGTGATCCCAAAGGGTAACACACGGAACTGCAAATGATGAAGTTGATCCTGAAGATACAACGCTATCCTTAAAAACTTCCTGTGCGCTGGAAAAATCGGTATGTCGATATATGCATCCTTGAGATCTATTGTGGCCACCTGGCCACAATAGATCTCAAGGATGCATATATCGACATACCGATTTTTCCAGCGCTTTATTCAGGAGAATTCAGGAGAATCGTTTACCTAATCTCCGGGCTCTAAAATCTGAAGAACCGATCTTATGGTTTCCATCCTGAAACGATTCTCCTGAATAAAGCGATTGACGAATCTGAGGTCTACTATTGTTCGAAACGACCCATCTGGCTTTGGAACCAGAAACACATAAGTGACTAATCCCTCCTCCAAGGATGGAACTTTTTCTAGCACTCTTTTGCTGTAAAAAACCTGAATTGCTTCCTCCAAGGCTTTTTGTTTGAACAAAGAAGCACTTTTGGGGGTAGGAAGAAATCTTGCTGGAGGAAAATCAAGAAACTCGATCCTGTATCCCTCCCTGATCAACTGTAAGACCCATTGATCTGACAGAAGGTCTCGCCAGTGTTCTAGAAAAAAAATAAGTCTTCCTTCCACCTGAATACTTCTGGCGTCAGAGATTCCATTTACGGCCTGCAGGGAAAGATCTATTTCTCCCTCTGCTGGCTCTAGACCCACTCTGGAATCTGGACTGATTCTTTTCCTTTTCACCATATGCTAGTTGTCTAGGTCTTGCTGGGGACCTCTTTTGCCGACGAAAAAAGGAGCCCCTCCATCTAGACTTCTGCCTATTTTAGGGCAGAGTCTTACCTTTTTCGTCAGACATCTTCTCCATAAGTGTGTCCAACTTAGAGCCAAAAAGGTGACCAGGCTTAAAAGGCAAATTACACAAATTAACAAATGGAAGTATTATCAGCTGCCCAGGGTTTTAACCAGATAGCTGTTCTCGCTGAAGTAGACAGGGCCATTGTCCTAGAGGCCAACTTAAGTGACGAGTCGCACAAAAATTCAGATGCCAATTTAATTACATTCAGTGACCTGAGAAGCAAATCTCGACACCTTAGTTTCAGTATCCTCCTCCAACTGGGTCAGCAAGTTCCTCATAGCTCTGGATACGGCAATCAATGGCTTGCATTGGGCCGAGGCCGGAGAGTATATACGTCTCGTCGAGCATTCAGCCTTACGATCCATAGGGTCTCTGAGGCCCGAACCATCCTCTACTGGAATAGTAGTTCTTTTAGATAGACGAGCCACTGCTACATCTACCACTGGAGGAGTTTCCCAACCCTTAGCTTCTTCATCGATAGGAAACAGGGATTTCATCTTTTATTCAATACTGGTACCTTATCAGGGGTCTTCCATTCAAACTAAATGAAATCTTTAATTACCGGGTGTAATGGAAAAGACTTACCCTTTTTCAGGGGATTTTGGTTCTTATACGAATGCGTCACTTTCCCCTCTTGAGCCTCAATGGCACCCTTGATGGCCTCAGTTTGGAGACATTATCCGGCTGAAAAAGAGATGTATCAATTGTTTCCTCATCCGAGGAGGAAGAAACTTCATCAATTACATAAAATTCCCCTTCTTCAACAGAAGAGGGTGTATCAGGAGTTTCTGCTTTAGGCATTTATTCATGTAAATTATACCTTGGATTTTTCCCTCACTCGTTTCCAACTGGTGAGGAGAAAGTAAGTTTTGTCATGACCCTATTACAGGTTGACCCTCAAGTTTGGGCTCTTAGACTGCCCGCCTCTGATCCAGCCCGTTTCTCCTTAGATACTTTCTTTGAAACCATGGCCATACTTTACGATGACCTGGATCGTGCCTCTTCGGCCGATACCGCGATTCGTAAGTTACGGCAGGGGAAACAGGATGCGGAGGTGTACTGCAGAGTACTGTACTGTAGAGACCGGGTGGAATGATTTGGCTTTACGTAGCCAGTTCCGTATAGGGCTGTCTGATCTTGTCAAAGACAGTCTTGTTAATTATCCTCTGTCTTCTAATCTGGACGATCTCATGTCCCTTGCCATCCAGGTGGATATGAGACAGAGGGAGAGAAGGGGTGAAAAGGGTTCTTCAAATATTCCTAGGGCTTCCAGTGATAAATCTGCCTTAGTTATCTCTGATAAGTTCTCTAAGGCCTCTGCGCCCTCTCCTCAGGAGGAACCTATGCAAATAGGCACTACTCATCTATCCCCTGAAGGCACGCAGGCGCTCCTTGGGTCTCTGCCTATATTGCGGAGAGAAGGGCCATTTTCTAAACTTGTGTCCTAAGAGGCAGGGAAACTCCCAAGCCTTAATGGAGAAGGGGAGCTCCATTTGGGTACAGGAGTTTCCTCTCCCCAATCTGCCTCAAGGTTGCTATTACCGGTCAAATTAACCTGGCCTACGGGCTCTATTTTGGTGTCCGCCTTTGTGGACTCGGGGGCAGAGGGTAATTTCCTGGATGCTGCCTTCGCAGCCAGACATATTATTCCCTCTGTCTCATTAAGTGTTCCCATGAAGCTATTAGCGGTGGACAAAAGACCCTTAGGGTCAGGTAAAATTTTCAGAAAGACTGTGTTATTATCTATGTGTGTAAATAATCTCCACTGTGAGGAAATAGCTTTTTCCTTTTTGAAGGTGCTTCTTCCTCTCTGATTTTGGGGTTACCTTGCTCCAGATCCATAACCCCCTTATTGATTTGGTGGCTGGGGAGGTTACTCAGTGGGGGTCTCAGTGTGGTGGTGTTTGTATTCCGTCGATAGTGGCCACTACCATACTTGAAGGGTTACCTTCTGTCTACTCTAGTTATTCAGTATGTGTTTTCAAAAAAGGCAGCCGAGACTCTACCCCCACATCGGCAGTATGACTGCCCAATTGATCTGGTTCCCGGGTCAACTCCACCCCGGGGTAGAACTTATCCTCTTTCATTGCCCGAAGCCCAGGCAATGAAGGAGTATATTAGTGAAAACCTGGAGAGGGGTTTCGTTAAGCCTTCTAATTCCCCTGCGGGGGCGGGTTTCTTTTTTGTAGGGAAGAAGGATGGCGGTCTTCGTCCCTGTATCGATTACAGGGGACTTAACAAGATCACTATTAAAAACCACTATCCCCTCCCCTTAATATCTGAACTCTTTGATCAAATTAGATTCTCTAAGATTTTTACCAAGCTTGATCTTAGGGGGGCTTATAATCTAATTCGACTCAGAGAGGGGGACGAATGGAAGACTGCATTTAACACCAGGGGCGGCCACTACGAATATCTTGTTATGCCGTTTGGTCTTTGTAACGCTCCTGCAGTATTTCAGGAGTTTATCAATGACATATTTTTGGGACCTGTTGGGAATATTCGTAGTGGTCTACCTTGACGATAATTCTAATTCTAATTTTTTCTTCCAATTCATCAGAATATCGTAAACATGTCTGTGAGGTCTTACGTAGGCTAAGAGAAAATAATCTTTATGCGAAACTGGAAAAATGTACCTTTGAGGTTGCTTCTGTTCAGTTTTTGGGGTTTATAATTTCCAGCAAGGGTCTAGAAATGGATCCAGGCAAGGTGAGCGCAGTCCTGGACTGGACCCAACCCCTTTCGTTACGTGCAACTCAAAGGTTTCTTGGTTTTGCGAATTACTATCGCCAATTGATTAAAAAAATTTCCATTCTCGTTGCTCCTATTACCAGTTTAACCAAAAAATCCCAGCTTATGGCCCCCAGATGCTGTGCAAGCCTTTGAAATCCTTAAAAGTGAGTTCAGTTCAGCCCCTATCCTCCGTTATCCCGATTCTACTCTTCCATTTATTGTGGAGGTAGATGCCTCAGAAGTAGGAGCTGGGGCAATCCTTTCACAGAGGCACCCGACAACCAACAAATTGCATCCCTGTGCCTTCTTCTCTAAGAAATTTTCACCGGCAGAGGTGAATTATGATATTGGGAACAGGGAATTGTTGGCTGTCAAGTGGGCCTTTGAGGAATGGCGGCATCTTCTTGAGGGTGCGAAACATCCTGTTACGGTCTATACAGACCATAAAAATCTTTTGTATATAGAGTCTGCCAAGCGCCTCAATCCTAGGCAAGCTAGATGGGCCCTATTCTTTTCAAGGTTTAACTTTTCTTTAACTTTTCGTCCTGGATCTAAAAATGTCAAGGAAGATGCACTCTCTAGGAGTTTTGAAGCAGTTTCCCCTGACTCTAGTGAGTGTACTCCCATCATTCCCAGGGAAATAATTGTTGCAGCCTTAGAATCTGATCTCTCTTCCTTATTGTCCCCTTTACAGTCTTCTGCTCCTGCTGAAACTCCATCTGGTAGATGGTTCGTACGTGAGGAGCTTAGAGAACAAGTGTTGAGGGAGGTTCATGATTCAAAGGTGGCAGGTCATCCAGGTATTGCAAAGACAACTTCTTGCCCATCATGTTTGTTGGCCTTCTTTTAAGTTGGATACTAAAGCTTTTGTTAAATCATGTCCAATTTGTCAAAGATCTAAATCCTCTCATAGTCTATCCCAGGGTCTGCTAAGTCCATTACCCATTCCTGCCAAACCATGGTCCCACATTTCCATGGATTTTATTGTGGATTTGCCCTCTTCTCAAGGGAAAACTGTGATTTGGGTGGTGGTACACAGGTTCAGTAAAATGGCTCATTTTATTCCTCTTCCTCACCTTCCTTCTGCTAAAACCCTGGCTGACCTGTTTATTACTCATATTTTTAAGTTAGACGGTTTTCCTGAAAATATTGTTTCAGACAGAGGGGTTCGGTTTGTTTCTAAATTTTGGTGTGCTTTTTGTTCTTTAGTGGGTACGGAGTTATCCTTTTCTTCTGCCTACCATCCCTAGACAAATGGCCAAACTGAAAGGGTCAACCAATCCCTTGAGCAATATCTTCAATGTTATGTGTCCCATAAACAGTCTACTTGGTCTGAACTGTTGCCTTAGGCTGAATTTGCATATAATAATGCTTCCCACTCGTCCTCTGGGGAATCTCCTTTTTTTGTAGTTAATGGATTACATCCCAAAGCTTTTTCTTTTTCCGGTTCTGCCTCTCCTGTACCCTCTGCCAATGTTTCTGTAGAACAATTTTCTAAGATTTGGTCCCAGGTCCACAACTCTCTGTCCGCAGCTTCCTCGGCTTAGAAAAAAGCTGCTGACAGATCCCGTAGAGAGGCACCTCAGTACAAGGTGGGGGACTTGGTATGGTTATCTACAAAGAATATTAAACTGAAGGTTCCCTCTCCCAAACTTGGTCCCAGGTTCGTTGGTCCATAGCCCATCATTGCCATAATCAATCCTTCCTCTGTTCGTCTAAAATTAACTTCTAATTTCAAAATTTCTAACCTTTCATGTTTCCCTTTTAAAACCTGCATCTAATGTTCGTCACTTGTCTGTTCCTCCCCCAGTGTTTGTTGAAGGTCAGCCTGAATATGAGATCCAAGAGTTCCTCGACTCCCGTCTTGTGCGTGGTAAGCTACAATACCTTACTAGGTGGAAGGGCTTTGGTCCTGAGGAGAACTCTTGGGTCTCAGTTGAAGACATCAAGGCTGACCGCCACAGGAAGCAATTCCACTCCAAATTTCCTGGTAAACCTGGGGGTCCAGTGGCCCCCCTAGAGAGGGGGGTAATGAAACAAAATCTCACCCTGGTGGTCTAGTGGGGGGACGGCAGGGACACCTGCCGCCCCCTCGGCGGGGACGCCCTCCGCGCCGCTCCTCTTCCGGGTTTCTCTTAGTGCGTGTGCGCATGCGCACTTCGGGATTTAAAGGCGCATGCACGCTGGCGTGATGACGTCAGCGCGCAATGGCGCCAAATTTGAAAGTATTAACCTTTTCGCTGCCAGACAATTTGGCTGATTTGGTACTTCTATTGCCAGACCGTTTTTGAACATTTTGTACTCTTTCACTTTAAGAGCATTTCCTGGGGGGGTGTTTTAGTTTAACCAGGGAAACAATATATGTTTTTTTTCAGGACAACCTGAGCTTTCAAAATATGCTAGAATTTTTGTGTAATTCAACTTCTGTAAAAAAATATAGGCTTCAAAGTACCTAATAAAATGAAAAAAATCAGGTTTCACATAGTACAATTACATATATCAGAAACATCATTTATTTTATGTACGAGAACACAGCAGATTTGGAAAGGTCTATGTCTCCTGAACGCAACAATACCAAATACAGTATATATAGTTTTATTGAGATTTCTCACTAATATAGATCAAAATCTACAAGCAGTACACTAGCAAATTTCCAAAGCACCGCTCCACAAAACGGCATACTTCTGATTTCAAGGCCAAACATTCCACTAACAGTAGGTTCACCCCAGAAAACCATATCTTTTCCGAAAGTACACATTCCCCCGAATCTAAATTGGGTATGCATGTCTTTCTACCCCAAAGCACCAAGCCGCAAATCTTTCCTAAATTTGCCAATTTTGGGGACATTTCCAAAAATCACCTCAAAACTTCCACCCTGCAGCATCTTATATCGAACATACTATTGGTTAACAAGACAAATGACCCCAAATATGAAAGCCTAGGGTCCGCTGAACAGTTTGATGCCCAATACGTATAGGTGTACCTAAGCACGTGGCATATAGGGGCCTCAAAAGGAAGACCCCCATTTAGTCTATCATTTCAGGTGCTGCAAAATCAAACATTTACATCATTTTGGGGTGGGCAAAGGTAGAAAAAAGTACATTCACCCCAGAAAACCATATCTTTTCAGAAAGTACACATTCCCCCGAATCTAAATTGGGTATGCATGTCTTTCTACCCCAAAGCACCAAGCCGCAAATCTTTCCTAAATTTGCCAATTTTGGGGACATTTCCAAAAATCACCTCAAAACTTCCACCTGCAGCATCTTATATCGAACATACTATTGGTTAACAAGACAAATGACCCCAAATATGAAAGCCTAGGGTCCGCTGAACAGTTTGATGCCCAATATGTATAGGTGTACCTAAGCACGTGGCATATAGGGGCCTCAAAAGGAAGACCCCCATTTAGTCTATCATTTCAGGTGCTGCAAAATCAAAGATTTACATCATTTTGGGGTGGGCAAAGGTAGAAAAAAGTACGTTCACCCCAGAAAACCATATGTTTTCAGGAAGTACACATTCCCCCGAATCTAAATTGGGTATGCATGTCTTTCTACCCCAAAGCACCAAGCCGCAAATCTTTCCTAAATTTGCCAATTTTGGGGACATTTCCAAAAATCACCTCAAAACTTCCACCCTGCAGCATCTTATATCGAACATACTATTGGTTAACAAGACAAATGACCCCAAATATGAAAGCCTAGGGTCCGCTGAACAGTTTGATGCCCAATATGTATAGGTGTACCTAAGCACGTGGCATATAGGGGCCTCAAAAGGAAGACCCCCCATTTGGTCTGTCATTTCAGGTGCTGCAAAATCAATACATTTACATCATTTTGGGGTGGGCAAAGGTAGGAAACAGTACGTTCACACCAGAAAACTATATATTTTCAGAAAGTACACATTCCCCCGAATCTAAATTGGGTATGCCTGTATTTCTGCCCCAAAGCACCAAGCTGCAAATCTTACCTAAATTTGGCAATTTTGGGGACATTTCCAAAAATCACCTCACAACTTCCACCCTGCAGCATCTTATATCGAACATACTATTTGTTAACAAGACAAATGACCCCAAATATGAAAGCCTAGGGTCCGCTGAACAGTTTGATGCCCAATATGTATAGGTGTACCTAAGCACGTGGCATATAGGGGCCTCAAAAGGAAGACCCCCATTTAGTCTATTATTTCAGGTGCTGCAAAATCAACACATTTACATCATTTTGGGGTGGGCAAAAGTAGGAAACAGTACGTTCACCCCAGAAAACCATATATTTTCAGAAAGTACACATTCCCCCGAATCTAAATTGGGTATGCATGTCTTTCTACCCCAAAGCACCAAGCCGCAAATCTTTCCTAAATTTGCCAATTTTGGGGACATTTCCAAAAATCACCTCAAAACTTCCACCCTGCAGCATCTTATATCGAACATACTATTGGTTAACAAGACAAATGACCCCAAATATGAAAGCCTAGGGTCCGCTGAACAGTTTGATGCCCAATATGTATAGGTGTACCTAAGCACGTGGCATATAGGGGCCTCAAAAGGAAGACCCCCCATTTGGTCTGTCATTTCAGGTGCTGCAAAATCAATACATTTACATCATTTTGGGGTGGGCAAAGGTAGGAAACAGTACGTTCACCCCAGAAAACTATATATTTTCAGAAAGTACACATTCCCCCGAATCTAAATTGGGTATGCCTGTATTTCTGCCCCAAAGCACCAAGCTGCAAATCTTTCCTAAATTTGGCAATTTTGGGGACATTTCCAAAAATCACCTCAAAACTTCCACCCTGCAGCATCTTATATCGAACATACTATTGGTTAACAAGACAAATGACCCCAAATATGAAAGCCTAGGGTCCGCTGAACAGTTTGATGCCCAATATGTATAGGTGTACCTAAGCACGTGGCATATAGGGGCCTCAAAAGGAAGACCCCCATTTAGTCTATTATTTCAGGTGCTGCAAAATCAACACATTTACATCATTTTGGGGTGGGCAAAGGTAGGAAACAGTACGTTCACCCCAGAAAACTATATATTTTCAGAAAGTACACATTCCCCCGAATCTAAATTGGGTATGCATGTCTTTCTACCCCAAAGCACCAAGCTGCAAATCTTTCCTAAATTTGCCAATTTTGGGGACATTTCCAAAAATCACCTCAAAACTTCCACCTGCAGCACCTTATTTCATACATATTATTAGGTATCAAGATAAATCACCCCAAATATGAAAGCCTCTGAACAGTTTGATGCCCAATGTACATAGGATTATCGAAGTACATTGCATGTAAAGACCCCAGAATCTACCTTTTCTACCTTTTGCATACTTATTTGATGTCTTACATTTACACTAATTTCCAAACATTACCAGTTTTATATGGGATAAAAGCTACAAAAAGTTATGGTAACCCCTAAAAGCCATATATTTTTGGAAAGTACACATTCTGACGAATCTAAAATGGGTAATTATGTCTTTTTACTCCAAACTACCTTACTGCAAAGCTACGCTAAAGGCAGCGGTTTTTATGACATTTCTGAAAACTGTCTAAAAATATTGCAATTGGTCGCATTTATCTCACCCAATTTGTTACATACAATTGTAAAATACCCTAAATATTGACGCCAAGGGTCTACTGAACAGTTTGATGCCCAATGTGCATAGATATACCAAAGCAGCTGGCATGTGCGGACCCCCAAAAAAATTGTGTATTTGAATTTTCTCCGCTGTCTTTTCACCTTCTGTGAAGAATGGCCCGTGACTGTGTATTATTTGCCAAAAGACCCTCCTAACAGCACAAAGACCCCCAAAACCATATATGTTTGGAAAGTACACATTCTGACGAATCTAAAATGGGTAATTATGTCTTTCTACTCCAAACTACCTTACTGTAAAGCTACGCTAAAGGCAGCGGTTTTTATGACATTTCTGAAAATTGTCTAAAAATATTGCAATTGGTCGCATTTATCTCACCCAATTTCTTACATACCATTGTAAAACACCCTAAATATTGACACCAAGGGTCTACTGAACAGTTTGATGCCAAGTATGCATAGATATACCAAAACAACTGGCATATGCAGACCCCCAAATAAAATTAGTGCATTTGAATTTTCTTCTCTGTCTTTTCACCTTCTGTGAAGAATGACCCGTGACTGTGTATTATTTGCCAAAAGACCCTCCTAACAGCACATAGACCCCCAAAACCATATATGTTTGGAAAGTACACATTCTGAAGAATCTAAAATGGGTAATTATGTCTTTCTACTCCAAACTGCCTTACTGTAAAGCTACGCTAAAGGCAGCGTTTTTTTTGACATTTCTGAAAATTGTCTAAAAATATTGCAATTGGCCGCATTTATCTCACCCAATTTCTTACAAACAATTGTAAAACATCCTAAATATTGATGCCAAGGGTCTACTGAACATTTTCATGCCCAATATGCATAGATATACCAAAGCAGCTGGCATGTGCGGACCCCCAAAAAAATTGTGTATTTGAATTTTCTCCGCTGTCTTTTTACCTTCTGTGAAGAATGACCCATGATTGCGTATTATTTGCCAAAAGACCCTCCTAACAGCACATAGACCCCCAAAACCATGTATGTTTGGAAAGTACACATTCTGACAGATCTAAAATGGGTAATTATGTCTTTCTACTCCAAACTACCTTACTGCAAAGCTACGCTAAAGGCAGCGGTTTTTATGACATTTCTGAAAATTGTCGAAAAATATTGCAATTGGCCGCATTTATCTCACCTAATTTCTTATATAGAATTGTAAAACACCCTAAATATTGACGCCACGGGTCTACTGAACAGTTTGATGCCCAATATGCATAGGTATACCAAAGCAGCTGGCATGTGTGGACCCCCAAATAAAATTAGTGCATTTGATTTGAATGGCCTGTGACAGCATATTGAGCCGCAATACCCTCCTAACAGCACATAGACCCCCAAAACCATATTTTTTTAGAAAGTACACATTCTGTCGAATACAAAATAGGTAATTATGTCTTTCTACTCCAAACTATCGTACTGCAAAGTTACGCTAAGGCAGCGGTTTTTATGACATTTCTGAAAATTGTCTTTTCGCCTTCTGTGAACATAAAGCAGTGACTGTATATTGTGCCACAAGACCCCCTAACAGCACAAGACCCCCCCAAAAACATACATTTTTGTAAAGTACACATTCTGACATATACAAAATTGCAACAAAAAAAAAAAAAGCCTGAAAAGAAAAAGAATAAAGCTAACTTAGTAAAATGTGTATTGTGTATTTGTACATGCATGTAATTAGTATGTAAATGTGTGTATAACTGTAAAATAAATGCTACTTACAGTTCTGATGTCCAGCAGGGTCCTGGGCAGCTAGGGGGGGTCCTAAAGCAGAGTGCACGCAGCAGGAAGCAGCAGGCTGGCTGGAACAGGCAGAGAAGACGCAGCACAAGGAGCAGACACGTGTCTGCATAACTGTAGACGGGTCCTGCGATCGTCGCATGTGACCTCCCCCTCCTCTCCCCCTGCTCGTTGCCTAGGGGGTGGGGAGAGTAAAAGATCCCTCTGCTGAAGCGGCAATCGCAGGAGAGGAGAGTCAGCACAAGGAGCAGACACGTGTCTGTGTCTGTAACTGTAGACGGGTCCTGCGACGATCGTGTCGCAGGACCCACGTGACCTCCCCCTCCGCTCGTTGCCTAGGGGGTGGGGAGACTAATGGAAGCCTCTGCTGAAGCGGCAATAGCCGCAGATGCAGAGGGGAGCCCTTTACAGCCAAGAACGTAGGTACTACGTGCTT